>JAJJMB010001615.1:0-13446 GCA_023531105.1 Papaver atlanticum
TTGGGATTGGATCAAATCATAATGGTTTGCAATATGCTATTTTTTTTGGATGTGAGATTGTTCAACTGCCAATGAATTACTTAGGCATACCTTTAGGCAGTAATTCTAAGTGTAAACCAATATGGGATATCATAATACAGAGAATGCATCATAAACTCTCAACCTGAAAAAGGAGACACCTCTCGAAGGGCCAAAGACTTTAGTTGATTAATAGTGTGTTGGCAAGTCTGCCAATATACTATTTATCTATGTTCCAAATGCCTGTTGTAGTTTTAAAAGACATAGAGAAGATCATGAGAGATTTTCTGTGGGGTTCTTCAGCATCTATAAAGAAAAGAAGTTGGGTCTCTTGGACTAAAGCTAACGTTCCGAAGAGTAGAAGCGGAATTGGTATTAAAAAGTTGAAACTTGTCAATAGAGCTTTACACTGCAGGTGGATTTGGAGATATGGGGATGAGAAGAAAGCTCTTTGGAGGTGCATCATCTTTGAGAAATTTGGAGGTTTTTATAATTCTTTTATGCCTAGTTCTACTTCTAAATCTGTGGGCCACAGTCTATGGGCGGGAATTCTGAAATCCATGAATCATGTTGTTCAAAATACAGTTTTTACGGTGAATAACGGATGTAGAGTGCAATTCTGGAAAGATGGATAGGGAATAATAGCTTGAAAACTATTTTCCCTTTTATTTTCAAACTTTCTAGAAATAAATCATTTTCTATTAGGGACTGTATTTCCTCGGATTATGCTTGACATTTTGATTTCAAAAGGAATTTAAATGAGAACGAACTGGGGGAAGTCATTTTATTTCTTCAAACTATTGGCGATCCAGTTTCTATCTTAGGAGACTCTGATATAGAAGATGACAGGAAGTGGGTTGCAGGGGATGGTTTTACTGTTGCTAATTGTTATGAATCTCTAGATGTTGATGGTTTTCTTGTGTTTCCTCATAAGCAACTTTGGAATCCCAAGGTTCCTCTAAAGTGTCTTTCCTGGTATGGACTCTTTGTTATAATGGTGCTCCAACCTTGGATTTCTCACTCAAAGCGAGTAAAGTGAATTATGATAGATGTTTGTTTTGTAATGTTGAGCAAGAGACTAATATGCATTCGAAACTGCTAAGTTATGGAATTACTTCTTGCCTTCTTCGGCTATGACTGGGTGTTTGCAGGCAATGTTAAATCCACTCATTGGGAATGACCTAAACAAAGTACAGTTTTAACAAAGAGACTTATTCCTTTAGAAGTTTGGTGGACAATCTGTTGCGAAAGTGTTTATGGGGAAAAACGATTTGCTGTTTTTTTAGGGAATGGAGAGACGACTGTGTGGACGGAGGCTCCTCAACCGAGCAAACTGCCTAACCTCAAACAGATGCACTCCACGGGAGTGCTTTAAGTTCGAGAGATCAATCTGTAGGATTGCGGCCTAAACCAAGACAATGGCCGTTCCAGAGTCAATTCGGTCACAAAAAGGGAAGAGGGTTGATCTGTAAGAGGGAAGCTGAGAAGTGTGTGAGATCAATGATGATAAAGGATTGTGAATGTGTTTAAGGTTTCTGCAAGTTTTCTGTGAACTGTTGAGTTCGAATAGGTTATGGTCGATTGATTGAATTCTTGAGAGTGATTGCTCGGATCAGAATTCTTCTGTCGTTCAATCGTGGATTCAGAGACTTATTTATATTGCCAGAATAGTAGACACATTGATCTCCAGTAAGTGTGACGGTTGCTCGAGTGAAAGAGTGGGAAAGTGGGAAATCGTGGTTTAACCAGTTTTAGGTCGTGCGGAGACTTGGTTGATTGTCCACCCACTACTTTGCTAACTCCCTCAACTGCTTGCACGACTTACTCACATTTATCATCATGGATGAACACACGTGTCGTAGGCTGCCAGGCCAAAACCCTAATTAATATCCCCCATGTGACGTGATTGATATCTCACGAACGTGGAGTCTGCGAAGCAGACGTGTATTTGAATAGTCAGTCGTTGACTTGATTAGACGATGGGTCTAAGTATTGTTCAGTCGAGCATGGTTGCCTAATGCTCTATGATTCATGTATTGAACATGTCTGCTGGGACGTATAGTTCTCGAATAAATGATGTTGATAGTTGAATCAACATAATGGATTTTGATAGTCTGAGCAAATATTGCTCATATGATAAATTACTGAATATTGATGGTTGAATCAATATTCGAGCATCTGAGCAAGTATTGCTTATTCGATAAATTACCGAATATTGATTGTTGAATCAATATTCGAGCATCTGAGCAAGCATTGCTCACTCGATAAATTACTGAATATTGATGGTTGTATCAATATTCGAGCATCTGAGCAAGTATTGCTCATTCGATAAATTACCGAATATTGATGGTTGAATCAATATTCGAGCATCTGATTAAGTATTGCTCATTCGATAAATTACCGAATATTGATAGTTGAATCAATATTCGAGCATCTGAGCAATTATTGTTCATTTGATAAATTACTGAATATTGATAGTTGAATCAATATTCGAGCATCTGAGCAAGTATTGCTCATTTGATGAATTATTGGTAACGTGACCAAATAAAATATTAATTAAAATATTGGTAGCTGGACCGAATATTACATATTTAACCCATATGTTGATTCCTGGATCAACATAAAATTATTAGCGTTTGAACTCACTCAGAATTATGATTTACAGAGCATTTGTTCGAAACCCTAATTTTGATAAATTGATGATTTACTGAAAATAGGTCACTGAATGAAGGAGGGACCGACTACATGGGATGATGGCCGACCATGTAGCGCCCAAGTGCTCGAGTGATCATGCACCAAAGTCCTTTGTTTGCTAGTTGGTGAACGAATGATCAAATGCTGGTTTAATCATTTATCAAATAGTACCCGTGCGAGCGTTAGGTAGTAAAACCTAGTTATGGAGAGATGAGGGACCGACCAAGGATTCATGGGACCGGACCTTGGTGATCGTGGGACCAACTAATGGTCGTTTGAGCAAATTCCAAGTTGGTTGGAAAGAGTTTGGACATAATATGAGCAATTGAGAGCAAATTAGGTTAAAATTATGAAGATGTATGGGACCGGCTCCTTGCAAGCCTTAGGGACGGCCTTGGTCGGTCAAGGTAGCATGCCCGTGTCACCATGATATCTGTGTCTCAGTCCTGAGAGTTTTGGTATTTTCTGGTGCGCGTTTGAGCAATATTTTGGATTTTCAGAGAGTTTGATCTTGACTGAAACTCTCAATTTTGCTCGAATGAGCAAGTAGAATTTTTCTCATGCGACAGATATTTTTAGAATATTAAAATAATAATATTTTAATTTTTGGCGTAAGAAGCCTAGTCGGTCATGTGACCATTTGGCTTTTTCATGGTTTGAGCAATATTTGAGAAAATATTGAAAAACTAGGGTTTTCGCTCAAACGATTGAGTTCCATGAGATGAAGGAAATAATAATATGAGAAAATAAGGGATTGAAAGGTGTGGGACCGGCCATGGCTAGGGCATGGCCGTCCGGATAGGTGGCCCGGTCCCGTGACACCTTTCCCTATTTTTTTCACTATTCTTCATCGTTTGATGGAAAGTATAGAAAACTAAGAGTTTTGCTCAAACGAGGGAGTTTTCCCAAATGAAGGAGTCTCCATGAGACAAGGGAAATAAATTAAAATAAAATAGTGGAAGAGGGGACCGTCCACGGCGGCATGACCAGTCGGCCGGTGGGCCCGGTCCCACGCCTCTTGCTTATTTTATTTGATATTATTTTCCTTCATAAGTTCCTCATTTGTCCATATTTTTGAATGCTCGTTCATGCGTTCGTGTGCTCGTTCGTGCATTATTGTCAAGTACACTTGCACCATTTTCTCGGGGCTTACTCGGTGATGGCCCAAACGCACGATGATTGAATATTTATTACTAATTCATGAAATTCAGCTGAGAATGATTCATGAGACGGAGTAATAAAATGAATTGAGTATCTATTACTAATCCATGGAATCCAACTGGGGATCAGCCATGGAACGGAGTAGTGAGATAGAATAGATTATTTTCTAGGAATTCAGTTGATGAATGACACGTTAGAATTAATCTATTTGCAGAATCAAGATATGAGATAACTGAAGCATCATACTCGTTCTGAGGGGTGTATAGTCAGGGAACAACGTGCAGCGTGACGTCCTGAAGGCGTTAAGCTCTCTAACAAACATTATGTCTAGGGAACCGCCCAATCATCAAGACTTTATACACGGTCTCTCTATGTAGTCAGGGAACAACGTGCAGCGTGACGTCCTGAAGGCGTTAAGCTCTCTAACAAACATTTTGTCTAGGGAACTGCCCAATCATTAAGATTCTATGTAGAGGTGATAATGAAATGTGTGAAGCATCGAACGCTCAGCTGGGAGGCATTTCGAGAAACATATTCATCATAGCTCTGAGAGGAATGTTCGCTCAGTCAGAGATCGTGAACGGTTCACGGTTCCTGAAGCCGGGTCAGAAACATGCAGTATCATGATTTTACGATTTTGACCTTTGTCGAAAATCCACCATCAACATTAAGTCCCCTGCTTAGTGAGGGACAGTCATGTTCCGCAGTAAGCACCAGATGGTGATTTTCCAGTAGACGAGATAAGTAGTTGAACTTAGTCGTACAAAGGAATTTTCAGAATCCCCGATTTGCTCCAATGATGTCATGTACGAGCAAATTCCTGAATAAGGACTCGGCAGTATGATAGAGTTTTAACTCGTGAGCACGAAGAGACGAAGAACTGCTGATTTGGACGGTCGGACGTCCAGTTTTGGTCGGTTTAGCGTTTACGGGCCCGGGCCCAAAAAAGGATATCCTTGTTTTATTAGGTTTTTGGAAATAAAATTGATATAAAAGGGAAGAAGCCCTAAAAAAAATTATTTTTCTTTCACCAACCGACCACTCTCTCTTTGACCTACTCACGTCCGAGCAGGTAAGTCAATTTTTTTTACTTTTTTTTTTTTTGAAATCCGTGAGTTGTTTATGATTTAATCATGCTAGAAAATTCGTACACATGCACATGTAGACGTGAGTTTTTATATGAAACCCTTATTTTAGGAACGGACGTTCGTTCGTTAGTTTAAGAAACGAGCAATAATCCCTAACTTAGGAGAGATTTATTTTTGAAATAGACCAACGTCTAATGATAAAATTTTATTTATGAGCTTTCATGAAAAACCAAAATTTATTTGGAATATGTGGACCTTTGCAAAAAAATAAAAAGACTCCATTTGATAGTCAAATGCTCGTTCGAACGATTTTTTTTTATATACGTGAAAAAAAGAAAAAAAAAATACATGATTTAAAGTTTATGTAAGCAATCGTTAAAAAACAAACAATTATTGATGAAATAATGTGTTCATGGATTTTGTGATTTAATAGCATATGCCTGAAAATCAATGAATGTTCACTCGGTGGAAATGCTCACAAGGTGAAAATTATGTGAATTGTTCACAGGTTCATGAAAATCAAGTTATGATTTTGAATAATAAATTTTTTGTTCGTCTTTGCAGGTTCAAAGAAGCGAACAGATTCTCGAAATTTTCATGTTATAGTCACTACAGCTAGTGATATTGTAAACAGGTAAGAGTTGGAGAGTTATCGTTTTTGTAGACGCTGATATGAGCATCCTTATTATTTGTTGTGCTTTAATTCCACCGCTTTGATGAAATTTGCATCTACGAATGTTATACTGGAGTAGAAATGTTGTATGGATGTTTCAACGACTCTGCAAAGATGACTGATTCCCATGATAGCACTTCCAAATATGACACTTCCAGAGATGATACTTCCACAGATGCAACTTCAGGAAATGATACCTCTCTAGATGGAACCTCCGTTGACAAAGAAGAAAAAGCACTTGGAACAAAGAATATTCCAAACACTGATGACGAGTTCTTTGTGGTTCAGTATAAGCCTGAAAAACGTCTCCCAAGTTCTTCATTTCGTCTTCTTATAGATCCCATGGATATTGCTCAGAGGAAATTGGTGTCTCCTCAAGCGATCACTCGATTCTGTCTACAAGGAGGGCATTATGCCGCTTCACAGATAGACTTCAAGCTTTCCCGAAAACCTTTAACAGACTTCTCCGGATGGGCAAGACATATGTTGGGGTATAATCAAGTGAGGACCATGTTGGATCGTGCACAGGTCACATGAGCTATTCAAGCAGCTGGAGATTTGTCGATTTACCATGATGTGAGAGGTATAGTAGCTTTGCTTGCTCGCTGGTGTGTTCCTACTCATACTTTCATATGCATGTGGGGAGAATTTACCATCACTTTAGAGGATATGGTTGCTTTATTGCATCTTCCAGTCACGGGTAATTTTCCTGCAGCGCTTTCGGTAGATGAGAATGCAATATCTGATGCCTTGACAACTACGATGCATGATATTAACAAATTATCCAGTAAATATTGTTATGCTCAATGGTTGAAACACTGGTGGCCGAGAGATAGAACTCCTGAAAGACCCGTGGATAGTATATTAAACATTACCGCTTTCTTGTGCTTGTGGTTATCCAGATATGTATTTGAAGATAATGGAAACTTGCTGAAGCCATTCGTGATTCCTTTTGCCATTAAGATAGCTCAAGGTGAGAAACTTCCTGTTGGTAGTCTATTCTTGGGTTCACTATTCTCCAATTTAGATTCCCTGGTCGTGGATTCCCGTGTTTCCAATGGTTTTATGAAAGTTGAAACATATGTTAATACAATGTTTCTCCAAGCCTTATTGTGGGAGCGTTTCAAGAATTATGCACCAATCCCTCGTAACATCTTGCAAGGACCAAATGTTGATACTCGTTATGTTCTCTCTGAGAAGGATAATGCCAGGATTATGCGCTGGTATACAAAGAAGCCTCGACACAAGACACGCCTTACCAGTGTCTTGGACAATGAGTATGACTTTAACTTTCTTCCTTGGGTGTCGATTCCTTCTTTTGTCTCACAGTTGATCACTTTTAATGATGCTGAAGAAAATGTCACTTTGAAATCCGGTACAGACCTGAGTGATGGTGAGAGATCATACTTAGTATCAGTAATATATGGACAGTTTTTGGTGGAGGAATATAACATCGATAGAGCATCTCAACAAATGGGTCTTGATCAGTATGTGCCGGATGTTCGGAAAGAAAAGACATCGGTCGACCAACTTAAAGCTTCTTTAGATTGTACGCATTTGAATGGGCGTGAATATCTGTACCCTTGCTCTGACCGGGTCTCCTATGCAACTCCAGGTTATATAACTTTCTGGAATCAGCAACTTGATCATTTACATGATTTTATAATGGCTGCTCAAACTCCGGTACAAGAACCTCCTTTTGTTGAGATGGTTTCTGATCGACCGAGATTGAAGTATCCTTCCAGTGGTGATAAACGAAAAGCACTTCCAGGATATTCACAAGTAAGTATTCTTCTCATGACTTTTATAAAGACATAATAATTGCCTCTTAATTATTTCGTTAATTTTACCACAGGGTGCTCGTGCGGTGAGACCTCGAATTAATGTGGATTTCACGGAGATTGAAGAAAGTCCTCGAGGCGGAGAACTCAGAAGTAAGAATTACAGGATGTTACCGAATAGTGCGCAGTCCCCAGCTGTTTCTTTGGTGAGTTTTCAATGCTACCTCCATCAAGGCTTTTCCTTATCCGCGTAATTAGGATCACAAAACCAATATTTGTTAATTTATTTCAGAATATTGCTCCATCGAGCATTGACGGTCTTCAACTTTCTCCTGGGCAAGCAGTTCATGAATCCAGCATTAGTGAAGAAGTCGATGTAAGTATCTCTTTCGTGCAAGCGATCATGGCATCTCCTTGAATGAAATGATAATAATTGTTGTTGATGTATCCAGGAGGAGATTATCGCGGATAAACAACATATTGATGATGCACATTCTTCCTTCGGTAATGAGGAGATGGAGAACCTTCAAAACCCGGAACCGAATGGAGATAATAATGCTACTAATGATGGTTTCGATAACCCAATCCTTCGAGCGGCTTAGAAACCCCTCAAGTAAGTGTTCCTCATGTACTCTCTTCATGAAGTATAAAATTGCTGATTTGTGAATGAATGAATGAGAATCCATGTGAATGCACGAGAAATTTTGCCGAAATACGTCACCAGAAAATCCAGAATTCAGCTTCTTAGTAAAAATGTTGTAGAATCTTCGTCCGATGTCGGATTTTTACAGTCTTCCACAGTTTTCTCATGCCCAGGAAATTTCCAAGCTTTGGTAAATAAGCTTTTTGAGTTTTGAGCATGTTTAGGGGACGTATTCGGCGAAACAGTAAATTTCCAAGAGACTTCCAAAAAAAATTCAGCTGTCATGTAGTCCAATGTTTCGGACACATCTATTTGCTCGTTTATCCAATTGTTATGAAATTTTTATATGCTGTAAAGTACATCCATACGAAGAGAATGGTATATAACTTAACCTTATATTCTTCATCAATTGCTCCCAGTTTGTCGTCTTGTACAGGGTAATGTAAAATCTCCTCAGATGAGTTTGTTGCAAAACGTGTTTTTATGACTTTTACGCCATTTGCTCATGTCTTGAATGTATAATAAAGAACTTTAATGATCTTAGATAACTTACATTCTAAATTTGATGATTGCTTTTGATTTCCATGCTTGGAGTGTCTTAATCTCGTGTAATCCTCATATTAGGCGCCAAAAGTTGAAGTTGAGAATAATGGAGCCAATGATGATTCGAACCGTATGGAGAATCAAGATGATGACATAACCACCTATGCACCTCAGGGTCATGAAGAAATTGCTACTGAAGTTGTCGGAGAGACGGAAACCCAAATTGCCACTGTTCCTCAGATAGAAGAAACTACTCCAATGGTCGAGACTCGTATGATTGTCCATAAATACTCGAATGCAGGGATTGCTTTTGATCCTCTATTCGGTGAGTTGCTCCCGTATCATGAATTGGTTGGTGGATTTAGCGTTTCTACTGGGTATGCCGGTTTGTATGAGAAGATATGGACGATGTATGGCCATATCGTCGTTACCAAAGACCCAAAACGTGTTTACTTCTTAACCAGGAAAGTAGGAGCTATCTTGCGTGTTATAGATGATATACCAACTAGAGCCATAAGTACTGTTACTCCAGATGTACTCTTTGATTGGGAGTACAACTTGAAGAATTCTGAGGAACTGGGTTTCAATGTGGGGTGGCTTCGTGAGAGAATTGAAGCCATTAAAGAAGCAGTCGAGAAGAATGTACCTCTGACAAGTGATGTTGTGATGAATAAGAAGGCGAAGGTCGCCCAATTGATTGAAGATTTGAAGTTGGAGCAAGCAGCCTTGCGAGACCTGAAGATTGCCGAAGAGAAAAAATCTTACTTCTCTGATTTCCTTTAGTTTCCTTCCATTATCTCTTGAACTCTTAACTTCTGAGAGATGCGAGGTTTTATTTTGGTTTTGATTTTTTGATTGGTTTTGGATAAGTGAGTAATTGAGGATTTTCTTTTAGATTTGATAGAGATTTTTCTTTAAATAAAAGAACCTCGATAAACTGCTGAATTAAAATACTAGATGCAAATGATGCAAACATTTTGGAGGAATTGAAAATACAGGTGAAAGAAAATCCTAAAAATGCATTAGGTGTCTCGAGCGTTCATTCGTGCCTTGAACATATAACACTCCAAAACGCTGAATGTCTCAGGCGTCAAAGGCTTTGAGCCAATTCTCTTGTATCACTGGTACACTCGTCTTGCCCTTCATATCAACCAACTTGTAGTATCCTCCAACCGTCGATTTAGCAATCATAAAAGGCCCTTCCCAGTTAGACTTTCTTGTAGAATGGAGATTGCGTTTAGTTGCTTTGAGAACTAAATCCCCTTCATGAAATTTGTTAGGCTTGATCATTCGTGCCCTGAATATTTTCTGCTGGTTCAGAATTCCTCGTAAAGTGGGATTCTATGTTAGTGGAGCTTTCCAATCTTGCGGCACATATGGACACTCGTGCAAGGGAGAATATCTAGGATACTGCTTGTTGTGTTCGGTCATTAATTTAGTAATGACTGTATAATCAGTGAGATGCTCGATTCGGAGAGGATCCGCGTCCAACCACTTGGTGAAATATCGCTGAGGTAAGGTTATCCATTCATAGCATTTTGCATTAGCCAAGTTGTTGGTGGAGTGAAGCCCCCGGACCAGAGCAGCATGTTTGAAAATTGATAATATGGACGCATGAGGGGGAATAAGACTTGCCTGAGTGCAGAACCTTTTGATGAAAGCATGAGCATTTTATTCAAGTTTTTGCGTTATCTCCATCAAGGATTTGACTTCCTCCAGATGCTCGAACAATGGAGTATCCTCTATTTCTTTCGGGTTTTCTTCAACAGAGAAATGTACAATTGAAGGTGTTGGAGTTACCTTTTCAGCATGAATACACGTACGTCCAAGGATCATATCATATCCTGGATCTTCCCTAATTATATGAAATTTGGTTTTCGTCCAGGTTGAACCAGTTTTCATTTTGAGAATTATGTAACCATAAGCATCCCTGGAGATTCCTTCGTGATCTTTGACTGAAACAGGAGCATGAGTGGCTTCTTGTCGAGTGATGCCTGTAGCTCTGAGAGTCTTCAAAGGGATAATATTGACAGCCGTGCCAACATAGACCAACGCTCTCTTGAATTCATTTTCCTTGAGATTGGTCGTGGTAAGAAGTCCCCAGTCACATCTCTTTGTCAGTGACTGGAGGTTCAGGGAGTGCTTCTGGAATGGACAGACGTTTCCCGGAAACTATATGGTTCAAATCCGCGAACATGTCCTTCCTTTGAGCCTTTGACAGGTAAAGCAATTTGCAGATGTGCTCTATCAATGACTGAATTGCTTCTTTGACTGGTCGTTCAGTGAGTGTGAAGATTCTAGTTGGGAGAGGATTCTTGTGTACTCCTTCAGTCCCCAGTTCTCCTGAATTGTCCTTTTCTTTGAATATGCGTTTCAAGTTCTGCAATCACTTGTTGGATGACTGACATACCTTTGAAAGCAATAGTAGCGCGGATTCTCCATTTCCTCCTCTGTCGTCTCTCTCCTAACGGGGGGTAGTTTGACCGCACCATCTTGAATCCAGACTTCCAATAACTCGATCACCTCTTCAATGGGAAAAGGAAAGTCTGGTTCGTCCTGGTCATTCTGCTGACGCTGAGTCGGTGCTTGTACATTTCGAGCTTGGTTGTCCTTCCTTGATGTCTTTGTAGGATGGGACGTTGGAGGAGCATTATTATGCTGTTGCACTTCGGCTTTCCTCTTGCTTCCTTCAGCAACATTCATGGAAGGTTGGAGATTGTACTGCTTGTTGATTAGGCGCCTGACGCTTCCTCGAGTTTCTCGCGGTTCCTCAACTTTTGTAGCTCTTTTTCTTTCCAGTAAGGCCGGAGCAGTAGTCGCTGATTGCTTGGCTGCTTCATGAAGTTCTGAGAAAGTCTGGAACCGGAGATTTTCCAGCAAGGCTCTGTAGACTTGGATCATTCCGTTGATGCACAAGTCCACCAGTTGTTGTTCAGTGACATTCGGGTCATAACAATCCAGGGCCTGGGTTCTGAACCTCTTTACATAGTCGTTCGGATGTTCATTGTTCTTCTGAGAGATTCTTCCTAAGTCAGAGAGAGTAATCTGCTCCGAGACGAAGAAGTATTTTCTGTAAAAAGCATTAACCATTTCTTCCTAGCCAGTGATGCTCCCTGGTGTGATGTTATTGTACCAAGTATATGCTCGACCTGTCAGAGACTTTGAGAATTCCTTCAGGCGTATGACATGATTGTGTTCGTGCTCTCCTAATGCTTCCAGGAATCGAGAAACATGTTCCCGGGCATTCCCTGTTCCATTGTAGAGTGTAAACGTTGGGGAAGTGTAGCCCTTTGGGAGAGGAATTCTTTGTGTAGCAGCGGGGTACAGACGTTGGTGACGATGGACAGATGATGTCTTGCCTTTCCCTTGATCCTCCAGAAAGCGTTCCAGATCTTCACGAGTGATGAAACCTGCGGACTCCTTCTCTGGTGGGTTATCTGCAGCTTTGCGGACTTCATCATCATCCACCACGCGAATTGGAGAGATTTCGGGATCAGGTTCTTTGACTTTTCCTTTCTCCGATCCGTCCTGAGTCTTCTCTTACATTTTATCCGTGAGAGTTTTGAGATAATTGCATAACTCCTTCTGAGTGGTAGCCATATCAGTTTGATTTTTGGCTAGAGTTTCTTGCACCTTCATGAGATCAGCTATGGTAGGCGGATTTTCTCTGATTTCTTCGGGAGACCGGCAAAAGAGAGGATTGCTTCCGATGTTAGTTTGAGGAGGTGTGTTATTACCAACACCGTTGTTGGAAGCAAGAGTAGTTTCTGGAGTACCACCACTATTGCTAGTGCTAGCATTGTTTGGGTTAGGATTTGTAACTGAACCTGACCTAAGATCAACCATTTTGTGAAAGTTTGAGATTGCAACCGAAAGATTAATCTCCCACTATGGTCGCCAATCTGTTGATGGGGAAAAACGATTTGCTGGTTTTTTAGGGAATGGAGAGACGACCGTGTGGACGGAGGCTCCTCAACCGAGCAAACTGCCTAACCTCAAACAGATGCACTGCACGGGAGTGCTTTGAGTTCGAGAGATCAATCTGTAGGACTCCGGCCTATACCAAGATAATGGCCGTTCCAGAGTCAATTCCGTCACAAAGAGGGAAGAGGGTTGATCTGTAAGAGGGAAGCTGAGAAGTGTGTGAGATCAATGATGATCAAGGATTGTGAATGTGTTTAAGGTTTCTGCAAGTTTTCTGTGAACTGTTGAGTTCGAATAAGTTCTGGTCGATTGATTGAATTCTTGAGAGTGATTGCTCGGATCAGAATTCTTCTGTCGTTTAATCGTGGATTCAGAGACTTATTTATATTGCCAGAGTAGTAGACATATTGATCTCCAATAAGTGTGACGGTTACTCGAGTGAAAGAGTGGGAAAGTGGGAAATCGTGGTTTAACCAGTTTCAGGTGGTGCGGAGACTTGGTTGATTGTCCACCCACTACTTTGCTAACTCCCTCAACTGCTTGCACGACTTACTCACATTTCTCATCGTGGATGAACACACGTGCCGTAGGCCGCCAGACCAAAACCCTAATTAATATCCTCCATGTGACGTGATTGATGTCTCACGAACGTGGAGTCTGCGAAGCAGACGTGTATTTGATTAGTCAGTCGTTGACTTGATTAGACGACGGGTCTAAGTATTGTTCAGTCGTGCATGGTTTCCGAATGCTCTATGATTCGTGTATTGAACATGTCTGCTGGGACGTATAGTTCTCGAATAAATGATGTTGATAGTTGAATCAACATAATGGATTTTGATAGTCTGAACAAATATTGCTCATATGATAAATTACTGAATATTGATGGTTGAATCAATATTCGAGCATCTGAGCAAGTATTGC
>JAJJMB010001616.1:0-19706 GCA_023531105.1 Papaver atlanticum
AATTGCTTTCACAAGTCTCAACGAACCTTTTACTACAACTAAGTTGACATTACATTATTTTCCAATAGTTGTTTGGTCTCAATATGGTTTCAAATATCAAAAAGCATTCCTTTCAATAAATGTGGCTAAAGAATGAAAATCAAAATGATAGTTATCTTCGTTAGAATAACTTCAGGATTAAAAGTTCTGCACCTCAAGAAAATTGGAAGAAATTCTCTAAAAGATCTACAGCGTTTCAGGAAAAAAAAACATTCATATGATCTATAAATTGGTTAGATTTAATGAAAATAATCATGATCACCCTCTTATTCTTGGTACTTCATTTTATCAAGATGTCTGAAAGTTTTTCCTAGAGAGATATTTTAGACTGTATTAGGGAATGAATTCAACCAATTTGGATGAAGATTAGGTTCGGAGAATCATTAGATATCCTCGTATCAAACTCTACAGTGAGCAACCAATGTTTTTTGGCATGGTTGAACGAGAAACTACTTTAGCATGGGAGCATGTTAATTTCCAAATTAGACAAAGGGAGATAAATATATTTGTTTGACTCGTAGTTGGAGGACCACGCAACTTATATGGTCATTGCCGAGTTTTCAAACTCACAAACAATATTCTGAACTTCTCTTATACTAACAAGTATAATAATGACAACTAGGTGATAAGTGCTTAATTTACATGTTTAGAGTGTCAAATTCATACTTGTTTGAGCAGTATTTCTTGCATATTACTTGTTATCATGATTATTTTCTACTTTACGTGTCATATTAGGTGAATCATCCAAAAAGGAGTTACAAAGTGCTTATATGGACATGGAAGTGAAGTGTTATTGATGAAGAAGGGAAAAAACCTAACCAAACTCATACAAATCCAGGAGTTCTTATGATCATATTGTAGATAATTAAAATACGAAGTGAATGCAAAAAGAATGAGGTCATTCCGAGTTCGAACGAAAAAGTTACGGGAAAAACAACCCAAATGAAGAAAGCGAAGCACACGGGAATTTAACTTCCGATCTAGGTGGTTTTGGCATCAGTAAAAGTATGTTTTGGAGGTCTTATAATCGATAGATAAGTTGGGTATTGAGCCTACCGATTATGGGCACTTTTGGGCACAAAAAACTTGAGTTTTTGGGATATTACAATCGAGAGAAAGATGGAGGACAAGAATACCGATTATGGCAAGCCAAGAGAGACTTCTTGGACGCGTTTTGGATTTCTAAAATGAGGAAACTTGATCCAAATGGGTTTCCTAACACTAGAAGAGAGGAGACTTGTAGGCCAAGCATTAAAGACTATAAGAAAAGTCATCAGAGGCCTAAATAAGAGATCTTCCACACCTTGGAAACTAATCTCTATCTTTCATATTACATCTATTATATCAAAACCTAGGGTTTACCCCTTTAGGGGGAACCCATTCTCTTTTGTAATCATGAGTAGCTAAACCTTTGTTGGTCAAGGATAAATTCAATATTCTAAACGTATTCTTTGTTAGTTATACAAGTTTTTTTTGAGTTTTATCATCATCGTTTGTCTTTACCATATCTATTGTTTATGAGTGATTCTTAGATTGATTTGGAGTGCCCACTAGATTAGTCTACTGGTTGTTTTGAAGTTAATAGAAGTTAGGAGATAAGTAATCGTCGATTAACTCTATACACAAGTAGAAATCGTGAGAACTTGCAGAGGGATTTTGTGGAGCAATTGCAAGTGAAGATAACATCAGCAAGTGGATCTTGATCTAAGAGTTCAACTACTGGAATCAACCTAAATTCAAAAAGCTTTAAAATGTTCGATTGAACTACACATTGAGTGATCTATTACTTAGTGGTTCGTTGAATATAATCTGGTAGTCGAGAACTTCCGTGTCCAGTGATAGAAGGAGTTTTGGGGATAACACTAATCTAGATGTTATTCTACGATTGGCGATGAATGGTTCTAACGAAGATAATAAGTATACTATTGAGTCAACGTTTGGTAACGGCGAAAGACTCCTTGATCATGTTTCTTTTATTTGTTACTTTTTATTTACTTTAATCCATAATCCAATCCTTGTTTGTCTTTTACTTTATTTTGCTGATTCAAATAAACTATCAATTACACAACTCTATGTGGGAACGATCCTTACTACCGTTATATTATTAGTTAATTAGTGGGAAATATCTTGATTAATTTGTTGCACTTATGATATGCATCAAATTTTGGCGTCGCTGCCGGGGTGCAGTTGCTAATTGATTTATTTTTTGTTTTTGTTTTTTTTAAGGTTTTTTTATAGATTTTCTCTTTTGTTCTTGTGAGTCGTCATGTTTCTCATAGGTTAAGCTCTTAATTCTTGCAAAAGAGGAGTAAATTATTTTGAGAATGGAAGTATTGATCTCTCCACGATTACACTTTTGTCAATATAGCGCTACAGGATTCCGTAAGATGTTCTCTAGGAATCTACTTACTTTTTTGATTGCATAACCGCCAGGAAATAAGTGGTTGTTGACGGGTGAAAACGATTTGCTGGTTTTTGAGGAAAAAGTGGAAGGGTGTGCAACAAGAGGATCCTCAATTGAGCAAATTGCCTAAACCTTTAACAGATACACTGCACGGGACTGCTTTGAGTTCGAGAGATCAATCTGTAAGACTCTAACCTAAACCAAGACAATGGCCGTTCCAGAGTCAATTCAGTCATAAAGAGGGATGAGGGTCGATCTGTAGGCAGAAAGCTGAGAATTGTGTGAGATCAATGATGATTGAAGGATTGTGGATGTGTGTAGACTTCTGCAAGTTTGATGAACCGTCAGTGAATGCTGATCAGATTGACTGAGTTCTATTTAGTATTCGACTGAGATCCATTGAATTAAGTTCTGATAAGAAAAGATAAGTTATCAAATCATGGATTGATGAACCTATTTATAATACAAAAGTAGTTGACACATTGATCTCCAGTAAGTGTGATGGTTGCAAAGGAGTGGAAGAATGTTGGAGTGGGAAATCGTGGTTGACTAGTTAAACATTGCGCGGGAACTTGGTTGATTGTCCATCCACTACTTTGGTAACTCCTTCAACTGCTTGCACGACTTACTCACATTTTTCATCGTGGATGTACTGTTACATCGCACTTGTTGTAGGCCGCCAGACCAAAACCCTAGTAAATATCCCCCCATGTAACATGATTGATGTCTCATGAATGTGGAGTCTGCAAGGCAGACATGTATTTAGTTGGTCAATTGTTGACTTGGCTAGACTATGAATCTTAGCCTTGATAAGTCGAGCATAATGGACGAATGTGATATGCTCTGTGACTCATGGATTGAACATAAGGTGTTTGTTGGGACATAGATAATGCACAATCGTCGAGTCTGATGAATTGTGATGTATCATGATTTGGATTGACGAACGTCGGCCTAATGAGATTGCTCGATCATGGACCTATTCTGATATGTAGAGTATTCGACAGGAAATCTGTTGAGTTACTGTAGAGTGCTCATTCTCGATCTAATATGTCATAAGTTGTCAAATGACAAAGTAGGAATTAGAGTATCAATTAGTATTGGACTCGTTAGTCGTCCAGTAAAATATTGGATGGTCGGCCAAGTGGACGGTCGTCCAAATCATGTTGCTTCTTGGATAATCGAGAAACAAAAATATTGGTAGCAGGACCAAACATTTAAATATTAATTAAAATATTGATAGTTGGATCAATATGGAAATTATTGATGTTTATCAGAATTATCATAAATATGAAACCCTAATTTTAGAGAACTATGATCCAAGAGATGAAGAGTTGTCCAATATGGGTGGAGAAATGTCGACCAACCAATGGGTATGAGGGCCGACCATTGGTGGTGGAGAGACCAAAATATGCAGAAATATCCAAGATATGGAGGATTATACAAAGTGGAGGTTTATCCAAAATAATGTAAGAGTGTGGGACCGGCCGGCTATGATGGCAAAGTGGACCGGCCATGGTGGTGTACGGGCCACCATGTCCAATGTGCGTCCATTCCTGAAATTTTAGGTATTTTGTAGGACACGTGTGTAATATTTTGGATTTTCAGAGGAATTTGATCTTGACTGAAACTCTCGATTTTCGCATGAATGAGCAAGTAAGTTTTTTCTCACACGTCCTATATTTTTAGAGTATTAAAATAATATTATTTTAATATTTATTAGTGAAAAGGCTTGATGGTCGTGGGATCATTTGATTTTTGTAGGCTTTTTGGAGAATTGAGCAATATTTGAAGAAATATGGAAAACTAAGAATTTGAATGAATGTGGGAAATCAAGAGTTATGGAATAAATAATAATAACAATAATAAAAAGTGAGGAGGCGTGGGACCGGCCATGGCCGCGGCACGTCCGGCCGGTGGCCCCGGTCCATGCGCCTCCTTTATATATGTATATATTTTCATTTCCTATTTTGCATATGTCTTCATATTTCCACATTCATCCATATTTTTGGATGCTTGTTCGTGCATTATTGCTAAGTACACCCGCACCATTTTCTCGGGGCTTACTCGATGGTGGCCCATATGCCCGAAAAGTGAATATCAATTACTAATCCATGGAATTCAACTGAGAAAAGCCGTGAATTAAAGTAATGAAATATTATGATGAAAATAGAATATTTTCTAGGAATTCAATTGATGAATACTGCACTGGAATTAATTAATTGATGTCTATATACTAGCAGGCAATCTGTCTAGGAGCATTATATTTATTCGAGAATCGAGATATGAGATAGTAGAAGCATCACATTCGTTCTGAATGTTTACTCTACATAGTCAGGGAACATCTGAGACATCCTAAAGACGTTATTGCTTTATACTAGTGGTGAATCCATCTAGGATCCGTCCAATCATTCTCAATTCTATACAAAAATGAATACTGGAATTGCTCAGTATTGTTGATGAAATATGCAAAATATTGAAAACTTAGCCGAGAGGCTTTAATGATTGCATATTTATGCATGCTCTAAGGCTATATACTCAGTCAGAGATTATCGTGACATGAGCTTTCATGTCTAAATTCTAAAATATGAATTTCATATATCCATCTGAAGCTGGGTCAGAAATATACAAAAAATTTAGTTTATGATTTTAGCCTTCGTCAAAAATCCACCATCAACAGTGGAGAACTTTAATCTCTACATTCATACATGGCTAGAGAAGTTATAATTCTTATGTTGAGTCATATCGCACTAATTGCTCTCTTGTTCGTAACTGGCGTAGAAAATATTTTTGTTGATGATTATTTTTCTCACATTTTTTTTTATCTTAGTGCCTCTAACATTAAGATCGCTATTTTTAACTTCTTTGTACGTAACTGGCGAGAAGATAAAAAAAATATTGGGATACTTATTTACTTTGTTCGTAACTGGCGAGTAAATTTGTATGTACAACAAATATCCTTCTCTTGTGATTAGAGTTAAGGTCGCTCATGTTGTTATTTCGTAAATAACTTTAAATGGGGGAGAGTTATTTTGAACTTGCGCGTAATGGTAATATCTTTGTGGGAGAGTGGATGTGAAATTGTAGGAGATTCTTATACCTTTACGTCTCCTTGATGCAAACCGAGTTTACTTGGTGAAATCGTCTAAACTAAATGTTGGTGTGTGTTCTCTAGTTTTGAATACTCTCTTGTTTAATTTACCTTGATCCCAGTTTTCACTTTTTCCAATTTTGTTGACAGAATTGAGGAGAATTATTAAGTAGTATCTTACTACATTACATATGGCTTTTCGGAGCATCATGTAAGGGAGAGTGGACTATTATCTATAGGTTTTACCTATTTTGCAAAAGAAGTAAGTATTGACTAAGGGGAGAACATAACACCGTAGTATTGCTTCAAAGTTGTGGTGCAATTGAACTTGAAGGGAGGTAACAATACTATGTTTCTGTATAAGAACCGATGAGTAGAGTGTGATTACTTCATTCTAATAAAGCTCTTTCTGAGTATTCTCATAAGTTGTTATCGCTACGGATCTTCAACAACAAAGGTGCTAAACGAACACATGCAAAACCATAAAAGAACTTGAAGTACGAAGAATTCAAGACGTTTGTTAAAGAACCAAGGAAACCAAGCATAGTGGATTGAGCTGAAAAGTTTATTTAGTTTAGATCCATATGTATTGAATAGTTTTGTCACTAAAATTGACAAAAGGGGGTATTATTAGAAAAATGCTCGGTTGAACCCACAAGTTTTGCTATCTCAAGCTTGTTGTTAATGTTATATGATCAAAACTATATCTTGATTTCTAGTCTACTAAGTCAAGTCTCAAACTAGGTTAGAGTTTGGTAGTTGAGTATCAGACATCACCCTCGAAGACTGAAGATCGACTAAGACATTTGGAGAACTTCTGTATCAGGTATGTGAAGACTGAACCATTCTATTTCATTCACTATCTTATCATTCTATCTGTTGAAACGATGTCGTATGACTTCTAGTAGATTTACAAAGAAGAAGTTTTGAGTCAAGCTTATCTTGTTAAAATCTTGAAATATTACTTTAGCAAAGATGTTAACGATCCTTAAACAATATTAGTTCTAAGCAATTTATTGTTTGAATTAATTTGTGGATCAATTGAAAATTTATTGTTTGAATTAATTTGTGGATCAATTGAAAATTGTCCATGCAAATGATTTTATCACGTGAGAATGTTTCAAACACCAGATCGCACACCAAAGATATCTGAGTTTAGATATACAAGAAGGTTGGCAAACCAATTAGCAAATCGTGAGTTTAGTTGGGAACAATTCACAAATCCGGTTCACGAACCGTTGTGAAATGAATTTTTAAGTTGGTATTATAGGCTAGCAGTTGGCGGCGAATCAGGTTCACGAACAATGGTCAACTGAGTTCGGTTGTCTTGTAGGGTTGGCGAACCCGATTCACGAACTGTTATACCCTGACTCGTTAACAAGCCAAGTGGTTCACGAATCGTTGTACCAACCGTCCTAGCAGATTTTAGCAGATGGTCAAATACTTATTTTTTAAATATGTTTAACATTGTTAGAACTCTCAAAAACACTTCTAAAACTTCATTGATCACTCAAACACTTATGTGTGTGCATCATGATTAAATTCTTAAGTGTTTAAATGAACATCAAAAAAAAATTTGTTCTATGGCATACTTGCCAAACTGAACAATCATTATGCACGGTTATAGAACCGGTTCCTAGTGTACATTCTTCTATTATATTTTTCAAAACCTAAAAGTGTTTGCTTGATTCCCAAGTTATCTTTGCTTGAATTCTAAGCAACCCCTGGTCTTTGAAAACTATAAGTAGAGATGCTCTTTCAACTAGGAAAATTTATCCCTGATACTTCGTATCCTAGTTGATTCTATAGTCGTCCTCTATATACCTAGATTTCCTTTGAGAAACAGAATTAGGTCTACGACTAAAAGACTTCGGTTTGGGGATTCGTGAAGCCAGGTCTGACTATCTTTACCTTGATAATTTGTGAATCCTGATCTTGCTTTTCTGTTATCGAGGTTTTTGTAATCTCTTTCAGGCAAGATATATAGTAATCACAAAGTTTTCTTTGTCCCAGACTTTGTGATTCCTCAAGATAGATATCTGAAAACTGATCTTAATTGATCTTTTGAAGATTGGTCTTGAGAGGTGGTTAAGAATCTAGGCTGCTCTCCAGGAGTCGTAAGTTCCAGGTTTGTGAGGTTTGCTGGCTTTATCCATTGCAAACAAATTTCCTCACCTTGATCTTTTATCTAAACAGAAATCAAATTGGCTTATCTGTTAGAGGTAGATTTGTATAAAAAGTCTTCACTTTGGCTAAAGCAACTCTTAGGATATAAAGTACGTCAGCTTAGGAAATCAGTTGCGTAGAGCCTTGCAAGGTTCAAGAGGTGTAAGAAGCGCGGATGTAACTGAATCGCTTGGAGTGTGGATTCGGTCTCAACTACATTCTAGTCCGAAGTTTGATAGTAGGCTAGTGTCTGTGGCGGCTTAATATAGTTGGGTGTTCAAATTTGGACGACGTCCCAGGGTTTTTCTGCTATTGCGGTTTCCTCGTTAACAAAACTTCTGGTGTCTTGTGTTTTCCCTTTTCGCATTATATTGTTTATCTTTATAATTGGATTTACGCAAGTTGTACGTGTTCAATCTCAGTAGATACATCCATCTAATTGTGATTAATTACGAGACTCGTTTCTTGTAGAATTCGAATCTTGAAAGATAGATAACAAGTTTAATTACTTGGCAGAATTCCGATTGGATTATTTGGATACGACTAAATTGATCTTGGATTTGATTTTTAAGATCGTCCAAATACTCTTCATAACAATCAGGTTCACAGACTCTTGTCTATATACATATTGATTGAGAAGATGTTAGAGATATAAACTCTCTCTATATATTATCAAGGATCATTCAGCTAGTCTACTTGCAATTGTATTAGGTTTTGTCCTTACAGGTTGCCGAATGAAAAAGTTGGTGGTGTGCTTGATACCCCTGCGTTTTCATACTTTATCTTTTATCCCAAGTAATTTACAACGGGGTTCATAACTTATTCTAGAATCAAGAAACTAAAAACTTGGTGTTTAAAACCTTTAAGAAGGTACATTAACATGGGTAACTTTTTTTTTTTTAGTCTCTTTGTTATTTTTTAATCTGCGTGAAAAATTCTAGAACATCAACTAAAACAGAACGGAGGGAGTATTTGATACTTTAGCACGTACGCTTGCCACTTTGCCATACCCATAGCGTGTGCAAAAGTGGTAAACTATTTTGTTTAACATGTACATGGGAATATGCCTTGGAAGAATAATGAAAGATTAAGAAATTCTGGTGCGAGTTGAAACAAATTCAAAGTTGAGTATTTTTATAGGGGTGAATTGCCGACCGTTATATGATGAACTATTGAGCGATGATCGCCAAGCGATATAAAAACTATCGTTGGTGCTATAAAGATCATCGAGCGATAGAGTTTCTACCGTGTAGCCTATATTTGACACTTAAGTAACTAGTACAACCGTTGCCACGGTGGGTGGGCCGACCGAAGAACTTGAAGAAACGACACCACTACGAGATTGCACGAATTCAGATTTGTCTTTTACTAGTACCCATCAATCCATGGTATCTCCAGCTTCCAGTTTTTGCGAAAACATCCACAATCACTAGCATTCATCACTGTAGACCAATGGCTACAACACCCTTGCTTAACTGAATTCACGCTGCCAGGCTTTGCTCAAACATTCATAGCTTATATCTAGCCGTGACCCAACTTTGAAACACCTGCCAGGACCCAAAATCTCTCTTACTGCACCTTGTTCTCTGCCAAAAGACTCGACCCAAACTCCATACACTCGAACCACTGCTGTCATATACAAACTCATGATCTCAGTGACATAATCTTGCTCTCTTCTCAACTGAGTTTCTAGCCACTGCTTGGTCGACAGCAACAACACCGGCAGAGAGACTCATATCCATCACAGACCCATACTTCCACCAGTTCAAACCATCTCCTGCCTTGTTCTACCAAGCTTCAATTCTCTCTCGAAACCCACGGCAAACACCCACCAGTATCCCTGTAGAAAAATCCACCAATCACTACCATTCAGCCACAAAATCAGCACCAAATTCAGCCCTAAACTTGAGCCAACAAACCACATCAACTGGATT
Organism: Papaver atlanticum; assembly: GCA_023531105.1. NCBI lineage: Eukaryota > Viridiplantae > Streptophyta > Magnoliopsida > Ranunculales > Papaveraceae > Papaver > Papaver atlanticum. The sequence goes on from JAJJMB010001616.1 coordinate 9,632, forward strand.
TCAGTCTCGAGACTCCATCTACTCTTCACCAATTCGAAAACCCATGCTGTTGCCAATACACCTGTAGAACACTGTCCATTATACTCATACCACCTGAGCTACAGATTTGTTTGTTTCTCTCAATTGAGACCATTTCGAACCTTGGCAGATGAACATCAAAACCCTTCGAACACATCTCACACAATCAAATCTGCACCCAATTCATCTATAAGTCTTGTACCACCAGCTGCCTATACAAATCCAGTTCACTTCCCCTTGCTCCTGTAAACTGCTAGCAGAACTTCAAATCTCATTGAAAACTTCCTCAAAAATCAGTCATAGCAACCACTCCTCTCCGGCTGTACTTCAGGCCTTTTCTCGAACAAGTTGTGTGCCATTCTCTTTTTGCTGTAGCCAAATTCACCCAATTTCCCAAATATTCCAAGCAAAATCAGCTTCATCTCCTTGCTCTGCAATTTCATTCAGATCTGCACAAACCCATTCTTCATATCTCATACAAACATTGAAATCATTCGTCATTACTCACCTCCAATATCAACAGATATCAACAGCATCAACTTGTCTTCTTCCCTGTATTTCCTCGGTCAAAACTGAATTCTGCTCGAACCATTATCATGTCCTTTCCGACCAGAACCCGAGCCAACCTTTCGCAGAAAAATCATCGAACCTGGGCGTTTCTCTGTTGGAGTTTGGGGACGAAGAAGAAAAAACAACGAAGGAGAAGAAGAAGCACGAAGGAGAAGGAAGAAGAAGGAAAAAAAAGAAAAAGAGGTGGCCGGGAATTGAACCCGAGACCTTTAAGTCAGTTTGACAAAAAAATCCACCAAGGCAATTTTGGTTTTTCAGGTGCACGTTACCAAAAAGAAATTCAATCTTTTTATATCAATTGATCACTTACAATTTACTAAAAATAAATGATCGTATAAAAGTTCTCCCTCGTTTTGTTTAGTCGGCCCAATCATATTTGCCACTTTGCCGTACCATAGCAGGTGCAGCAGTGGCAAACCATAAGTTTTGACGTGTGCATTGGAACCGGCCTTGGTGATCTCTCTATCTAGCAAGCAGAATAAATACACAAGCTCTGTCAGCAGCGAAACTCCGCTGTCTTCCTCAAACCAGTGAGACAGACGGTGAGTGATTACATGAAATCTTCATCCAATACCGAACTCTCGCCGCGGTTGAAGGCAGCGGAGGAAATCGAAAGTGATCATTTTCCTACACCAATCTTAGATGCAGAGAGATCAAATCTCATTAAAAGAATCTCTGAAGAAGGTGGATATGCGTATGTTAGCATGGAAGCTTTAGCAGCTGGAGGAGATTTTAGGGCAGCCGAAGCGACGCGTGAGATGGCGTGGGAACAGCTTCATTCTGGTCCATGGCACTCAGTATTATCAGTTTGGAGAGATGCTTATTCAATGGCTTGTCTTCATGTAGCAATTTACCATCATAAAAATAGAGATTTTAGGGAAGCTCTTAGGGTTTTGGATATGGGTTTGATCATGGGTGGACTACTTCTTCGCCAGGATTTAAATTCTGCTGTTGAGAGGGTTTCTGTCAAGTGTTCTGGTGTTGATCAAGGTGTGATGACTGATGGAAAAAGGGGTTTTGGTTCTGAGACGAATTCCACTGGGCAGGAGGTCAGGTTTGTTCTTCTCTATGTCTATCTATCTTCCCACCAGTGTTAGAAGGAAATTTGATGTAGGTTTATCACAAATTATTTGAAGTTGTAGACAAATATTGGTGGTTGTTTTACCATTCAAATTTCTTTGTTTCTTATTGTTATTGCAGGTCTCAAGTGTTGCCTAATAAGTCACTGTCTTGCAAGACGGTTGAGAAGAGATCTTCTTTATCTCTAGAGGGATTCCTGTGTGATTATTTCTTATCAGGTTCTCCGGTTATAATCAGTAACTCCATGTCTCATTGGCCTGCCAGTAATAAATGGAAAGATATGGATTATCTCAAAAGGGTTGCAGGCGGTCGTACAGTTCCAGTTGAGGTACTAGCATAAACTTTTCAATTTTTGTCCCTTTAAATTCAGTTTTTTTGTTTTTTTTTGTTTTGGTAAGTCCAATTCTTTTTCTGCTTTTGCAAATGGCTGATAGCCCATATAGGGCTATAAGATTAAATTCAGTTGGAACATTAGGGATTCACTAATATTCAACAACGAAAGGGGTAGCATAGAGTTGAGACTGTTACACTTGAAATAACGTAACAAGCACACTTTACATTCCATGTCGATACTTGCAGATACTTCAATGGGGACTTGAGCATAAAATGGTTACTTGTTTGGCATGTGTCGTGTATACGTACTTGCTCATAATTGTGTTCAAAAGTATTACTATGTAGTGATAAGCTAATGCTTTCCATGTATCCAACAATTTTAAATCTTATAGAACAGATGGTAACTAATTAATAAATACATAGTTACTACGGTCAAATGTATTATCCCCTTCTAGCTCGCTGTGCCGACTCCTCATAGCAGTGTTCCACACTGCACACTTATCCATGCCTTTGTCACATTAACTTGTAACTGTAGCTTCTGTAACAGGTGTATCTCATATGTTTTACGAGAAAACGAGGGACCCCTTATTTTTACTGTAAATAGGCAGAGTTTGCAGCTGCTCTCAAGATTTCAGGGGATGAATTTTTGTGGTTAGCTAATAGGCAGGGTTTGCAGTCATCTATTCGAGCAGATTTTTTTTTTTTTGTCTGGATAATGTAGAGGCCATCATAAGCTTCCTGATGCTGTGAATGGCATCAATCTAAGCTTGGCCATCTACTGGATGAGTAGTTCTAGGACAATAGAAAAACTGAAGAGTGAATTTTTGATATTAATGGGTTGGTCTATCTCACCATGCTATTTGAGGTTTTTATCATGTTTCTGCTCTTTCTATTGTATCCAATATCAATATCTTATTGCGTAGTCTGTTTTCGTGGTAAAAATCCAATACTTGCTTTCTGAACAATGAAATAATGCTTAGTTTGCGAATGGTGTGTTTTGTGGATGACTTCTTTTTTAGTACCTCTCGTTTTTGTCTTTTGTTATCTGGTACGAAAGTTTCTAATGAACGAATTATAATTTTTCTTCTTTCGCAGGTGGGAAAGAACTATTTGTGTCCTGAATGGAAGCAAGAGTTGATCACATTTTCTCAGTTTTTAGATAGGATCCAGTCCAATCAATGTAATAACTCCGGTACTACATATCTTGCTCAACATCCATTGTTTGATCAGGTATAGTATTCGTTTTGTGGTTATCTTATATCTGGCATAATAAGTTATGCGCCATTAGAGGTGTTTATCTTAGACGTGTTTCACAGATACAAGAATTGCGGGAGGATATTGTTGTTCCTGACTACTGCTTTTCTGGTGGTGGGGAGCTCAGATCTCTTAATGCTTGGTTTGGTCCAGCGGGGACAGTCACACCATTACACCATGATCCGCACCATAACATTCTTGCTCAGGTCTATCAAACTCAATATGATGCGAATAGCTGTAGCACTGATTATAGTAGTTTTGATCTTGAGCGTGTTGGGGTTTTTCATCCCCATGCTTCAGTGTTTCATTTTATTCTTTAGCGTGTTGGGGTTTTTACAAGTTTTCTTGCATAACGCGTTCCTTTCTGCTATTTTAGGTTGTTGGCAAGAAGTATATAAGGCTTTATTCTGCTTCAGTAACAGATGATTTGTACCCCCACTCTGAATCCATGCTACACAATTCAAGTCAGGTACAGTAGATGTCGAATGTTTCATTGTAAAAGTGCTAATTTGCTTGAAGTCTTGTGACCAGCTTATGTCACCATATAATGTCTTAGTCTGCTAGAAACCTTAATGTGATAAAATGAGACAGATGCTTAGGTCAACTTGTAGTGCAATGGCTTAGAATTAAACTTAGGCCACCTTTTGGTTGGAATTTGATAATAAAATATTTCAGAACTTTGGATGCAATCAAAATATCTTGGTTTTGTTCTTGATATTTCCTACTGTGGAGATCATGTTCTCAATATAAAGATACAAAAACTAATCTTCCAGAGACTTTTCTTTGCAGATTGATCTGGACAATTTCAACGAAAAAGAGTTCCCTAAGGCGCAAGATCTGGATTTTGTAGACTGCATCCTAGAGGAAGGAGAAATGCTTTATATACCCCCAAAATGGTGGCACTACGTGAAATCACTTACGCCAAGTTTCTCTGTTAGCTTTTGGTGGAGTGCACTGGATAACGACTAACATTTTTAATGGCACACAACAGTTCGCTTTTACTTGCACCTTTTTTTGTTTGGCTGTTCATTTTTTTTTTAAAGTAGCCTACTAGATTGTATCATAGTATACTACGTACTATGATAAAAGCATGTTGGACCCTTTCAGGGTCTAGAATTGGTTCTCTAATTGATTTGCTTAAACTTCCTTTGTCAGCATATCATCACCAAAACTTTGGACAGTTCAAAATGCTCAGATTTGCTTATTTTCTTGTGATTTTATAAAATTTCCCCACAGATTTTCTCATTGTGGGTTGCAACTTGCAAGTCTTAGAATGTCTGGAGGATTGGGCTATACCCCTCATTTGGACGATCATAATCACAAGTCGCTGAAAATACAAACCCTCTTAAGTTTACCGAACAGCATGATGTCTTTCTCTATACCAATTATATCATCTGTCCTCTTCTATCATATCAACTGCCGAAGCATTTGAGATCTTCAGAAGGAATTCAGTCTTCCTCAGAGCTGCTGCCAAAATAAGCCAGCCACTGAAGCGCTTTCCCCTAATCAGACACGGTTATTATTTGGTGTGGCTAGAAATATACTAGAGAAGAATGAAATATAGGATCAGGAAAGCCCTTCCTCTCTCTCAAGCCCATAAAGCAACAATTTTGTGATTTTAGCGGTGTTTTCGAGTGTTTCATCTCTACGTATTTTTATTTTTTTTGATAAGAAAATCGAATTGAATTAAAAATTATTGAGCTGATACATAGTTTTTATCCTTATCCAGTTTTCCTTTCAAGAAATCTGGTGGATGAATATATGAGATTCTACCAACATAAACTCTCGAGTGTTTTGCTAAACAGTCAGCTACACTGTTAGCATCTCTCTTAACCAGAGTACATGACCAATTTGGATAGTTTTTCAAAATAGAAATGCATTCTTGGACACCACTATTTGTTGTCCAATTTATTGATCCTAAACTACCATTGATGGCATTGACCACATTAATACAATCTCCTTCTAATTCCAGAAACTGTAGATTTTACTCTTTAGCCCGCTTCATAGCTTCTAAAGCAGCTATAGCCTCAGCTTGCTCCTCATCTACTGCTTGTCCAGTCCCCCTTGTTGCTCCACAGAAAACACCTGCGTTATTACGGAGAATTAGTCCAAAACCAATTGGTTGATCCATGGATATAAAGGAAGCATCAAAGTTTAATTTCATCTCTACGTATTAGTACCCGGAAGAACGGAAGAACCTTTTGAAATGGCGTTGTAGTGGTAACCGAATGTGTTGGTGATGTGGTTCAACTGAATCATTTGAATGTGTTGGTGATGTGGTTCAACTAAATCATTTTGCTCAAGACGCAAAACGAGATGCATTACTATTTCTTGTTCTAGATATTGCTCACATCTGCATAGCATAATTGTGAAAACAAGGAAATAAAATGGTCATTTAATGTGTTCTGCAATGCAAGTTGGCAAGTTTTTTAGTGCAGCAACGGTGAAAAGATCGACTTTTATAATGTTAACCTTCAAGACACTGAAAAGATTAATACTTGATCATGAAACATTACCAGTTATTGTGTTCTTTGGCCTTGTTAAAAACATTTTCATTAAACTTCATGTATATTCAATTTCCTATAAAATGAAGGGACTTTCTTTGTGATGTATAGAAGGAAACCAAAACAACCCCATTCTCTCCTAATTATTTGGGGTGTTATGGGTTGATCGCCTGTACTTTTCATGTTACAGTTTAAAGCAGTGAACAGCGCAAGGATTGACAGTATCACGGAATCATCATCTTCACCTGCGCTTGTGGTCACTTTTGTCACAAGGTGAAAGATTCTTTTGCTGGTAACCTATTGAGCCCATCCACAATTGCTTTCCTAAATGCGTTGTTGTGAAAGATGAAAGATGATACGTGCCCGCCTGTAACCCATCTCACTTCCGAACCTGGCCAAGCCTTCTGAAGCTCTAATACTGAATAGTTTGGAATGTAGCCGTCATCCTTCAAGGGAGAGATGTCCATGCATTAGTGAAACGTAAGAAAAAAGAATGAATATTTGCTTTTGGCAAGCAAATCTGGTTGAGTTACACGAACAAATAATGATAGTAGTGAATAATGTCTTCAAATGATTTAAGTGGACATTTCAATGTATAATGAGATGAGATATAGAACTCACAGTGGCGCCCACAAATATAGTGGCTTCAGGATTTTTGGGTATCGGAAATCGTGTCACATCAGTAAGCGATAATACAGTTCGCAGCCGTTCTCTTACTTCTTCAAGGGTCATTGCAGCTTGCTGCACTGCTAAATCTTCCCTTAGAGCGTCCCAAGCAGTAGCATGCTTTAATATCCCTTCGCAGAAGGCAACCACTGCAGAGTGTGGAGAGAGAAATGGAAATGTGGCAACTGGTGTAGGGTGCAGAGATCCTACCATTGCAGCATGTACCCCCCCTGTATCATCGTGGACAAATACAATTGTAAAAGCATGATTCAAAATGTAGGTTGTTTAAATCAGCAATCTTCATGTGTTATTTCAGAATGTAGACATGTTTCAGTCAATAAAATTTCATATCTTTGTCAAAAGAGCATATATACATGAGCCCTTGTCGTGTAACTGTGTCCGATACACGTAAAGGAGAAGACATTGCAATATGTTTCCATGAATAGATACACAAGGGGCTTTGGTTATCCTTTGCCAATTGACCATGTGCAAAGTATTTTCAGAACTTAAGGCTAACAGAGTGAGGGGGCAAAGTTCACTAACCCTAAAGCTCAATATTAGATCATGTACCCTACTCACAGAAGAGTTCCAACTTTCGAATACAGCACAAGTTTAAACTTTATACAAGATTTCACGTGGTGTCATGTTACTTACCCATGCTAAGTCCACATACACCAGTCTTTCCAAACCCTTCTACAGCTTCTAACCAGTACAGCAGGCTGCGAGCTTCTTCAATGGTAACCCTTCCCAACATAAGCAAGTCACTTACACAGAGAAGCTTTGCCCCACGCTGCAAAATAGGACGTCTTTGTCCATAGTAAGGGCTGCAGCAGTATATACATTTCAAATTCAGAAACTCATTTAGGCCCCTTTCTATTGATTGTTTGAAGGCTGGCCAACTAATATGAAGTTACCAAATAAAAAATTTAGACTTGATAGGTAGGCAAATCTAAGTTTCTCACCTCTCAAGCACCATGGTTGCTATGTTCTCCTTCAACAATGGGCCACCAAGACGCAACCTTCGATGAAAAGTATGGTCACCAGTGCCTACAAAAAGAAATTCAAACTATGTACTTACATTAAAAAGCTCCCACAAAGAAAATATAACTGAGGCAGCCCATCAAACTCAAAGCCTATGTTTCAAAAGGTCTATGATTAACTCAATATATCGGGCAGTTTTAACTGAAATTCTTCAAAGCTTAGATGTGAAAGGGTGTGCCTCGTTTCCCTTATGAGGAATTAAAAAATCCCATCATACCAAACAAGGATTGCCTTTACATATTTGTTCTTTGACCCTATACCATGAATTATTCAGCCCACAAACAGATTTCACTTTTGACAAGAAAAGGTTTCCTGTTACATGTTCTCTGAAAGACGACTTAATCCATATTATGAAAACATATTATTTCCAATGAACTATTGCCTCCATTGTTCAATTTTATAGACACACCAAACACCGCAACCATGTCAATTCCAAAAACAAAGCGTCTAGCCTGTAGGTTTTATGCCATATCCAATTCTATACAGACGAATTGAATAAGAAAAATATGTAATCAAGTGGAGTGGAAATCTAAAAATTAAGGAAACTAAGTTACCTGCAAGATGAACTACACAAGACATCTGATGTGGCGGAACTGATTTTGGCATAAGAAAAGCAACCCTAGCATTGTGACTCTCTGGAGGCAATGCATCAATCAACTGTTGATCACAAGGAGTTCTAAAAACACCTTCTCTGAGACAAGCATTCTTTGTCTCCCAAATAGTTCTCCACATTGGTTGAATTAGTTTAGGTGGCCAATTTTGAGCAACAACATCCGGGAAAAGTTGATTGATCATGGTTTCAAGTTGAACAAGTTGATTACCACCCCATCCTCTTGAAAAAAATGGTGTTGTCAATTTTGTTCTATGAACAAATGCACCATATATATGATCTATTACATGGTGAAGCATACCCAGATTCACACTAACCATTATTAACAACAACAAAAATTAATCCACAAACTCAATAAAAATCTGAGATACCCAAGATCAAATTATTCTCTCAATGAACGACTTTCTTTAGAAAAAATATTCTATTGGGATATTATTGATAGCCTAATCCAATTAGAAAAAAATTGAAAAAATCTTGAAATAAAGAAAAAATAATCCCAAATTGGGCATTGCTTAAGCAGTGATGAGAAAATAAAACCAGGGAAAGAAACCCATGTAAGAAGCGACTGTAAGAACCTGAGAAGCTTCAATCGATAACCTCTATGAACAGAGAGTTAACCAACTCTGGCTAATGCAACAACGACCGTCGTTCAAATCAGATGGATTCCGTTTCGAAAGAATTTGACTAAGAACCCTATTAACGATGAGTTTTGACTAGTTAATTAGGAAACTGAAACAAAGAATTGAAGAATCGAAGGAGACCTACTATACTAGTAATGAATAAGATTTGTTGGATTAAAGAGAGAGATGAAATTTAGGGATGTAAGAATTTCAACCAAACTCCAATCAAAGCAATGGGCGGTACAAAAAACTGCTTTGACACGTGGAAGTGGGGTCTTGCATGCTGTCTTCGAATTATATCCACTTTGGTTTGATGGTCTTGTTGTACGTGCCGATAAGACAGGAAGGATAGCGAGACGATATCATCCATGTCGGATGTTGCATCCGGTGTTAGCTAGCAAAACTAGATTTTATGCCCGTGCTACGCACCGGGCAGCTCCGACAACCATCCACCATATTTTTGGTTTGGTGCTACGATTGCTTTTGTTTATGATTACCGGCAGAACTTCTACAGCATACTGTAAATAGATTAAACAATTACTTAAGGATATATAAGGCAGTACTTGGGTATATATAAATAGGTTCTACATATAGGAATGATTTTTCTTGCAAAATAAAAAAAAGAAATGATTTCTTCTTGCATATTTCAGGAACCATGGACACATATAAATAAATAATTTCAGAACATTGAGCATTAGTTTTCCAAATGAAAAAGAAGAAATTCTTAATTCTCTACGCATCGGGTTTCTTTTTCTTTTAACCATATTTTTCATTTGGTGTGATGTGGCTTCGCTTCGCCTCGTCGTGTATTTTTTATTCGGTGTCGCAATTTGCCCCGTCGATGCATTTTTGATTAAGTGTGACTCGGCTTCGCCTCGTCCCGTCGCTTTGGACTTTTGATTTAGTGTGGCTTGGCTTTACCTCGCCCCGTCCCGATTCATTTTTTATTTTGTGTCGCGCGGATTCGCCTCGCCCCATCGCAACGCATTTTTGATTTGGTGTGGCTCGGCTTCGCCTCGCCCCGTCACGACGACGCATTTTTGATTTGGTGTGGCTCGGCGTCGCCTCATCCTGTCGCTTTGGATTTTTGATTTGGTGTGGCTCGACTTCGTCTCGCCCCGTCCCAATGCATTTTTGATTTGGTGTCACGCGGCTTCGCCTTACCCCTTCTTGATGCATTTTTTATTTTGGTGCATAATTTTGATGCAGTAAAATTGGAAAACATTACACTAAAGATCAAACTGTACTAAGAAAACATCCAAATAGTTTCTCTCTTTATGTATATCTGTTCTAAGTTCTAAAACATTACACTAAAGATCAAACTGTACTAATAAAACATCCAAATAGTTTCTCTCTTTATGTATATCTGTTCTAAGTTC
>JAJJMB010001626.1:0-10730 GCA_023531105.1 Papaver atlanticum
AGCAAGTGTCCTCCCAGGAGCCTTTAGCAACTTTTCGAGCCAATTTTGCCGCAAAAGCCTATTTCTCCAAAAACACCTACAAAGGGATAAAATAACAAAATTAGTACAAAAATGGGTACTAACAATATATACAATAGAGATGAAAATAGACACATAAATGCGTCTATCAAACAATCAAGGGTAAGAAGGGTCCTCCAGAGGGACCTCCTCAACATCACCTGTAGGAAAGTGCTCTAAAAAGGGTTTCAATCTCTGACCGTTAACCTTCGAAGAACTACTACCATCCAGTGTCTCGATCTCAACAGCTCCATGAGGAAAAATAGTACGGACCACAAAAAGACCGGTCCACCGAGAGCGTAACTTCCCGGGGAATAGATGCAAACGAGTATCATACAGAAGAACTTTTTGACCTGGAGAAAATGACTTTCTTAAAATATTTCTATCATGCACAAGTTTCATTTTGTTCTTGTACTCCTTCGCACTATCGTATGCATCTCTACGAATCTCTTCCAACTCATTGAGCTGGAGTTTCCTTTGGGATCCTGCCTTGTCAAGTGAAAAATTTAGTTGCTTAACAGCCCAATATGCTCTATGTTCTAAATCAACAGGTAAGTGACATGCCTTGCCATACACAAGTCGATAAGGTGACATTCCAATGGGGGTCTTAAACGCAGTATGGTAAGCCCATAAGGCATCAGTAAGCCTAGACGACCAGTCTTTCGGATTAGGATTGACTGTTTTCTCTAATATACGTTTTATCTCCCTATTGGAAACCTCTACCTGACCACTAGTATGTGGATGATACGAGGTAGCTACTTTATGTGTAATACCATATTTCTTCATCAAAACCCTAAAAGGTCCATTACAAAAGTGCGACCCTCCATCACTAATTATAGCTCGCGGTGTACCAAAACATGTAAGTATATTATCTTTCAAGAACTCAATCACAACCCTATGGTCATTGGTTTTACACGCAACCGCCTCAATCCACTTAGAGACATAGTCTACAGCGACAAGGATGTATAGGTTACCAAAAGAATTAGGAAACGGACCCATAAAGTCAATACCCCACACATCAAAGACCTCAATAACTAAAATAGGGTTCAAGGGCATCATGTTCCTATGGGAAATGGTTCCTAATTTCTGGCAAAGTTCACAAGTAACACGGTAACTGTGGGAATCTTTAAACAACGAAGGCTAATAGAATCCACACTGCAATATCTTAACAGCAGTCTTCTTAGCACTAAAGTGACCCCCACAAGCATGATCATGACAAAAGGAAAGAATACTGGACTGATCAATCTCAGGTATACATTTCCTAATAATCTGGTCTGGAAAATACTTAGACAAATAAGGATCATCCCAAAAGAAGTGTTTAACCTCAGCTAAAAATCTAGAACGATCTTGTTTACCCCAATGTTGGGGCATTCGACCAGTAACAAGATAGTTCACTATATTCTCATGCCAAGGTAATTGGGTAACAAAGAGCAGTTGTTCATCAGGAAAACTATCCCTAACAGGAGGAGAATCATCAGGGGTATCCACAACAAGCCTAGACAAGTGGTCTGCTACTGCATTTTCTGCACCTTTTTTGTCTCTAATGTCTAAGGAAAATTCCTGCAACAATAGGATCCATCTAATCAATCTAGGTTTTGTATCCTTCTTGGAAATAAGATACTTCAAAGCAGCATGATCAGTGAAGATTATGACCTTAGAACCTAAGAGATAGGGTCTAAACTTGTCTAAGGCGAACACAATGGCTAACAGTTCCTTTTCTGTAGTAGTATAGTTTAACTGGGCATCATTCAGAGTTTTGCTAGCATAGTAAATCACATGGAGTAATTTGTTTTCTCGCTGACCTAGCACAACACCAATAGCAAAATCTGAAGCATCACACATGATCTCAAAGGGTAGGTTCCAGTTGGGTGCCTGGACTATGGGGGCGGTAGTGAGTAAAGTCTTAAGCTTTTCAAAAGCCTCTAAACAAGCATCATCAAAGATGAACTTAACATCTTTTGCAAGCAAATTGCAAAGAGGTCTAGAAATCAAGCTAAAATCCTTAATGAATCGACGATAAAAACCTGCATGCCCTAAGAATGACCTAATATCTCTTACGTTTTTTGGGACCTATAAAGTCTTAATAAGGTCAACTTTGGGTTTATCTACCTCTATACCCTTAGAAGATACGATATGCCCTAAAACAATTCCTGAACGAACCATGAAATGACATTTCTCCCAATTAAGCACTAAATTCTTCTCCTTACACCTAGTCAAAACTAATGACAAATGATGCAAGCACACATCAAAAGACGAACCAAACACTAAAAAATCATCCATAAAGACCTCTAAGAACCGTTCTACCATGTCAGAAAATAATACAACGCTGAAAAGTCGCAGGGGAATCACAAATCCCGAAAGGCATGCGTCTATACACAAAGGTACCAAAGGAACAGGTAAAAGTAGTTTTTTCTTGGTCTTCAGGGGCAATAACGATCTGATTATATCCGGAGTAGCCATCTAAGAAGCAGTAGTGACTATGTCCAGCTAATCTCTCTAGCATTTGGTCGATGAAAGGAAGGGGAAAGTGGTCCTTCCTAGTGACCTTGTTCAATTTCCAATTGTCAATACAAACACGCCAACCCGTGGTCACTCGGGTTGGGATTAACTCATTGTTCTCATTCTGGACTACAGTAATATCGGATTTCTTGGGGACAACCTGAACAGGGCTGACCCACTTGCTGTCTGAAATAGGTTATATAATGCATGCATCTAACAACTTAAGAACCTCGGTTCGAACTACCTCTTTCATATTAGGGTTTAGTCGACGTTGCATCTCCCTAGAAGGTTTGGTATCTTCCTCTAAATAAATATGATGCATACAAACAGTAGGACTTATACCCTTAATGTCTGCTATGGTCCATCCTAAACCTTCCTTGTTGTTTTGAAGGACGGTTATTAGCCTACATTCCTGATCACTATCCAAGTTGGATGCTACAATCACAGGTAAAGTTTCAGATGGGCCTAAAAACACATACTTCAAGGTATCTGGTAATGGTTTAAGGTCCAACTTAGGAGGCTCTCCTAACGAAGGAACTAGAGTAGACTCAGAAACTGGTAGTGGTTTGAACTTAGGTTTCCAAACATTACTAGTGTCCAACAAAGGGGTTAAATCTAACAAAGCATTCACCTCATTAATCACATTATCATCATCAAAATCAATCCCAAAGTGGGCTAGGCATTTCTCTAGTGGATCTTCTAACAAAGTGTTTGGTAATGACTCCTCGACTAATGTTCATATCATGTTGACCTCTTCTATGCTTGAGTCATCTAGTTCAGAGGGTAGCTTACTAATATGAAAAATGTTCAGCTCAATGGTCATGTTACCAAAAGAAAAATTCATAATACCGTTTCCACAGTTGATGATCACATTAGATGTAGCTAAAAACGGGCGACCTAGAATTACCGGTATCTAGTTCTCTGGGTCAGGGACAGGTTGGGTATCTAGGATAACAAAATCCACTGGATAAATAAACTTGTCGACCTCAATAAGAACATCCTCGATCACACCACGAGGAATTTTCACGGACCTATCAGCTAACTAAAGTGTTATCTAGGTAGGTTTCATTTCACTAAGTCCTAGCTTAAGGTACACATGGTATGGGAGTAAGTTCACACTGGCTCCTAAATCAAGCAGCGCTTTCTCAACATGGTATTTCCCTATTGTGCAATCAATGGTAGGGGAACCTGGGTCTTTATACTTAGGAGTAGTGGTGTTCTGAATAATAGAACTCACATGACTAGCTAGGAAGGCTTTCTTCTGGAAACTAAGCTTACGCTTTCGTGTACACAAGTCTTTAAGGAACTTGGTATAAGCGGGAATTTGCTTAATCGCATCTAATAAAGGAAGGTTGATAGTAACCTGCTTAAAAACCTCCAATATATCATTAAAGTTGGACTCCCTCTTAGTTGGAACTAGTATCTGTGGGAATGGGGCTCTGGGAACAAAGCCGGGCTCAACAGGACCCTCATTGGTCTCTTTGGAGACTCTATCAGTCTCTTCATTTTCTGGATCGGAAAAGTGAACTACAACATGTTCACTGTCAGGCATTGCAACCTTGTTGTCAACTTTCTTTCTACTCCTAAGGGTTGTAACAGAATTCACATGACGATACGATTTCTCTCCTTTAGGGTTAGGATCAGTATGACTAGGGAACTTTCCGTCATCTCTCTTACTTAGAATCTTAGCCATTTTGCCAACTTGAAGTTCTAACTTAGCAAGATTCTTGGCACTATGTTGAAAATTCTTCTTGGTTTCCTTTTGAAAACTAGCCTGGTTCTTTATTAACATTTCTTCGGTCTGTGCGAACATGTCTTGGCTCTTTTTTAATATACTAAGAGATTCCTCTAAGCTAGTTATTCTATTATCATAAGGGTTCTGGAATTGGGCTTGACCTGAAGAGTTCTTATTATAACCAAAACCTGGGGGAAGTTGAGAATTACTAGACTGGCCTTGACTCTGTCCTTTAGACCAAGAGAAATTAGGATAGTTTCTCCAACCAGGGTTGTAGGTCTCCGAGTATGGGTCAAACTTCTGACGGTTTTCAAATCTAGCGTTGTTATAGACAGCATGGGCTTGCTCTTCACTAACCTGACCTTCCCAAAACGAGTTATTGGGTTCTATTCCACAACTAGAGACTTGAGAGGCTCTAATCCTATCATCAGGTTCAACAAAATACATATGTTTAGACTGATTCAATTCCAAAGCTTCTAACCTTCTAGACAAAGCAGTAAACTTAGCATCTGACCCAAAGCTTGTATCTACCACATTGGTACTACTTCTATTGACCAAGAGTGTTTTAGGGGGTTTAACACAAGACTCCCACTGTTGGGATTTTTCAGCGACAACTTCTAAGAAGGAAAACGCTTCATCAACTTTTTTACTAGTGAACTCACCAGCGCACAAAGACTCGACCATAGCTTTGGTCGAATAGTCTAAATCATCATAAAGAATCTCTACTAGTTTCATTTTCTCAAACCCATGGTGAGGACATTGGGATAGGAGATCCTTGAATCTCTCTAAAAACCTATAAAGAGATTCTCCCTCTTGTTGAACACTAGCACTAATTTTCTGCCTAACAGCTGCAGTTTTATGCTTAGGGTAAAATTTCAAATAGAATGCAGCAATAATTTCCTGCCATGTTTCTAAGGATTCAGATGGTAGGTTGTTCAGCCATGTCTTGGCTTTATCTCTCAAGGAAAAAGGGAACATCCTAAGTTTCAAGACTTCGTCACTAAGGTCTTTAATCTTAATTATTCCACAAATTTCTTCAAAGTCCCTAACGTGAAAGTAAGGGTTTTCATCATCTTTTCCTAAGAATATAGGGATCATCTGAAGAATACCAGATTTCAACTCATAATTAGCCGTAGAGGCTGGAAACTTAATGCACGATGGTCGGTTGGTCCTAGTTGGGTACATGTACTCCTTCAAAGTTGTCATTGTTGGCTCAGTAAAAATCCTAAGGGTGAATTCCTCACTAAGACTTAAATTCTCAAAACTGAAGTTTCAAAAAACAGGGCTCTCCAAAGAAGAGTCTTCGAGCTCCCCGTTTACAAAAGAAGAACCTCTAGGCTCGTCACTAATCAAACGGCCAAAAGTATCTCTTTTCCAAGCACGCTCACTAATGGACTCGAGCGATTTTGGCATACACTAATTAAAAAAAAAAAAAAAAATCCTAAGGAAGGGAGGTTCTAAGCAAACACACAGCAGGCTGACTCCACCAAAGCAAACCTAAAGATTTCTAGCAATCAACAAGCATGATGGCTCCACTTAGATTGTTTCTAGACCAACTTCTAATCCTTCGAAAGGGAATTCGTTACAATCTAAGCAAACCTCTATGGAATCAATCTGAGTTAATGTAAGTTGAATAGAGACAAGGGAAGCTCAATGGAGCTTTGATACCCAGGCCTCACTGGCAAAACATTCACTTGGGTTACAAGGCGGCACGCTCAACTTACATTAACCATCATGAACTTCAAAGTATGCTTAAAAGAGCAACCAATATTTTTCAAACGACTTTCCTATTAAGCTCGTTACCCTATAGGTCTCGTTCTAATCAGTATTTTAAGCTTGGGTTCGCGTAGGTTATGTGTTCCTAAGGCGGGCAAGAGGGAAACAGTGATGAAATCCGAGTCCCTATCTTGATTTGGCCAGTCCTTGCCCTTTACTAGAAAATTAAACCGTTTTCAGTCCTCAACATATATGCACCTTAACGAAGACAGTAAACCCGCTGACAGGGGATTCATGGGTGTTTAGAAGCTTACCTCCCGTACCAAACGGGGGATGAACCGCTGAAGTCGACTCGGGCCACAACTCCTATGTCATGTACGAACCCGAGGGGCCGAGACGATATTGTAATCGTCGTCCTTCTCTGCAAACAGTTTAATATTTAAAACTACCCTTCCGTAGAGTTTAAAAATAAAAGAATAATGTCCCAAAGTCCATTGTCCAAAGTCCAAAAATAAAGTGCAAAATAAAAAAAAATTACAAAAATATAAGATATCCTAATACAATTTCTAAAAATAAAATCTAAAGAAATAAAAACTAAAATAAAAATAAAATCTAAAAACCTAATAAAATAAAATAAATAAATAAAATTCTTTGTCTTTCTTTTCCTTTCCTTTTAGCTTTTATCTTTGGCTCCTAATCTCTTAGTCACCAAAGTCTTTGGCTTAAATTCTTTTCGGTCCAAACTCCAAACCTGTAGCACAAAGAAATTTCCTGAAAAAGAAAAGTAAAAAGTTAAACATTACATTGTCCTCAATGTAATTGAGTCATCCAACGTAAAAATTAAGATGGGAAATTCATAATATGCGAAATAAACAAATAAAAATAAAACAAGAAAATAGAATTACCTACTGGAATATACATAAAGGATCCCCATAAACTAATAACCTGAAAATTTGGGGATCAACCCAATATACAATATTTACAAATGACAGCTTCACACTTATGTCATGATTCCCTAAAGAATGTGAAACTATCAAAAAGAAAAAGTCACCCCCAAACTTGGTTTTTACTTCGCAAGGAAGTACATAAAGAACATAATATGGGGATACCCTTTGGACTGGAGAAATATCAATTGGCTCATGCACGGTATCAAGAATAGGCAAGTCCTCTTCGTATTTGGATGCAAAGTGATCCAACAAAACCTTAGAAGCACACAATTCTAACCCTAAATTAGGTAACTTTTGGAAGTCTATGGGTCTAGAAACAACCTCTAAGTTGGGTGAATGATCTTGTGGGATAGATTCATCTATGGAATTAGGAAAATCATCCACACAAGCATCCACAGGGTCATCTATATCATCTGTCTGGAACAGAGAGTCACTACAAGATTCATCATCATCAGCATATAATTTTTGGCATTCTAGAACTCTCAATCTTAGTTCCAAAATAAGTGGTGTGTGTTTGTAATACTTCTCATATATAGTTAGAGGTGATTCTTCACTTACCATTTGTGGAGAAAAACTCCATACCGTTGCCTATGCATATATTCACCAAGCGTCATCTCAGATGAGGTTGCCTGATAATTTGAATTTCTAAGCTTATAATCTGCCAGTGTCATCTTAGGTGACGTCTCCTGAGAAAGAGTCATCATCCTCAAAAAGGTACCTGAAACAAAATTCTAAAACAGAAAACAAGTCAAATGGAACTAAAAATAAAATAAAAAGACTATACAAAAATAAAAATAAATAATAAATAAATAAAAACCAAACTATTTACAAATCAAAAATACTAATTACAATATTCCACAGCCGCTCCCCGGCAGCGGCGCCAAAAATTGATAGGATTCTGGAAGAACCCTATATGTGATAACCGCAATCGCACGGTGTCTAACTAGTAAACAGCAGCAAGTACGGGTCGAACCCACAGGGAGCGGTGGAAATACTATAACCAATATCTAAAATGAACTAACCATAAATTATGTTTTTGGATTTTTAGAAAAGAATAAAAAAACGAAGAAAATGAACCAAACTAATAGAATGAATCCAAAGGAAATATCGATAACCAGGGATGTGAAGTGTTAGGGATCCTGGAATCTGTTGTAGGAAAATTAATCGCGTTCAATCACAAAGGGTCTCAAATATACTCATGTAGAGCGGCAAACCTAACTACTCATACATGGAAGATATTGCATTTACGAATTGTCGACGAGAATCATCAAAAATGAATTATTTGTTCTCACCTAAAAGTAGAATTTCTAAGCACTAATCATACATGGCATGAAGAGTCAAGGAATATTCATAAATCAATTATTACTTAGGTTCAATGAGTTTTTCTACTAATCCAACAATGAACTATACATGGCATAGCACATGAAAATCTAGCTAGAAAATAAACATTGATAGAGATACAAAATTATTAAAATTAAGCTTAATTGGTAGAAAACCCTTTGTTCATGAAAACAAATAAATCCTACAAATTCATCCTTTCACCCTAACATGGAATTAGCTAGCCATGTTTTCTGAAAAACCATAAACAAATATGAATAAACCCTAGCTAATTGAAATCAAATGGGAGAAATGAAACTCCAAACCCTAATCTTCGTTTGCTGTTGTAGAACTTCAAAACTCGCATCCTCTCTTCTCCGGCTTTTGGCTCTGTCGCCGCAGCTCTCCTCCTCCTTTCTGTTTTTCTCCCTTCCGTTATATCCGTGTTGCTGCGAAGGAATTTCATTGAGACCTAGCAAATAATTTCAAGGCCCAATCCATTACCTAACGTCCAACTTCGGACCCAAACCAGTTTTTAAACCAAAGTCCGGCTACTGCCTGTTTGTTCGTCCAACTTCAGCTTCTTCCCAGACTCACCTTCTCGGCTTCTAATTTCCATCTCTACTTAGCTCCAAACAGCATCACTTCTAACATTCAATCTAAGCCACCAGCTGCGATTGTCTATACCCTTCGATAAACCAAACCCCCAAAATATGTACCAACAACCACCAACGTGCTTTGCAAGTCCGTCCAAACGATCCTATGCTGCCACCATAACCAAAACTAGTTGAAGAATAAACCATCTCCTTCCTTGCCCAGTTTACTCGATGGAATCCAGCCACGAGTTAATGGCAGCACTGCCCTCTCTTCACTGCTTCAATCAAACACGACATAAGCTCATAATCTTCTCTATTCATCTACTCTGAGTTCCCAGTGCAGTTGCTCCGCCAACTGTCTTCATCCATCATCACCGATTATCACCAACAATGGCAACAACTCCATTTCTTCGTCTTCTTAATCTCTATCCGCCTACCTAGCCGTCACCTTCACTGACGCCAAGTTGCTGCCCTGTGAACTTCTCCAGCAACCTCCAACAGCACACAACATCACCATCTTTACTTCACTGATCTTCTTAAACCGAACCCTCAATGGTTGCGACAGTTTAACCAACTCTTCATACTTCGAACTACTTAGGTCGTTGTTGCTTGGGACAAGACTGGATTTAGACATCGTCGGCTCCTTTTCGTCATCTCATTGTCCATCCTCCACCACGGCAGTAAACCCGGCTCCTTTACAGATCACCCACAATGCCAGTCGCAGCAATCTCAGCCACTAACTTCACTGACTGTAATTCCATTCTCCATCTTCGCTGTTGCTGCTAACCAATTTGTTCTCATGCCTTCTACTCTGGTTACAACACCTTACTGCACCATCGTTCTCTGTCATACCAGCCTTAAAAGCACTTGAACCTCACCCCTCCATCACCTGCTCGAGTGGCAGCAACACCAGTTCAGACTACTTCTTCAAACACGTACATCACCTTTCTTCTCAGTATCTTCTCGTTGTGAGAACTACCGCCAACTGATTTCATCTGCATCTCTCCATTTTCGTCTGCATGACTAAGAACACAGGCTGTTGCTTGAATGAGAAATGAAGCTCTCCTTGGCTCTGATAAATAAGAGGATGCATGTTATTCTCTTTTACGTTCCACTAAGAAAAGATAGTGGAGAGGATCTGAACACGTCTCCCACTATTTCTCTTTCAACTCAACAACACTTTCATATCACAGCACCACATCCCATTGATTTCTTTAGTTTCATTAGCTGACACCTCACAGCACATACCACTTCACCACGTTAATCGATAATAAAGTCTATAGACTGGTTAAGCTCCATCCGTTTCTAGTGCCGCAAGTGGTCAGGTAATCCAAGTGCATAACAAGCTAACTGGGAAGCCACAATTCTCAGCTGTCTCTTTTGATGGCATGAGTAACATTTTAGTTGTTTTCGTGGCAAACGTCATTTGAGCTCTTATTTAAGCCGTTTATTCTCCGGGCGATTGAATTCACTTGTAATTTCTACAAAAACACTAAAATAATATTATTAGTCAAAATATCGAGTCCTAACTAATATAAATGTGGGTATAAAATGTAGCACTTACGTGCTTATCAACACCCCCACACTTATATTTTGCTAGTCCTCGAGCAAAACAAAAAAATTGACCCGCTCCACAGCTGGTCATAAAATGATAAGAAAAAGAATAGACCCGCTCAACAACTTGTCATCATTTTTTTTAATTTTTTTTTTAAGACCCGCTCAACAGCTGGTCATAATATGATAAGAAAATACAAAAAAATAGACCCGCTCAAAAGTTGGTCATAAAAAAATGATAAGAAAACAAAAGAATAGGTTCGTTGATGTGTTTTCAATTTTGTTGTAGTAAAAGGTTCGTTGAGACTT
>JAJJMB010001631.1:0-10565 GCA_023531105.1 Papaver atlanticum
CAGTAACAATGTCATCTCCTTCTTGTGATTCATTTATAGTTAGTTATCTGATCCTCGTAACACCCTAAAAGGTTAAAAACCAAATTGGATTTTTTCAATTCTAAAGGGCTACATGGAATAGAAGTAGCAAACTTCATCTCAAGGAACTCCTGCGTTCTGACATCGAGCTTAGGTATCCAAATAATTCCATCATCTAATATACTTAAATGCACTATTCGTTCAGACACAAATATCATTAATTACGAAACACAAAAGTTTTGACTTCAAAAAACTATTAGTAGGTGAATACGTGAACCAAAACAAATACACGATGATCACAGACAAAAATCCCTTGCAAACAACAGGCACATATGTTGCTACATAAAAAAATAACACAATATAAGTGGAAGACACGTATTAGCTTTATATGAGGTTGCTTTAAACTGAAACAATATCCATTTAGCTATTAATGAAACCTTGACAAAAACAATCCGACTACAAGGTTACAGTGTGTCGATGGAGAACTCTGATGCCATTCTAAATGCTGCAAGCAAAGTGATAAAAAGTGCCCTCTGAATGTGTAACCTATTTTGTTGAAAAAAGAAACTTAAATCGATTAAAGAGACTTAGTTTTCAAGATCGCCTAGCCTTACATCAGCCAACAAAAAAGAGGACACAGTTGAGTAGGATGATTCTAAAGACTGCAACCTACCAAGCAAAAGCTTATCAGCATAGCCGTTAAAATGACTAAGAGCATACTTCCAATAGAGAAAGAAACCCTAGCAATAAATTTAACTATAACTTGACAGTCAGAAACTAAAAGAACATCACATGGCTGCAACTGAGACAACCAAAACGCGCTGCCTGAAGGGCTTTGGACTCTGCAGCTATAGATTCAGCATCAACATCCTTGCTGTACCTGAAAAATCAACAAGAATTAGACCAAATCCGGATATAGTAATCCAAAAAGAATGCATACAAAAGCATAACGTAAATCAGAAATTCTGTATATCCTCATGGCTGATGAAGAGACATAGCATTTTCGCTAAGAAATCCCTCTCGTTCGAATAAAAAACAGCCTACACATGTCAAATTCTAGAAATCCATTTTCTTTTCTCCAAGTCTACAAACAAGAACAATCTTACAGGAGAATTACTTTTATTATAAAACAATAAGAAACTAAATAATAGTGTTAATAGAAGATACTAACTCACCAACTTCAATATCAAACTCTACTCTTCACTATCCGACACCACCACCGGTCCTCTTACTTTAGAAATAAGCTTTGTTGGAGTTGCACATTTTTTTCCTTTTCTTCTATATCTGGGCCTGAGACACTCATCATCTGATTCTTCTGATAATACCATCGACTGTTCACCCACTGTCCTCCTAGTTCTCAATATCCGAGTTGAAGGCGCTTTATTCTTTTCTCTCTTTTTATGGCCAGAACTAGACACTTGACCAGGTTTGCCAACGGGGTAGCAAGTATTCTTTTTTTTATCTGCGGGTGAGCCTAACTCCTGATCACTATCAGATGATTGCTTGTCAGAGTTGTAATCCAGCCCTGAGAAGTCAGAGTAATTCTCAATACTCGCCGCCGAGCTGTCAGAGTAATCAGCTGCAGTCTCCCCTGAGTTGAACTTATCCCATCCGCCCTCCTCCATGAACGTCTCTGGCTGAAGTCTTATTTTCTCCAACATGGACCTCCACTGTCCAATATCCAAATCTAGACTATCGTTCTCGTAGTACTTGACATCTCTGATATCAAGCGACTGTTTAATGCCATCGAGTTTCATTTCAGGAATTGAGTATACCTGAAGCACATCGCGTGTGAAGTCCTTGAACACAAATGTCAGGTTAAACACCGTCATCTCAGGTTTAACTAGCACCAAACTAGCAATTTCGACCTCTTTTAGTGTGACAACAAAGAAAGGTGCTTTTACGAGCTCAACTAGGCAAAATCCAATCCAGCAAAATACACGTGGTTCCTTCAGGGGAAGTTCCCCCTTGAATCCATGCTCCCTCTGTACCTTTGTCCAAAAAAGGGTAGGCAACGGTCTCCAAATACAACCAACTCCAGCGAGAAAGTTGCGCATAACTCGATTAAGATCCTCAAACTTACATGAATCATGAGCAGATCTCTTCCTTCCCTTAAAGGTATGTACCATACGGAGCTGGATATCCTTTTCCATCTCGGTCCCCACCTTGATTGGGTTGTGCAAGTGCAAGTGTAAGAGTGGCGGGATGGTCTCGTCTCCATCTTTCTCTTCCTCTCCATCTTGAAAGAAAGCATGCTTTACATTACTGTACATAATAACATCTATCTGGAAAGGTGTACTGGAAGTTGAATAACGGAAACTGTGCAAATGTGCTTCAAGGGTACCAATCATCTCTTTACCAGCTCCTGTCACCACTGCTGGATATATTGACACATTAGATAACTGTTCACGAGGGAGTTTTCCTTCTAACAATTCAAGTTCCTTGGGAGAATCCGAAGTGGTATCATTTCCTTTTCTGCAGAATTTGTTGTACATCTCAACGTTGTACAGAGGCTTCATGACCCCCAACCTCTCATAAGTACGTTTGTGTAAGGTACGTGAAAGTTTAGCCTGATGCTGCTTCCTCAACTCCCTGGTATACTTGTAACGGTTGTCAGACCTGGAAATCTCCTGATACAAAAGGTCTGGACGGTAACGCCTCATAAACTTCAAATGCTTGCTGAAACTTTCGGAGTCGTTTCCCAGTAATTCATATTCCTCCTCCTCCTCCTCCACTAGAAGAGAACTGTTTGAGGGGGGAAGAAAAAAAAACAATTAAAATTAACATATGGTCAAAGAGAGGCAAACAGCATAGCATACCAAAAAGAGATGAGACTATCAAAAATATATAATCATCGTTGGTTTTAATGTAATAAATGGAAAGAATTTGAGAGATGAAATTGAAACAAAAACCATGGATTATTGAACAATTCAAAACCCTAGAATGAAAAGAAATGGAATTTGAAACATTGAGACATGAAATTGAGATCAAACATAACCATAGTTATCAGGGAAGCAACTTATAATCATGAGAATCAGTTACCAGTTACCAGTATTATATATAGTGTAATCATTTGAAACATTTTGAGAGATGAAATTGAAACAAAAACCATGGATTATTGAACAATTCAAAAACCTAGAATGAAAAGAAATGGAATCTGAAACACTGAGACATGAAATTGAGATCAAACATGACCATGATTATTGAACAATTAAAAACCCTAGAATGAAGAAACCTAAAATAATGTAAAGGATTACAAACAGATGGGATTTAGTTAGGTTTTGTGTATACCTTTTGTTGTCTGGAGTGATGATGATATTGCCTTCTGCATCCATGTAAAAATACTTACTCGATTCGCAGAAGTAGAAGCAGAGAATCTCAAGAACCCAAATAATAAGACTCGGAGAAACAAACCACCACGGCGCAGCTTTTTAGACCTTAGGCTTAGATAATACTGTATTAATCCGTATCCCTATGCGAGCTTTCAAATAGAAAAATCATAAATATCTGTTAGATGCTAGACTGGGTGGAGGAAGTAATACGGTGGTATCGGTTATTGGGTGCAAGGGCATAATTCAGTGGTATCCATTAAGGAGGAAGTCTGATCCATCGTAGTTGAGGTTTGTATTTAAATTAGTTGTATAGAGGAGTTTAACGGGTATGGGTATAGCAGTGGGGCTAGTCCAACAGGACGGATTTTGGTAAGGGTCTGAGTTTGGCTTTAGCCTATCAAAAAAAGCAAT
Source organism: Papaver atlanticum (assembly GCA_023531105.1). NCBI lineage: Eukaryota > Viridiplantae > Streptophyta > Magnoliopsida > Ranunculales > Papaveraceae > Papaver > Papaver atlanticum. The sequence continues at coordinate 3,762 of JAJJMB010001631.1, forward strand.
ATGATGGTACGATCTTGCTGCCCATGTCTACTATCTCGCCAAGACATGAGCAAAACAAATCTCTTTCTTCTTCTTTTTTTATACGGAATGGTTAGCAATAATAATAACCAACCAATATAAATATGTCGATACATGATGAAGCTTTTGTATTCCCGCCATTCTTTTTTTTTATCGGCAAACTTAGAATTATATTGAAGACTTACAAGAAGCAAGTTTGGAAAAGCTCAGAAAGCCTACAACACACCACCACTTGGCAGAAACCAAGCTACAAAGCAACAACCAACAAACCCAAAGACGAACCTAAGGTTCTAATTTACAAAGAAATTATCCTAATTCCCCATTACATGATCCAGACTAATATTCCTTAATTCCTCAGCATTTCGTCTCCAAATAATTCATCAGCATTTTGTCTCCAAAATAAGATTGCACTTTGACTTGTAAAATTGCACCTTCGTTGTCTGCAGTACCATCTTCAAAAACGATATTATTACTAAAATTCCAGATTGACCAACAAATTGAGGCAGGAATGAAAGACCACAACACTTTCTCTAACGGATGAAGCGAACGAGTTCTTCACCCTTTGATAATTTGATCAATACAATTAGGCATAGGGCCAATGAAACCCACATCATCCATAAAATGCTTCCAAATCTTATAAGAGAAATTGCAATGAAACATTAGGTGATCCACTGATTCTCATCTTTACAGCACAACAAGCACCCGTTCACGATAAGTTTTCCTTTTTTGTATGGGGTATCCACTGTAGCTAATTTCTTATGGTACACTAACCAAATAAAAAATCATATTTTATGAAGCCACGATCTAGACAGATGTAAGTTAGGTAATGCTTCTTTATTTTTTAATTTGGCATAATAAGACTTTACTGAGAAGAGACCAGAGCTATCGATGTTCCATTTAATGTAATATGGACCAGACCTCAATTGAAGACCTTCAAGAATTGAAGTGAGAGAGCATACCTCCTCAATCCGTTGATCAGAAAGCCGCTATTCCAAGCCAAAGTTTACCCCCCCTACCCCCCTTGTTAGAGCCTTTGATTACTTCTATTAACTGTCCAAAGCTTTGTTGTAGCTATGGAGTAAATGTTGGGGAAAGAATAAGAAAATGAAGTCGTACCTGCCCAATGATCCTCCCACAACATAACTAAATTTCCTTCTCCCACTTGTACAATACATTTGGCCATTGAGTCCGCTATTACATTATGTTGTTGATATATTGTACCCGAGCTTGTGGTAGGTTTTGAAGAATATTTTTTTCCTCTTCAATTATGTTTTCTGCCTTCCACGGAATTTCTTCATTGTCATTGTTTATTAGATCCGCTAGTTGCTTGCAATCTGTAATTATTGGCACACTAAATAAAAGATTATCCAGTAGTTATTTACCTTCCTTGAGTATGGATTTTGCTTCTGCATGAATTGTCGAGGTAGCTCTGTCTGAACCTGTTACTAGGTGCATGAAAGATTCTTGGTCCACTAAGAAAGTATGAAAGCATATCCCGTTGAAAAATCTTTTTCTTTGAAAGAGACATCTATGAATATTATCCAATCTGATTTTATCGAAGACCATGAAGAAATACTAGAATTTTTTTCGTTCTAGGTACTTGATTTCATTAATTGGTATGGATTGTAAAAATTTCCCAATTTGGTTTTTCAGGCTTCTTGTATCTGGGTTTATTTTCATTACACGAAATCAGTAAAATTATAACGGCTGTTTTTCTAACGGTTGTAACGTCGTATCGACGTTGGTAACTTTGTAACGTTGAAAAATTGTTGTAATAATTGGTATCTGTTACTGTTGTGAGTAATTACCTTCCTATCCTCAACTTTAAATTTATATCCTAATATATACTAGCAGTTTTAAAAAGGAATGCATCATTGGTAAGAAAAAAATAAATAAATAAAATAAGGGGTATTGAAAGACTAGCAGTGGTAACATTAACACCAATAACTAATTTATGATATTCATCATGTAAAAGTAATCTAGAAAGAACCTCCATACATAGTATAAAAATAAAGGGTGACAAAGGGTACCCTTGTCGAATACCTTTATTAGGTGTAAACATTTCATTAGGGGATCCTTTAACAATAACAAAGTAAGTAACAATTGATATTCACATAAAAATCATATCACGAAAATCATCAGAGAAACCTAAAATTTTAAAAACATTAATAATGAAGGACCATCAAACGCTTTAGAAAAATCTAATTCGATATCCATATTGTTAGAGCACTACTCAGTCGAACTCACAAGTTTAACTATCTCAAGCTAGTTTTCTATGTTAGATGAACAAAGCTATATCTTTATTTCTAGTATACGAAAGTCAAGTCTCAGACTAGATATAAAAGTTGGTAGTTGAGTATCAGACATCGCAGAATAACCCTCGAAGACTGATAATCGACAAAGACATTTGGAGAACTTCATCAACAAAGGTATGTGAAGACTGAACCATTCTATTTAATCACATACATTACCATTCTATCTCTATATCATAAGATTTCTAGTAGATTTATTGCAAAGAAGTAATTTCGAGTCAAGCTTGTCTTGTTAAACATCTCGAAATATGATTCAAGCAGTAGATATTCATTGGTTCTTAGCAATCTTAGTTCAAAACAATTTATTGTTCAAAAACTAATGTTGGTTTATCTTTTGGAAATTGCCCAAGCAATGATATTTATATCTATGGCATTTAGGAAGGTTTCAAACATCAAAAGAGAGTTTTTCAGAATTAGTGAAATTTGGAATCAGGGTAGGTTGGCGAACCACTTCGCAAACCATAGATATCTGACGTTCGAAATATAGGTAGGTTAGCAAACCCAGTTCATGAACCGTTGACATCTTAGTTCACGAGTTTCTAAATAGTTCACGAACTGTGACGCCTTGAATTCATGAATTGCTTAACGTTTCACGAACTATTTCACCAACGGTCCAAATAAATATTAGCAAATGCTCAAAGGCCTATTTTTAAAATATGTTTAACATTTGCTATGACTCTCATAAACACCTCTAAGACATCATTGATCACTAAAACAACTTGTGTATGTGCATCATGATTGAAGTTTTAAGTGTTTAAATGAACACGATATTGCTTACTAGTTCGAAAAGCATGTTTTCTTAGAACTATCAATATTGTACACGGTTCCCGAATCCGGATCATCGTGTATATTCTTCTATGTAATTTTAAGAAATACTTCTCACATGGTTACTTGAAACCCTAACTAGAGTTTCATCTAAAAAGAGAAATTTTTCGCTTAAATCTTAAGTTATCTTGGCTTGAATTTTAAGCAACTCTCAGTCTTGAACATCTATAAATAGATAGACTAGTTCAACTGGGAAAATTATATGCCATAGTTGATTTCTAGAGTCGTCCTCTGTTCACCTAGGTTTCCTCTAACAAACACAATAATTAGGTCTACGACTGAAAGACTTCACTTAGGGATTCGTGAAACCATGTATTGTTAGAGCACTGCTCGGTCAAACTCACAAGTGTTGCTATCTCAAGATTGTTTGTCAATGTTAGTGATCAAACTATAAGTCTTGATTTCTAGTCTACTTATAGTGATGTCTCGAACTAGGATAGATTCTGTAGTTGAGCATTAGACCTCACGATGTTCATCATTTGAAGACAAAGAACTACTAAGGAGAGCTTGTGGAACTTCATCAACAAAAGGTATGTGGGGACTAATACTCATCTATCACTTGGAAAGTCTATTTCTACGCTATCTCCTATATTGAGACAAAAGTCGTATTACTATAAAGTATTCGATTATGCACATTTGAGATTTCGAGCTGAGTTTAACTCGCTTACATATTTTCTCGAAATTGGTAATCTTTCACTTCAACGAAGTTCATCTTATATTTTTTACGAAAGTCAAAAGATGATCATGTGAAAATCGCCGAGTAATATCTTACATGGTTTGTTGGTGTAGACTTGGAATGTTTCATAATAATTATTTCAATAACTTGAAAATTGCTTTGATGCTAATAATTCGTGAAAATAGCTATTGTCGTCTTCTAAGAATGTATCAATGATTGGAATAGATTTTAGAACACTTAACAATCATTGGATTATGAACATAGTATGCGTTCTTGCATATATGTGATCCATGACCGGAACTATAGTATGCATACCCGTATGCGTACCTATTAGTTGTGAAATTCCGAGTACCTAAGTACACATACCCATACGGGTACTGGCGAAGGGTTTGGGTCCAGAAATTTCTGTTGTGTTTGGAAGTATGCATACCCGTTTGCATACTGGCGAACCCAAACTCAGACCGGCTACTTAAGTATGTATACTTGTTTGCATACTTGAGTGGTTAAAGTTCTAAAATCGGTTTGTTTATGAACTAATAAATTTATATAATAAGGAATGCATTCTATATATGCAAACCGTGGCTATAATGTTCATGAATTGATTCGAGTGAATCAAACCGATTTTTCTTCAATTATGTTCTTGTATACTTCTATGAGAATATAGCAACTGAACAACTCTATAACTAGTTTCATTTGAGTCATTTGAACTAGTTGTGGTTAAGATGAATAAGGTTGATATGAGAGTATTCATATAGCTAACCTCGGTTAACTACTGTTGAGCCAACCTAGTGTACACGTTTAGGTACGGTTACTCAAACCTAAATGAAGGTACATTTCATTTGTGTATAACAAGCTAAGTTCAATCTAACGGTTGAAAGATATTAGCTTGAGTATGGTCAGGTTTTCATCTAATGGTGAATATTGAATGCTTTATTACCAAGGTAACATAGATTGCAAACCCCAATTTGAAAAATATATAAGGGAAAACTCTAGCAACTGGGAACCTAATCCCCACACCTTCTGTGTGATACTAGTTGCGATTAGAGTCGATTCTCCTTTAACTTTAGGTTTTTCACGAAACCCTGTAGGTTAACGACTTAAAGACTTCATTGGGATTGTGAAGCCAAACCAAACTATTTTCTCTGTAGTTGCATGTTCTGATCTTACTTCCACTATCATGATTGAGTATTATATTTTCTAAGATTTGCTTGAGATTTATCTCCGATGGGTAAGATTAAAATTAGTCACAAACATCTTCGTATGATCATTTGTGATTCCACAATATCTTGTTTCACTTCCATACGATTAAGATTATTATGAGGTGATTGATAATACTAGGCTGTTCTTCGGGAATATAAGTCCGTTTTATCAATTGGATCATGTGTACCTTGATTTATCAAAAGACGGAACAAAAATCATAGGTATTTCTGTGGGAGACAGATTTATCTATTCCAATAGACTTTTCTATGTGGGTGAGATCATCTAAGAGAATCAAGTGCGTAGAATCCTGCTAGGTTCAGAGACGTAAGGAGCGCAACTGTACCTTGATCAGTGTGAGATTGATTAGGGCTCAACTACATTCCATTTCGAAGTTCTATAATCTCTTTCAGGAGTGAGATAGATAAACATCTGGTCGGTTGTCAGCCAACGCAAAAATAATTTAAGTTATTTCACTTCATAATTATAAATAATAATATAGTTATAAGAACAGATTCGTTCCACAGGGAGATATGGGTTGTCAAATTGTTTCAATTACTTATAGAAACTGGTTTGTTTTTTTGTGATTATAACTAAATAAGAATAAAGCAAATAGAATAATACGAATATCAGAGATAAAAAGTACTGGTTAGAGTTTTCATCTTCCGTCTTCCAACATGTTATCGACTGAATCAATCTCAACATTCATTTTCTATCGATATCAATAACCCTAGAGCGTCCTATCGCAGGCTTACTCCGGCAAAACTCTTATTATCATAAAAGGCGCAAGAGCCACTATTTGAATCCTTTCCACTAAATAACTTGGCGTAAGATCCACTCAAGTTTAACCCAATTAAAGCATTAATATTTATGAGTTGAGTTTATTCAAAGTAATCCGGCACAAGAACCACACGGATTTAACCAAGGTTACGCTTCTACATATAATTGTATGACAACATCCCGTTGTTAACAACTATATTATGCTACTTCTAACAATGATTTTTCAACAATTCCAGATCTCAAACCCTAGTTTAGCAATAGATATGAATGCATGCTCATTTAATTTGCAACTTAAGCAAACTAGCAATCAATCATACATGGAGTTATAAACGGTAGAACATAAGCGATACTAACAAATTATGAATGAATGAGAATGAATATTTCAATTGAATAACATGTCTTCCAACTTAGGACTACATCTCTAACCAATAAGAAAGGTTTAGTTACTCATGGATTTCTTAAAACCCATATAAAATAATAAAGAAGAAATTGAAAGCAAACCCTAGGTTGTAGAGAAATATCTAACTCCAAAGCTCATTCTTCTCGCCTCTTGTGTGTAAAAAGGAATGATAAAAGATCCTTATCAAAATCTCTCTTTAATAGGGTTCCAAGTATAGAAACGCCCGTGCATCCAATCCCGGTCGAAGGTAGGTTGCAAACTTGCCAAAAACGCGCCCAAAAGCTCACGTCCATACCAAGGTATCTTGAGAATTATGAATGGGCTTGCGCAAGTGGCAGAGGCCCAACCCACTTCCTTAAACTGACAACTTAAATATTTCCACGGACAGGTTACTTCCTTTCTTTTTTTTTTTTTTTTCCCCTGAGTTTACGTACGGTGGTAAAACCTTACCGTAGTTTGCCTGTGTTTCGCTACGGCAGGGAAACTCCTCCGTAAGTTTTACTGAGTTCCAATACGGTTGGGTTTACCACCGTAAACAAACTCAGTTCATTCTTAGCTCCCATATTTCTCATTCTCCCTGTCCAGTTTGCAACTCC
>JAJJMB010001672.1:0-17658 GCA_023531105.1 Papaver atlanticum
GGTAACACAGTAGTGGGTGTTGAGGAATTTGCACGTCTCAACACTAAAAGGAAAACATGTTGAGGTAGTATGCCTGACAACACAATAGTGAGTGTTGAGGAATTTGCACGTCTCAACACTAAGAGGAATGATGTGTTGAGGAAGCATGCCTGGCAACACAGTAGTGAGTGTTGGGGAATTTGGACGTCTCAACATTAAGAGGAGACCGTGTTTAGGAAGTATGCCTGACAACACAGTAGTGAGTTTTGAGGAATTTGCACGTCTCAACACTAAGAGGAAAACGTGTTCAGGCAGTATGCCTAACAACACAATAATGAATGTTGAGGAATTTGCACTTCTAAACACTAAGAGGAAGGATGTGTTGAGGCAGTGTGCCTGGCAACACAGTAGTGGGTGTTGAGGATTTTGCACGTCTCAACACTAAGAGGAAAGCGTGTTGAGGCAGTATGCCTGACAACACAATAGTGAGTGTTGAGGAATTTGCACGTCTAACCACAAAGAGGAAAGATGTGTTGAGGCAGTATGTCTGGCAACACACTAGTGAGTGTTGAGAAATTTGCACGTCTCAACGCTAAGAGGATATCGTGTTGAGGAAGTATGCCTGACAACACAATAGTGAGTTTTGAGGAATTTTCACGTTTCAATACAAAGAGGAAGGATGTGTTAAGGCAGTGTGCCATGCAACCCAGTAGTGGGTGTTTAGGAATTTCCACGTCTAAACACTAAGAGGAAAACGTGTTGAGGTAGAATGCCTGACAACACAATAGTGAGTGTTGAGGAATTTGCACATCTCAACACTAAGAGTAAGGATATGTTTAGGCAATATGCCTGGAAACACAGTAGTTAGTGTTGAGGAATTTGCATGTCTCAACCCTAAGAGGAGATCGTGTTGAGAAAGTATGCCTGACAACACAGTAGTGAGTGTTGAGGAATTTGTACGTCCCAACATTAAGAGGGAGGATGTGTTGAGGCAATATGCCTGGAAACACAGTAGTGGGTGTTGAGGAATTTGCACGTCTCAACACTAAGAGGAAAACGTGTTGAGGCAGTATGCCTGACAACACAATAGTGAGTTTTTAGGAATTTTCACGTCTCAACACTAAGAGGAAGGATGTGTTGAGGCAGTGTGCCTAGCAACACAGCAGTGGGTGTTGAGGAATTTGCACGTCTCAACACTAAGAGGAAAACATGTTGAGGCAGTATGCCTGACAACACAATAGTGAGTGTTGAGGAATTTGCACGTCTCAACACTAAGAGGAAGGATGTGTTGAGGCAGTATGTCTGGCAACACACTAGTGAGTGTTGAGGAATTTGCACGTCTCAACGCTAAGAGTAGATCGTGTTGTGGAAGTATGCCTGACAACACAATAGTGAGTGTTGAGGAATTTGCACGTTTCAACACTAAGAGGAAGGATGTGTTGAGGCAGTGTGCCTGGCAACGCATTAGTGGGTGTTGAGGAATTTTCACGTCTCAACGCTAAGAAGAGATCGTGTTGAGGAAGTATGCCTGACAATACAGTAGTGAGTGTTGAGGAATTTTTACGTCCCAACACTAAGAGGGAGGATGTGTTGAGGCAGTGTTCCTTGCAACACAGTAGTGGGTGTGGAGTAATTTGCACGTTTCAACACTGAGAGGAAAACGTGTTGAGGCAGTATGCCTTACAACACAATAATGAGTGTTGAGGAATTTTCACGTCTCAACACTAAGAGGAAGGATGTGTTTAGGCAGTGTGCCTGGCAACACAGTAGTGGGTGTTGAGGAATTTGCACGTCTTAACACTAAGAGGAAAACATGTTGAGGCAGTATACCTGACAACACAATAGTGAGTGTTGAGGAATATTCACGTCTCAACACTAAGAGAAAGGATGTGTTGAGGCAGTGTGCCTTGAAACACAGTAGTGGGTGTTGAGGAATTTGCACGTCTCAACACTAAGAGGAAAACGTGTTGAGGAAGTATGCCTGACAACACAATAGTGAGTGTTGAGGAATTTTCACGTCTCAACACTAAGAGGAAGGATGTGTTGAGGCGGTATGTCTGGAAAGACACTAGTGAGTGTTGAGGAATTTGCACGTCTCAACGCTAAGAGGAGATCGTGTTGAGGAAGTATGCCTGACATCACAATAGTGAGTGTTGAGGAATTTGCACGTCTCAACACTAAGAGGAAGGATGTGTTGAGGCAGTGTGCCTGGCAACACAGTAGTGGGTGTTTAGGAATTTGCACATCTCAACACTAATTGGAAAACGTGTTGAGGTAGTATGCCTGACAACACAATAGTGAGTGTTGAGGAATTTGCACGTCTCAACACTAAGAGGAAGGATGTGTTGAGGCAGTATGCCTGGCAACACAATAGTGAGTGTTGAGGAATTTGCACGTCTCAACACTAAGAGGAAAACGTGTTCAGGCAGTATGCCTAACAACACAATAGTGAGTGTTGAGGAATTTGCACGTCTCAACACTAAGAGGAAGGATGTGTTGAGGCAGTGTGCCTGGCAACACAGTAGTGGGTGTTGAGGATTTTGCACGTCTCAACACTAAGAGAAAAACGTGTTGAGGCAGTATGCCTGACAACACAATATCTTGAGTTAGGTCCGGGACGTCAGTTTGCGTACCCGTTTGCAAACGGCTGGACAAGACGTAAGTCCGGAACTTTAGCTTGCGTACCAGTTTGCAAACTTAGTGGTTAAAGTTCTAAAATCGGATTAAGTATGTTTTCATACTCATGAACAAATACATTAATAAATTAAGGAATGCAATCTTTTCAAACCGTGGCTTAATGTTCATGAATTTATTTTGTTATAAGTACTTTGTATAATTACGAATCAATCTGATTTTGTTTTAATTGTTTCTTATATACTTTTATGAGATATATATAAAATTGAACAACTCTATGAGTAACACAATTAGATTCATTTTATTATCTTTCATGGTTGATTGATCATCATATTTGATCTAGAAGTGTTAGATGAATTTGGTTAATACAAAAGTGTTCATATGTCTAACTTCGGTTAACTATTGTTGAGCCAACTCAATATACACGTTTAGGTACGGTTACCCATATCTAAATGAAGGTATATTTCATTTGTGTGTAACAAGCTAAGACCATCTAATGGTGGAGAGATATTGCTTTGGTTTTAAGCAAACTTAGCTTGAATCTTAAATCAGGTTTTCATCTAACGGTCAATATTGAATGCTTTGTTAACTTAGCTTTGATTGTAAGCAAACCCTGATTTTAAAGACTATATAAGGGAGAACTCTAGCAACTGGAAAACTTAATCCCGACATTTTCCTGTGTCCTAGTTGCGACTAGAGTCGATTCTCCTTTAACCGCGTTTTTTCCAAAACCATTATAGGTTAACGACTTGAAGACTTCATTTGGGATTCGTGAGGCCAGACCCAACTATTTTCTCTGTAGTTGCGTGTTCTGATCTTACTTGTTCTATCATATTGATTACTATCTTATCTTAAATTTTCTCGAGATTTATCTCCGATAGGTAAGATATAAAAAGTAATCACAAAGCTATTCGTTTCATTCTTTGTGATTCCACAATAACTTCTTCTACTACCATATAGTTAAGTTATTGTGAGGTTATTGATATTTCTAGGGTGTTCTTCGGGAATATAAGACCGGATTATCAATTAGTTCATGTTCACCCTGATTTTTCAAAAGACGAAACAAAAACTTCATAGGTACTTCTGTGGGAGACAGTGTTATCTATCAGAATAGACTTATCTGTGGGAGACAGATTTGTTTATAAGTCTTCGACTTCGGGTCGTAGCAACTCTTAGTTGTGGGTGAGATCATCTAAGGGAATCAAGTGCGTAGATTCCTGCTAGGATTCAGAGGCGTAAGGAACACGACTGTACCTTAATCAGTGTGAGACTTGGTTAGGGATCAACTACATTCCAGTCCGAAGTTAACTTGTAGTAGGCTAGTGTCTGTAGCGGCTTAATACAATGTAGTGTTCAAATCTGGACTAGGTCCCTGGGGTTTTCGGCATTTGCGGTTTCCTCGTTAGCAAAATTTCTGGTGTCTGTGTTATTTCTTTTCCCATTATATTTTCTATATAATTGAAATATCACAGATTGTGCGTAGTTCAATCAATTGGTAAATCCAACCTTCGGTTGTTGGATAGAAATTGATTGACGCTTTGATATTGGTTTTGATACCGTCCAAGTTATTCTCATACCAATCAGTTCACGGATTCCATCCTGTTGATTCGCTGATTGATTTGAGAAAGAGATATAACTCTTAGATATCTTTCCTTGATTGAGTCTAACTGTCTAGTTGATTCTCTTGGAATTATATTGGAGTTAGTCTATACAGATTGCCGAACGAAATATGGGGTGTGGTTGTTAGACCCCAGCTTTTTCAGTATCTCACGGGGATGTATACTAGAAATCATGGCATCACAATCAGCTGCGTCTCGCGAAAACATGATGGAATTTTGGCTATTTTGGTTCATAAGTCTGCCAGGGACATTTTACGTTCTACATAACCTACATGACCAACAGTATCTCGTCGAGGATGTGCGCTAGGAATCATGGCATCACAACCAGCAGTGTCTTGTGGGGACGTATATTACAAATCGTGGCTAGGGGTGCCTTGAAGGCCAAAGGCTTAATCTCTCCCGTGAGAGTTGAGTTTTTTCCTATGGTTTTTAAATGACACTTTTGCCCCTTATCCAAATTTCAGCTTGAATTCTAAGCAAATCCTGGTCTTGGGAAAACTATAAATAGAGATGCTCTTTCGACGGGGAAAATCAATCCCTTACACTTCGTATCATAGTTGACTCTAGAGTCGTCCTCTATTGACCTAGGTTTCCTCTGAGAAACATAATTAGGTCTACGACTAAAAGACTTCGCTTTGGGGATTCGTGAAGCCAGGCCCGACTATCATTACCTTGATAATTCATAAATTCTTATCTTGTTTTTCCGTTATCGAGGTTCTCGTAATATCTTTCAGGAAAGATAAATAGAAATCGTAAAGTTCTCTTCGTCTCAGACTTTGTGATTCCTCAAGATAGATATCTGAAAAACTGAGCTTAGTTGATCCTTTGAAGATTTTTATTGAGAGGTGGTTAAGAATATAGGCTTCTCTTCGAGAGTCGTAAGTTCCGGATTTGTGAGGTTTGCTAGCTTTGTCTATTGCAAACAGATTTCCCTACCTTGATCTTTGATCTAAACGGAAATCAAATAGGCATAACTGTTAGAGGCAGATTGGTATCAAAAGTTTTCACTTCGGCTGAAGCAACTCTTAGGCTGTAAAGGACGTCATCTAAAGGAATCAAGTGTGTAGAGCGTTGCGAGATTCAAGAGACGTAAGGAGCGCGACTGTAACTGAATCGCTTGGTGGGTTGATTTGGTCTCAACTACATTCCAATCCGAAGTCTATCTTCTATAGGCTTGGTGGGTTGATGGTAGGCTATTTTGCTATAGGCTTAATATAGTGTGGTGTTCAAATTTGGACGAGGTTCCAGGGTTTTTATGCTATTGCGGTTTCCTCGTGAACAAAATTTATGGTGCCTTGTGTTGTTACATTTCCGCATTATATTATTTATCTTTATAACTGGATTTACACAGGTTTGTACGTATTTAATCTAAGTAAATAGTCCATTTAGTTATAATAAATTACGAGATTTGTTTCTTATAGAATCCATATCTTGAAATATAGCAGAATTCCGAGTGGATTATTTGGATACGACTAGATCGATCTTGGATATTGATTTTTAAGATCGTCCAAGCACTCTACTTAACAATCAGGTTCACAGACCCTGTGTCTATATACATACTGATTGATTATATGTTTGAGATATATACTCTATATACATATTGTCAAGGATTATTCAGTTGGTCTACTTGCTATTGTATTAAGTTTTGTCTATACAGGTTGCCGAACGAAAAAGTTGGGTGTATTTGGTATCCCCTTAGTTTTCAGTTACAGTCCTCCCCACTTAGCTTTTCTTATTGGTATTAATACTTCAGTTGTTGTTGTTGAGGACTACTTTAAGCGGCTAGATATTCTAAAAGAAATTTTGACTAGCTCAAGAGATATGAAACTTTATGTTGACAAGAAAATAGTTGATAGAAACGTTGAAGTGGGAGACTTGGTGTATCTGAAACTCCAACCTTACATACAAGTCTCTATAACATTGAGGAAAAACTTCAAGTTGCCTGCCAAAATATTATGGATCATTCAAGGTTCTGCAGAAAATTTCCCATGTGGCCTATAAATAGGATTTACCACATGAAGCTAGAATTTATCCTATCTTCCATGTATCTCAGTTACATATAAATAGGTTTGTCCATTATGTTTCATGGATAACCACAGTCTTATATAATGCCTTTGGATGTATTCAAAGTGTCCACGAGAAGGTTGTTCATGCATCAGAATGGTGATTGAATCACAACCGGAAAAGCTCAGGTATTTGCAATGTCAAGATCCCAACTATCCATAGGAACCATATATGCTAGATGATGCTATGAAGATTAAAGAAGAACAAGAAAAATTGGCAACATTCCGCAAAAACTTCAAACTTAAAACCAAATTGAAGAAGAAGTTATTACACTGCAAGCATTGTGGAGATGGAAATCACGAATACAAACATTGTCCACAGAGAATCGGTGGATGCTCAAAGCCGGGTTGCAGGACTTTTATGCATTTGTGCACTTCTACTGAAGAAGACACATATGGAAGGCATTTCTTGAAATGTCCTACGTGTTTTTTTGGTGGAATGGGCTGATTAAATTTGAAGGACAAATCGATCACTATGGTATTATGTTATTTAGTTTGGTGTTTAATTTGTGTTATTATGATTATCTAAATCAAACATGTGGATGTCTTCACATTTGCACCATCAATATAATAACTAATTAAATCTTCCTTGGACTAAATATTGCACCATCAATATCATAAAATAAAAACATACTGCATTGGATTAAACAACTACATCATACATGAGAATAAAGAAAATACATTAGATTAAAAAAAATACTACATATCTGTCAATTCTCGTCGGGTGGTGGAATTCCTAGGATGATGCAAGGATCGTATCTGTTGAGCACCCTAAGAATGTTGAAACAAGCTTGAAAGTCGAAAGGACGTCTGCCGTGAGATACTGCCCACATCGCTAGTGTTATGGGTTTCACTTCATTTACAGCTTCACCGTTGAGTTTATTTTTGTGATTGTGCACCAGTACATTTAGGAATTATGATACATGACGACTAATCACACTAAAACGATGCGACAACCCGTGAGAATCACGCCCATAAATATTCCCCGTTTCAGCGGCGAACAATCTATACACTTTCTCCCAGAAACACAACGTCTATTCGTCTATATTCCTAATGACAACATCTTGTATGTGAAAAACAAAGGCTCTACAAATAGCTAAATCCTCTTGTTGAGTGAATCTAACACCACGAACTCTGGGAGGCATTTTTGTAGATGATTTGAGAGTGAAGAGATTTAGAATGTGTGAATTTGGAGTTGAAATTGGGAGTATTTATAGAACTCAAAATTCTTGCCGTTGGATGACAAGAGTTTTCAGCCGTCCAGATTTAGACGTTGGCGGTTTTGGTCAACACGCTGGAGGATTCGCTTCAGACAATGGTGTGTGAAGGAAAAACTGGAGGTTTCGGGTCACACGCAAGCGTTTATGGGACACACGCCAGCGGTTTGGTTCAACCGCCCGGTTTTCCATCTAGCGCGCGTGAGATCTTCTGCATCACTCAAAAAACCCACAAATTTTTTGGTTTGCCCATCCGCTTTTCATGTTTGTTGAGTCCATAGTGGGGAGCAAAATGAACACTACAAGTTAGTTGAGTCCATAGGAACTGCTCCAAGCATTACTCAATCAAAATCTGGAAATGGAGTGCTCCTGAACTGTTGCTTATGTAACAACCGGACATCCCATACCAGATGGTGCTGATGCGGTAGTACATTTTGAAGATATAGAAGAAGTGAAAGATGCTTCAGGACCAGGTGAGCCAAAACTTGTAAGCATGCATATTGGTGCAAGAAACCTAGGCATATTAGTTGTAGTTGTACTATAGGTTCCATTCACTATGCCATCATGTCATTAATCAAAGCACATGCTGCACGTTATCATTCAGCATTAACCAACCCTTGAAAAGAGGTTCCTCGCCTCTGTAAAAGAAGAAACCCAACTATTATGACTTAAGAGGTATTGCTTAAAAGAAGTATGATACGCTTTGGTACACTGTCCGAAAGTAAAAAATTAGAATAAACCACCAAAATTGCGAGATGTTGTCACATTTAAACTAACCGAAAAATCCATAATAAACATGTAGTAGTCAAGTTAGGACAAAAGAAAAACAGTCTTCCTTGTACACCCACTCTATAAGTGTAAGCAACTAAATCCCTATTGGCATGGATGTCAATTATTGAGGAGAAAGAAATACCACACCAAGACCCAAGCTTGCATTGCAATATGGAATCGACGACATACAAAATTTATGTCCATCCAAAATTGGTTTTCCTAACAATGGTAGCGCATAAAAAATTTGAACTTGTTCCAACGTTTAACGATTTATAAAAAAAATAAATCTTATAGCATTCTTATTATTACTTCTTTTTCTTCAGTTTACTTTTTCCCATCAACCCTAACTAAAAGGTTCATTGTGCCTTTGCCAGGGAGCCTATATACAACCTCTATTATCATTGGAAAAATTTCAAATATGCAGTTTGTATTCCCTGAAAGCAAATTTCAGAGTCGAGAGGTGTATGAAGAGCTTCATCTGTAAATAACCCCAAATCCCACGATTCACCTAGAGCTAAGAGGTAGTTGGAATTAAGATGTAGTAAAGTTCTTCAAAATGAAGGCAACAAAAATAAAAGAAGTACCTCGGGAGTCTTAAGGGTCCAAGGAGCCAAGCATTTCCATTAACACATGCATCCGCTAAATCACGATCATTTTGGATTTCTGCCAAGCTGCATTAAGCAAAACAGTCAATAATAATACATTACCCAAATATATCAACTCTTTGTACTTTCCATCTTGAATCCATCTTGAGTCCATTCTAAAATGTGCCCAATTCATTTATTTATTATTATCAACAAACAATAATAATACTCAATTTGGTTATTTGAAATGGGCTTATTCAGTGACATGTGACCATCCATACTTTTAACTTTAAAACTGTATCAAGAATAACATTGCATTGCTTATAGAAAATGATTTGATTAGAGATGGTCATATTCATATACCTAGGTGAGATTTCAAGTGGGATGCATCATGCATGGTACTCAGTTAACCACATTATTTCTCTGAATTCGGTACACAGACTGCCATGAGTTTTCATCTGTGAGTCAAGTAATACTTTTCAGTCATTCAAAATTTGAATTTACAATTACCATATTTGTGCTACTTTATTTTTACAGGTTCCTTGTTGATCTTTAATTTATGGCTTTGTCTTGAGCTTTACCATTTTAAGCTTTCATCCAGAATAAGGGCATGCAAGAAAGCTGATTTTAAATACAAAGATAGTACTACTAAAACCCATTTTAACAACACCAAGTTCCCATCACCGTCCATGGGAAAAACCTAACCAGTCCGAACATCCAAGGACATACTCCCTCCTTTTATAAAAAAATAGGCTTGTTTCCTTATTTGGAAAGTCTTTCTTTTTTTTTTAGAAAAAGAGATTTCCCTCATACCATTGATAGAAAAGTACCATAAGTTCTATGAAGGGAATTACGGTATACAGTTACATCTACATTCCAAGTTTGAATGTTTAAGTAAATTTTCATAGCTCTTGAACTATTGTCTAACCAATTATGAGTGATAGCATATTTGTTACAAAAAAACAGAAAATCTAGCTTCCCAAATCATTTGGGTTCTCCTAATTAAGTTAAATTCTTGAGATAAAAAGTTTATATGGAAATTTGCATTGTTTCCAAAGTCTTCACTAATCTGGCATCTTTGTTTTCTGGCCTCAGCATACATTCGAACTAGCAGCAGTAGAGTGGGTTCGGTGTTGCTCCTGAAAGAGATAACGTGGCCACTCAATTCTGTCGCCCATTGGAAAGCAGCATCCGCTCCAGCTTTCTCTAATTCTTATATGGTGGTGCAATCTACATGCAAAGCTTTAGCTTCTCTTATTGTTCCTGTAAAGTCACACAAAGTTAAACTAATTCCAGCTTTTGATGTAGAGTTCATAAAAGTAAAAACAATATTTAGTTTCATTGCCATATTTGGTGTTGATCCCTCCAGTGGTTGGGAAGTAATCTAAAGAATCTCATCAATGCGAGGATTATAGTAAAGTTGTTGCATTATGTTATAACCTGCTCTGTTAACATTGTTATAGCTATTGATAAACTTTAAAATGTTGTCTGCTGTGGCTGCACTATTCTATCTTTCCTTTTTAAACACTACCTTTACACCTTGCTTTCCAAATGTACCATTTTATTATGCTACAGAGCACATTCTAATTTATTCCAAAATTTCATCTTTTTGGGTTTTCAAAGCAATCACTTAGCCAACCATGAAAAGTAGTTGTTCTATTAAGAATAAACTGCATAGAAAAGTTAAGATGCATCCATACTTGAGTAGCATAATTGCATTGAAGAAAAAGATGTGTTAAATATTCTTGTCCTTCATTACAAAGTTTACAAGTAGTATCTAGGGAGAATAGCCTGAGCTGCTTTCCAGATAAATTGTTTTACAGAAGGAGTTGTATCCATACTCCATATCATGTTTCATTTTTCATGAGCATTACCATTAGTGTTTATTTGGTT
This sequence comes from Papaver atlanticum, assembly GCA_023531105.1. Classification (NCBI taxonomy): domain Eukaryota; kingdom Viridiplantae; phylum Streptophyta; class Magnoliopsida; order Ranunculales; family Papaveraceae; genus Papaver; species Papaver atlanticum. The sequence continues at coordinate 10,761 of JAJJMB010001672.1, forward strand.
ATACAAGGATTTCACAGAAAACATACCTTTGTGGTTTAGGGTCCAATGAGGAGTATCTTCCTTATCATCAACATGAATTGTAATAATCTTTATTTTCTCTATAGTTCCATCATCAAAATATTTAGACGGTTTAACTAAATCCCAAGTATGGTGTATGGTAATAAGATCACTGACTTTAATGAGATTATCAGTTCCTATTTGAGGTTTCTGCATAGGAGGAATCCTTTCTGGAATCCATAAATCATCCCAAATGTTTATGTTGGTTCGATTTCCTAATTCACAAAAACAATACATTTTTATCTGTTGAATGCCAGTTAGCATTCCTTTCAAGATCCAACTATCATTCTTATTAGGGACAATATATATGTGTAATATATCACAATTGGGATAATACTTGGCTTTAAGGATGGCGGCTCAAAGAGAATCGAGATTTTCTTTTAACCTCCAACCTATCTTAGCTATCATAGCTAGGTTAAAAAAAATCACATTCTTTATTCTCAATCCTACTTCTTCAAGGGATTGACAAACAGAGTCCCAATTCTTCAAACAGACCCCTTTTTTACCTCTTTCATTAAGACCTTTTTCATTTTTTTCCCACCAATAATTTCTTTGGAGTTTTGTGATACTGTTACATATTTTAACGGGAATCATAAAATAGTTCATTTGGTACACATAAAGGGAGGAAATCACATTTTTAATCATAACTATTTCCCCCGTATTGTTTAGATTAGTTCCATTCCAACTCTAGGTTTCATTTTATCCACCAGAGGATCAAAACATTGAATTTTTGATCTATTGGTAAATAACAGTGAACCTAAGTATTTATCTTGTAGCGGTATAGCAGTGACTCCTAATTTTCATGTAGCGGTCTAATGCTAATTTCAGTTTTTGGACTAAAAAAACACCTGACTTACTTAGATTGATTAGTTGGCCAAAAGCTAATCCAAACTATTTAAACATTTTAACAAGATTATAGCACAATTTTTCATTGATCTTACAGAATAAAAGACAGTCATCCGCAACAGTAAATAACTTATAGGAGGAACTTTGTGAACAAATTTTATACTTTGAATTTTCCGCACGAAGGATTGTGCGAGTATGAGCTTTCATAACAAACAGGAACAGATAAGGAGAGATTGGGTCTCCTTGTCTCAATCCTCTAGTAGGCTTAAAGAATTTAGTAGGAGGCCCATTTAGTAAAACATATAAAGTAGTTGCCGAAATACATTGGTGAACTAAGTTACACCATTTACTGTTAAAACCCATTTTGTCATTATTTGGTGAACCCAATTTTTATTGGTCTACTAGTTTACCCATAGAGGGACCACTTCCCTCTTTTCTTTTTCCCTCTTAATACAAAGATGGGACCACTTCTCTCTCCATTTTCTCTCTAATATCAAATTAATGGGACCAAGGATAAATTAGGAAAAAGTATGAAAAATGATTAGTTTTTTTAATTTTTGTGTAAACTAAACAAGCTTATTTTTTAGAAACGAAGGGAGTAGATCGAAAGTTACTGATTCAAGGCTTTCAGGGTTTTGTAATTTTCCATTGCCATTCCAAGCTTTTAACTATAAAAAGTATCTTTTCAACTTAACCGTTTCTAGGCTCTGTCAAGTAACAACAATGTATGAAATCTGAATTTTAGAGTCTAGCTAGTACGGATAAAAAAAAAAAACACCATTTTCCAACACACCAAGCTCTCTGCCTGAAGCTGATAAACACTGTATTTTAATGGAAGGTATGTCTGAATATTTCATCAACTAGGAATGATCAATCATAACAATGAAAAGAAATTTAAAAAGAACAAAATAAATATGAATGAGAACCAGACGGATAACATAAACAACTATTTGTGATTAAGATTGACAAATAACTAGTACATTATTCATTGACAACCCACTTCTTGATAAATCAATTTTATCACCAACAATCCACAAAAGTCTTAATAATAACATAAACCCTAAAACGAGAAAGAGAAACTAAACTAGAAAGAGAAATATTCATGCAACAAAAACAGAAACTAAAAACTAACAGCTAACAATCACCGCCTTCTTCATCTAAAACACTGACCAGATCGACTACTCTTCTCTAAGGATACTCTCACATCTTCTCTTATGCTCTTAGTATCACCTCGAATCCCATCTAGCATACCATTTTGTAACAACAGTTGATCATTAACATCTTTACTTATGATCAACTGATTGTTGTTGTTCACAAGTTCAAATACTGCAATACTACCAACAATAGCAGCAACACAGTTTTGGAATCCCATGGAGGTTGAAGCTCTCTTTAAGTATTCATTCAACAACTCAGGCGTCTGGTTTTGAGGAATTGGTTTTTGACTAAAATCTCTCTAAAAAATCTTATGTCATGGATTTTCCTTAAAAACCCTTGTAATTTTTCATTCAACCCTAAATCAGATTTGATTTTTTGGACCAAATGACTTATTTTTTTATTACCTACAAAATATACAAAAAGAAATGAGTATTGGTTGAACTGAGTTTTAGGTTTTGTTTCGGAAAGAAATGGCTGTCTCTTATTTAACTTTTCTTCTGGGAATACAACAATGAAATATCGAAATTAGCCCTCCGAATTTTCTTTTAGTCAAACAGAAAAGACCATCACTATTAGTATAAACAAATATCTATCTAGAAATGTTCAAACTATTCATAAGATTTCTATTTCTTTCTTTTGTTATATGTGTAAAAACTAGGTTTAGTTTGTCACAGTCCATACAATCATTAATCAAAAACTATATATTCTTTACTACAAAATCAAATTATTCTTATATAGAGGTAAAATGATTAACATGGGACCAATTTTTTTTTACTAATTCCAATATAGATTTATTCTTATTTATAACTGGCCTAAATTGGGATTAGAAAGTTTTAAATAATTCTTATATAGAAGTTTTCATATATAGATTATTCTTATATGAAGGTTCTACTATAATGATAATAATGGTGAAGCTTCTGAGATTTAGGAAGATGATGATGGATTTTCTGTGTGATGAACATGGGAAGTGTAAGGTATATATATATTGTGATTGAAAAAGCTGAAAATAAAAAAGGGTTTCTTCTTTTGGGGAGTCTTTGATAAATTATAATTTGGGATCTAGTAATGATATCAGTGGGATATATATATTTATGGTTTTAGTTTGGATGAATTGATACATATTGAAAATGCGGGGGTACCAAAATACACCACCTTTTTTCTTAGGAAATCTGTATGGACAAACTCAATACAACTCCGAGAGTTAAACTCAATCAAGGAATAGTATCTTAGAGTTATATCTTAATCTCTTGCGATTAGAACGTTTACAAAAACAAGTCCGTGAACCTAATCATAAAGAGATAATTTGGATGGTACCAAAGACCAATAAACAAGTATCAATCAAGTCGTATCCAACAAACTAGGTCGGATGTATCTACTATGATTGATCAACGCACAACCTGTGATATTTCAATTATAAAGATAAACAATATAATTCGGAAAAATAAATAACACAGACACCAGAATTTTTGTGAACAAGGAAACCGCAAATAAAGATTTATTTGTTGGATACGACTTGATTAGTTTGTACAGTCCATACAATCATTAATCGAAAACTATATATTCTTTCCTAAAAAATCAAATTATTCTTATATAGAGGTAAAATGATTAACATGGGACCCAAAAAAAAACTAATTCCAATATAGATTTATTTTTATTTATAACTGGCCTAAATTGGGATCAGAAAGTTTTAATTCATTCTTACATGGAAGTTTCTCATATATAGATTATTCTTTATACGGTGAAGCTTCTTAGATTAATGGTTTAACTCTCGGAGTACTTTATATGAAGGTTCTACTATAATGATAATGGTGAAGCTTCTGAGATTTAGGAAGATGATGATGTATTTTCTGTGTGATGAACATGGAAAGTGTAAGGAATATATATATATTAATGGTTTCTTCTTTTGGGGAGTCTTTGATAAATTATGATTTGGGATCTAGTAATGATATCAGTGGGTTATATATATTTATGGTTTTAGTTTGGATGAATTGATACATATTGAAAATACGGGGGTACCAAAATACACCACCTTTTTTCTTAGGAAATCTGTATGGACAAACTCAATACAACTCCGAGAGTTAAACTCAATCAAGGAATAGTATCTTAGAGTTATATCTCAATCTCTTGCGATTAGAACGTTTACAGAAACAAGTCCGTGAACCTAATCATAAAGAGATAATTTGGATGGTACCAAATACCAATATCCAAGTATCAATCAAGTCGTATCCAACAAACTAGGTCGGATGTATCTACTATGTTTGATCAATGCACAACCTGTGATATTTAAATTATAAAGATAAATATATAATGCGGAAAAATAAATAACACAGAAACCAAAAGTTTTGTTAACGAGGAAACCACAAATGCAGAACAACCCCGGGACCTAGTCCCGATTGAACACCAAACTGTATTAAGCCACTACAGACACTAGCCTACTACCAATTAACTTCGGATTGGAATGTAGTTGATCCCTAAAAGGTATCCCACCGATTAAGGTATAGTCTCGCTCCTTACGCCTCTTGAATCCCAGCAAGACTTAGCGCAATTGATTTCCTTATATTACGTCACACCAACTAAGAGTTACTTCAATTCAATTAAAGACTTTAAACCAAATCTTCCTCCCAAAGATTAAGCCTATATAATTGATTTCACTTTAAAATCAAATAGTATGATCAAAGGTGTGGAAATCGATAGCAATAGACAAAGTCTAACTAACCTCAAAATCCGGACTTATGCAACCCGAAGTGCATCGTAGATTATTATTCACCTCACAAGTATAAAACCTGTGGAATCAACAAAGTTTGAGATGAAGAGAACTTTGATGATTTCTATCTATCTTTATCAAGTGATAAATCAATAATCGATCAAGATACACGAGTTATCAAGGAAAGATAACTGGACCTGGCTTCACGAATCCCTATGAAGACTTTGTAGTCGCTAAATCCTAAAATGGTTAGGAAGAGGACGACTCTAGATACAACTAGGACACACTAAAAATTAGTGTCGGGATTCAAAGATCCCAGTTGCTTAAAGTTCCCCTTTTATAGAATTTCAAAGCATAAGTTGCTTTAGGTTTAAGCTAAGATAGCTTTGGAACCAAGCAAACAATATCCACCGTTAGATGAATCTTTGAATCTAATTCACATAAACAAGATAAACACTCTGGTTAGGTAAATCGTAACCGAACCGCATACAAAGGACTATGTTCAACATGGTTAGCCGAAACTAGCCGGTTTGAACTTGAAAGCTTAATCTTCATTTTCATGAACACATAAGACATTAACTCTGAGTCACAAACATGTGATCACTTAAGTCTAGTGTTTTTAGAGAATTAATCAAATGCTAATTATCTCGTAGAAATAATTTAAACACACTTGAAAATATAATCGACATGATTAGTAGATTTACAAGGTACAAATACATAGTAGTTCGTGAGTCGGTTCAGTCATAGTACGCGTACCGGTTTGTAAAAATTTACACAAAACCTAGTTCCGGAGTTCACAGAAATTTTTAAGTTTTCATACCGGTTTAGAAACCTTATGACTGTCACCGGAGTTCACAGAACTAAAACATTTTGCCTACCGGTTTGGGAACGCTGTCGAGTTCAGGAACACAAAACTGTTTCAGTTTGCATACCGGTTTGGAAACAAACCGGGTTCGTAACCACAGTTAAAAAAAAAATTGCATACAAGTATGCATACCGATACGGTTCACGAGTCACACAGATTTTCATATGATATACATAATAATATGTGTATCACTGATCTATAAGACGATATATGTAGCTATTCCGCTACGTATACGAATACATGAAATACGGGTTCAGACTTATAACAGTTTTGAAAAGACGAGGGTACCCAAATACACCACAATCTTTAAAATATCCACCTATAAGTCCTCTAAACGAAAGTGATCGTTTATGGACAAAGTCGAGACAATGCAACAAATCGGTATTCACACTTTGTGTCATTGTCTATGGATACAAGATCGAGACAATACGACAACCAAAGTGTGATACTTGATAATAGGTTCGGACTTAACAAAACTCTATAGGATCACTATCAAGTATATCGTAGTTAACGTTTGTGTATTTTAATTTTAACTATAATAAAACAATTATAATTGCGGAAATAGAAAAGTAAAAAACACAACAAGATTTTGTTAACGAGGAAATTGCAAATGCAGAAAAACCCCGTGACATAGTCCAGAATTGAATACTCTCAGTTAATCCTCTATACAAAATATACACCAACTTCGTATAGTTGATACCAAGCAACTACCCCTAGTTTACTTAGTTTTCTCAGTATCCCTGCGCTTCCGGCTTCGATGAGTGCACACACTGGAACAATTCCTTTGGATCGTCTTCCAAAAAGTAAAGGAACAACAAATCTATTTGGTAACACCTCTTTTGATTCTTTCAAGATAAAGATATCTCAAGTCATACGCAAAGGCTCTTCCAGTTAATCTAATAAACTCTTTTTCCTGGTTAGATCAATCTATCCAATAACTACTAAAGTAGTCAAGTTTAGATTTGCAATCAATCAATATAGATTCCAACAAGAAACTATAAAGTGATGCCTATCTCACGCAACTAATCAATCGAATAAATCTGATTCTAGTTGGATCCCAGCCGATCAAGGTTTGTGCACACCCAAAGATAAGAGAACCAAATAAAAAATCTTCTTTGTCTTGAAATCTTCTTTAATCTTCAATAAACACCTGCACAACACCACTTGAATCTCTTGTGATCAATCACACATAGAACGGAGTCTGTTAACAATGGATTATCACAGGATGTCTTTAGATCTACAAACAGTTCTAATGATCCCGTCGATACTTC
>JAJJMB010001688.1:0-10664 GCA_023531105.1 Papaver atlanticum
GCTCCACCAGTAACAACACAACAAGGTAGTTTTGCTGGCTCTTAGGACAGTTTGCTTGAAATGCAAACTTGGGTATTTATAGATCAAGGTAGTTTGAATATTAAGTAATTACCAAATTTACAATTAATATTCAATTAATATCACCGAAATCTTAATAACCAAATATTAGCTAGCATATAAAATACTTTACTAATATAAATCAAGAGATATGCTTATTAATATCAAATGTGAATATTTAATTTCGAATTTTCATAATAAATGTGTTAAAAACACATTTCCGAAAATTTCCATATTAATATAAAATATTATCATATTAATTCCGAATGTGTTAAAAACACATTTATGAAATTATCATAATAATATAGTTTCGAATATTAATATATTAAAAGCATATTTCCAAATATCAAAAGATATTAGGAATATTCCGGTTTGAGTATCAAGGAATATCTTTGAATAATTAATAAATAAGATTTATGCACATGTTCAAGTATGTCGACATCTTTACTTTGTAAATCCTTTTTCATATTTACAATCTTGGAACCGATTTGTCACACTTCCAAACAAGTTTAGAATTGGTTCATCTGACTTCCAAGAACTATGTGATTGATTATCATATCAAATCACCAATCATGGGTTTAACGGTTCTACCAAAAACAAGTTTCGGTTCTACCTCCATGTGGGTACTAGGATCGGTCACACTAGCTTTCCAAAAATTGGTTGACTAGGTACTAGGATCGGTTACCACATTATTATGGTATTTACTTGTGATCGGTTGCCCAAGTCATAGGATCGGTTACTAATTCCTAAGACTTGTTGTACCTCTTACAAGGATCGATTCCACATACTTGTGATCGGTTGCACCTCTTACTAGGATCGGTTCCCCAATGTCTAGAGTTGGTCATACCAATTACAAAATATCGATCATACCATCTCAGGTGATTACTTAAGATCGGTCTCACTAATAAAAGTCATACCAATACAAAAGTCAGGCATTGTGAATAGTTTTACCAAGATACATAAACAAGTTATGAGCGGTTATACTAAATACACATATTGGTAATCCGAAGATTTAAAATGAATAACAATACCAATAAGCCTAGCGATTTCCCTTTAGATTCACAAAACAAGTTTATGAATTGTACTTCCTTTAAACAAATGTAAAACATTGTTTCTTAGGACGAAATCATCACCCATACCCATACATAATCACAATAGCATTCATGCGATTATGTCGATGTCTTATATACGAAGTTCAAAAGATAAACGTTATACTTCGTATTATAATTCCTTAATACTTTTATCATAATAATAAGACCTCGCATGTTATGTTTTCAATCTAAAAGATTTGAAAGAAACAAGATAGAAATGGAACAAGTCAAGTCATAGTTACTAACCTCAAGCTGAAGGAAAATGTCTTTGTTGTCTTCAATCCATCTTCGGATCTTTGTGAGTAACTTGAGCACAATAATTCTATCGTTTCTAGTCTAACCTAACGAAGTTGACTCTAGTTTACTTATTCAGCGACTCGAGTTTTGGAACTAAATATGACAACCAAACTTGACATACCAACGCTTGGTGGGTTCAACCGAGCTATGCTCTAACATATTATGCCTGCGCCTTCTCTGTTGGATGAGCCATCTACAAATATATCCCACCTCCGTAGGTCCTGAGGTTCTAGTAGATTCTCTGGGTCCTCTTTATCTTCTTCCATTCCTGGGATGTCATCCACCTCCGCTTCATCGTTGATGGGTAAGTTCGTCAGAAACTCCGCCAGTACCTGCGATTTTTCAGCCTTCCTGGTTTAGAAAGTTATTTGGAATTGCTTGATCAATGCGTTCCACTTTTCCATTCTTCCTATCTTCTCCGTGTTGTCGAGGATTTGACATATCTATGCCTTTGTTAAGACTCTGATGGTATGTGCGTCGAAGTAAATCCTTAGATTCTATGTTGAGATTACTAAGGCATATATTAGTTGCTCCACCTTTGTATAATTCCGCTCTGCTGAATTAAGTGACTTGCTGATGTAGTAGATGGGCTTTTCTTCTTGTCCTTGAATCCGCACCAGTACTGCGCTCATGGCGTAGTTAGTTACTGCTAAGTATAGAGTGAGTACCTCGTTTGGCTCCTGCTTTTGCAAGATAGGTACGGAGGCTAGGTACTCCTTAATCTTTTGGAAGGCTTGTTCGCACTCCGTAGTCCAAATGAACCTACTTTCTTTCTTTAGCATGTTGAAGAATGCTTTGTATTTGTATGATGATCTTGCTATGAATCTTCCCATTGAGGCTATAATCTCATTTAGCTTTTGGACTTCTTTCACCGTCCTCGGAGATGGAATCTCCACTATTGCTCTGACTCTTTCGGGGTCTACTTCTATACCCCTTTTAGTCACCAAGTATCCTCGAAATTTTCCTGAGGTTACTCCGAACGTGCATTTCTCCGGATTGACCTTCATGTGACAGCTTTTCATGGCTTTGAATATCTCTTTTAGGTCTGACAGATGGTTCTTCACTTCCTTGCTTTTAACAATCATGTCCTCCATGTAGACTTCCAATATCTTACATATCCATTGCTTGAAGATTGTGTCTACTAATCATTGGTATGTTGCCCCCGTGTTCTTCAGTCCAAAAGACATCCTTGTATAACAATACAAGCTGCGTGGAGTGAATAATGCAGTATGCTCCTGATCTTCTTCTGCAAGTGCAATTTGGTTTTACCCGGAGTAACCATCCATGAAGGATAGCCTCCGGTGTCCTTCAATTGCATTGACCAATTGGTCAATGTTGGGCAGTGGGTAGTTGTCCTTGGGGCATGCTTTGTTGAGGTTGCTAAAGTCGATGCAAATGCGCATGCCTCCGTTCTTCTTAGGTACGATCACCATGTTGGATATCCATGTGGGATATTTGACTTCTCTTATGAATCCTGCTGCTAGTAGCCTTTTGTAAATTCTTAGGTACGACCGGGTGTCTATGCATCCCGTAGCCTTTTGTAAATTCGTTAGCCGACCGGGTGTCTATGCATCCCGTGGCCCCCTCTCTTCGTTTTTTGCGACTCCTCTATTTGTTATTATAAATTATCAATCATTAGGAACAAAGAGGAATACAACTTGCCTTAGTTACTGGATGCCGTTGTCTGTTACTGGGTATTCAAAGGGAAGACCGCGGTTCTTCGCTGGTATGCTTGCTTTATATATGCCGCGCCTAATTTTGGTTTAATGGCGAGGAAGCGGGCGGACATGGTTTGCCATGAGTCTACACTTTCCGCTTTTAGGTTATCATACCAAGTAAACGCTGTTCCTGTGAGTGATTTAAGGAATTCTCTTAAGCATAGCTTTCCGTTAGAATACCTGTCATTCATTGCTGACAAAAATCGACTAAGGTGTTCTCGTGCATTCCCTTGCCCATCATATGCTCTGAATTTTGGTGATGTATAATCCTTCGGATATTGATACTCGGTGATACTTGCTGGGCAAGGGCTGCTCGTGGCGCCGTAGTTGTCTTGCCTTACCACGCGGTAATTTGACTCTAGGTATTTCGCACGGCTTCTTGTGACATTGTCATCGGCTCGTCATCCTTATGTCCTTCACTCACTGTCGTTCCTTCGGGGTATCTCGGCTTGTTATTGTAGCCTGTTCCATCCATTTTTTCAGCTCTTGTTTCCTTTGCACGCACATCTCCAACTCCCTTTGTATGTCTTGCAGCGTTAGAGGCGAGGGATGCGGTAGATGAGTCATTTTCTCTATGAGCTTTCCTTGTGTTAATCCCACCCCTTTATTCTGGGGTTCGTGTGCTATCCGCTGTGTAAATGCTCCTTGTGCTAATGCTTCCTCTTCGCTATCTTCTATTATCACCTGGTCGACATTGGCGGGATGATTAGCCGATTGATTTTTTAGTGCAATTGAGCTAGTGCTTCCTGGGTGCATCATGGTGAGCTAGGAACAAGCCTCCCACTGTGGTCGCCAAATGTTGAAGGGTGAATATGATTTTGGTTCTACCCATCCTAGTCTTACCAAATGACAACACTTTTCTAGGAATGGTATGAGAGAGAACCCCCTTTCCATTGCACTATGTACCTCCTTATATAGAATTTCCCAAAAGCCCTTCCTTTTATGAGATCATACCACATGTCCTAAGCCTCCTTAATTACCACTAATGTCATTCCTTCTCTAATACAACCTTCTCTTTTTCCATTTATTGCCTCCTTTTCCTCTTTTCCTTATGGATACTTCTTAGTGGAATTTGGCTTTAGTCCCCATGTTTCATGTTGGATTTGGCTCCCCTTTAGGGGATCCCTATCCCTGTTAAGGGGTAATAATTTTCATGTATCAACAATAACATATTAAACCCACCAAGCGTTGGTATGTCAAGATTGGTTGTCATATTTTAGTGACTCAAAACTCATCTAAAGTCGCTTGATTATATACTAGAGTCAACTTCGTTTAGGTTAGACTAGAAAGTCTAGGAATGTTAAGACATACAAGTATTACTCCAAAGACCTGAAGAATGTGAAGAAGAAGCGAACTACAACGACGACATCATCCTTCCTCTTGAGGTTAGTAATATTGACTTGAACTGTTTCATTCCTAACGTATCTTTCTAGTCGTGTTATATTCAAAACATAACTGCGAAGCTATATATACTGTATGTTAGAACATAGCTCGGTTGAACCCACCAAGCGTTGGTATGTCAAGTTTGGTTGTCATATTTTTGTGAACCAAAACCCATTTAAAGAGTCGCTTGATTATATATGCAAGAGTCAACTTCGTATAGGTTAGCTTGAAAGTATTAGGATATGAGACATTACAAGTATTACGTGAAGACTTGATCATTAGGATAATAATGAAGACGAAAAATCAAGTGTTTCACTCCTCAGTGAAAATATTGATTTTGATAATTGTAGAAATACGTATATCAATCTCGATATTCTTCCGGGAGAAACTTCAACCACCTTGGAGGATAAAATAGACTTCGATTTGTCTACTGGAAATTCTGTTTCTAATCTTTCAGGTTCTACCATTTGTCTAGCATCCTGCACAGCCATGACGTCTGAACCATCCTCCACATTGACATGTTCTTATTATACTCTCAGGGGTCATGAACTCTCCAAATGTTTCAAGTACAAACATAAGATAAGATATGTCAACAAACTTCAACGAAGAGCAAATCGATTAGCAAACAAGCTCAAACTTGTTCAGAAATTGTCTGAGGTATGTAATCTCATCTATTCCACGAAGAAGTTAATTAGACCACTAGAGAAAAGAATTTGGTTTAAACAGTTTGTGAAACAGGGTTCTAAGAATTCCATTCAAGAAGGTTATGGTGGACAGATTATTGTTCACCCCAGCACAACTTAAATTTGTTGGTTGTGTATCTTGTTTCATGTGCCTGGTTCAAAAAGAGACAAGAGTTTGCACATTTCAGGCTTTAGGAAAAGAGAAAAAGATTTTCTTGTTTCTTCTTTTTGGTCTTGTTTTCACCTTTTTGGAATTCTTCCATCTTTTCATATCTAATTGATATTGGAAGGACTTTACTCTGTTTGAGCAATAAAAGAGGGTTAAAATCGACAATTCTGCCTTCTTTAGGGTTGTGAGTTGTGCGTACGTGAATCCTTTAAGTGTATAAAGGTTCCGTAACCCTACATTCATTTTTCCTTTCTTTGAAAACTTTTTTTATCACAAGATTGCTTGTTGAGTCTGATTTGTGAATTCCTCTCACAATCTCATACTGGTATGGAGAATCCAATCATTATGTCTTCTGATGGAAAAGATATTAATATGATTGTTAAGCCATCAATCATGAAGGAAAAAGATAAATCTCCTGTACCTTCAACTTTGAAAAGAAAAAGGAGGAATGTGAGGAAACCAAGAGCTGTTCCTTCTAATCTACAGAAATTTTCTGGGGTTCTTGAAGAGTTGAAGGAAACAAGAAAGGAGATTCAACAAATAAAGGCTATTGTTTTGAGGACTCTCGAAATTCAGAAGGCCCTGGTTCGACAGCAGTCTAGAAGGTTTGTTGGAATTGACTCCTTTCTTCATGAACCTTATGTTCCAATGGCTGTTGACGACAAGGAGTTCGGGGACGATAAAGAATTTTTTAGAGGCCTTAATGTCTAGGAAACTTCTTATGAGAATTTATTCTTGTGTTTTAAGAAGGATAACTAGGGTTTGGAATATCAATTATTGTCAGTACACATAGCTATTTCCAACGATTTTCATCTTGCAATGTTTTTAGATTTATTTATTTAAATTCTAAAGTTTATTTGGAAGATGATCTTGAAGTATTAATCTTTATGGTTTTATATATTGCAACTTGTTATGGGATATGTGTGTTTGCGTCCGTGAACTATGATTGTCCCATACTTGATCAAAAGTTAAGTCTATTATACGTTTTTATTGATAAAAGATAGTTATGTCATTATGCAAATATTGATGGAAGATAGGATGAACTTTTGTTTACAAAGATTAAGTCTATTACATGTCTCTATGCAAATATTGATGAAAAATAGAATGAATCTTTGAATATTCCGTGGTATTGGTCTTTCCCTGATCCACATCTTTGTGTATGTACTGTGTGGCTCCGTAAGTTCTCTTATGTTGAGCATTTCCGATTAAATTAATCACGGGTTCTCTTGTGTTTGGATACAAATTCATGTTTCATGATTATTTGTTAATGTCCAAAGAAATCCTTCTTTTCCTGTGAAAGTAAGGTCGCTCTTGTTGTTCTTTCGGGAATGACATTTTATAGGGGAGAGTTCTTTTTGAACTTGTGCTTAATTGCCAATTCTTTGTGGAGAGTGAGGTTGTGGAATATTGTAGGAGTTTTCTTATATCTCTATGAACTCCTTGATAAATGCATTTAGTTTCGGCTATATGATTGCATCTAAACAAAGTTGATATGTTTTCTTTTGGTCATTAAGTATCTCCATGAGAATTTCATTAGGATCCCACTAGTTTTCATACCTTTGCCAATTTATATTGACAAAAAAGAGGAGAATTAATGTGTAATTCATACTACAAATACATATGGTTTGATCATTATGTTAGGGGGAGTGGTTTTCATGTGAGATTAAGTATTGAATAAGGAGGAGTGATACATATCACCATAGTATTGTTGTCAAAGTTGTGATACAATTGGACTTTGATGTTGTATAATAATACTATGACACTGTATAACAATGATTGAGAGCAACTGTTTTTTTATTGTTATAGCTATGGATCTTCAACAACTATGATGCTGAGTTGAACACATTTAGAATCATGGAGTACTTGGAAGTGACGAAGATTTAGAGTAATGTTGAAGAACCAAGGAGATCAAGCATTTGGATGAGAAGCTACAAAGTTTATTTATTTTGCATTCCATATGTGTTGATAGTTTTGTCAGTAAAATTGACAAAGGGGGAGATTGTTAGAGCACTGCTCGGTCGAACTTGCAAGCGTTGCTATCTCAAGCTTGTTTGTCAAGTTTAGTGATCAAAAATATAAGTCTTGATTTGTAGTCTACTTATAGTAATGTCTCGGACTAAGATAGATTGTGTAGTTGAGCTTTAGACTTCACGGCGTTCATCAATTGAATACGAAGAACTACTAAGGAGAGCTTTTGGAACTTCATCGACAAAAGGTATGTGGAGACTGAAACTCATCTATCACTCAGAAAGTCTATTTCTACTCTATCTCCTTCTTGAGACAAAAGTCATATTACTATATAGTATTCGATTATACACATTTGATATTTCGAGCTGAGTTTAACTCGCTTACATATTTCTCGAAATATGTGTTGGTAAGCTTTTGCTTAAACCAAGTTTATCTTATATTATTGACGCAAGTCAAAAGTTTATCATGTGAAAATTTCCAAGTAACATCTTACATGATTTGTGTGATACAGTCATTTGATGTAGACTCAGAATATTTCGTATTGATTATTTCAATAACTTGAAAATCGTTTTGATGCTAATAGTTAGTGAAAACAACTATTATCATCCTCTAAGAATGTTTCAATGATTGAAATAGAGTTTAGAACACTTAACCATAATTGGATTATAGACATAGTATGCGTACTTGCATATATGTTGATCCAAGACCGGTTTAGTATGCATACCCGTATGCGTACTGAGAATGTCAGTTAAAGTCCAGGAGCCTTGGTATGCGTACCCGTATGCGTACTTGAGAACTCAGTTAAAGTCCGGGAACTTTTGTATGCGTACTCGTACGCATACTAATTCAACTGTTGTTTTGGATATGTGATAGTATGCGTACCCGTTCGCATACTGTCGGACACAGTCCAAGTCCGACTACTTTAGTATGCGTACCCGTTTGCATACTTCAGTGGGTTAAGTTCTAGAATCGGTTTGTTCATGAACTAATACATTTATATATATAATAAGGAATGCAATCTTTTGCAAACCGTGGCTATAATGTTCATGACTTGATTCGAGTGATCAAAATCGATTTTGCTTCAATTGTGTCTTGTATACTTCTATGAGAATATAAACAATTGAACAACTCTATAACTAGTTTCATTTGAGTCATTTGAACTAGTTGTTGATAAGATAAATATGGTTTATAAGAAATTATTCATATGGCTAACTTCGGTTAACTATTGTTGAGCCAACAAGGTGTACATGTTTAGGTACGATTACCCATATCTAAATGAAGGTACATTTCATTTGTGTGTAACAAGCTAAGACCATCTAACGGTGGAGAGATATTTCTTTGGTTTCAAGCAAACTTAGCTTGGCTCTTAGATCAGGTTTCATCTAACGGTGAATATTGATTGCTTTGTTTCAAAGCTATCAAACCCTGATTTGAAAACTATACAAAAGAGAACCCTAGCAACTGGGAAACCTATTGCCCACACCTCCTGTGTGATACTAGTTGCGACTAGAGTCGATTCTCCTTTAACCTTAGGTTTTTCACGAAACCCTGTAGGTTAACGACTTGAAGACTTCATTGGGATTGTGAAGCCAGACCCAACTATTTTCTCTGTAGTTGCGTGTTCTGATCTTGTTGTTTTCTATCGTGATTGAGTACTATCTTCTTTAAGATTTGCTCAAGATTTAATCTCCGATAGGCAAGATAAAAAGTAGTCACAAACATCTTCGTCTCATCGTTTGTGATTCCACAATATCTTGTTTTGCTACCATACGATTGAGATTATTGTGAGGTGATTGATATTTCAAGGCTATTCTTCGGGAATATAAGTCTGGTATATCCATTGGTTCCTGTTCACCTTGATTTATCAAAAGACAGAACAAAACTCATAGGTTTATCTGTGGGAGACAGATTTATCTATACAATAGACTTTTCTGTGTGAGACAGATTGGTTTATCAAGTCTTCGACTTTGGGTCGTAGCAACTCTTAGTTGTGGGTGAGATCTGCTAAGGGAATCAAGTGCACAGAATCCGACGTGGTTCTAGAGGCGTAAGGAACGCGATTGTACCTTGATCAGTGTGAGATTGGTTAGGGCTCAACTACATTCCAGTCCGAAGTTAACTTGGAGTAGGCTAGTGTCTGTAGCGGCTTAATACAGTGTGGTGTTCAATCTAGACTAGGTCCCGGGGTTTTTCTGCATTTGCGGTTTCCTCGTTAACAAAATTTCTGGTGTCTGTGTTATTTCTTTTCCGCATTATATTTGTTTATATAATTGAAATATCACAGGTTAATCGTTAATCGTTTTCCTGTTTAAGAAAAGCCTGTTTATATTGCATATATTTTGCTTTTGCTTAACAAAATTTCTGTACAATTGATATGTTCCATTATTGGTATGAATGTATGTGTGTGTGATTCAATTGTTTCCGGTTAAGAAAAATTGTGTCAATTTATTTGGCTTATTGTTTGGTATCTTCTTTATTATTGGGTATCAAGTGTTTTTACTTAACAAAATTCGGTGCAATTGCGGTGCTATAATGTCTATGTTTTTTTCAATTGCTTACAGATAAGAAAATAATTGTGCAAGTCAATTTATTTTGGTTTGTATGTATTGTTTATGGCTTAACAAAATACGGGATCATTTGTTTAGTCCAAATTGATTCCGGATAAGAGAAACTAAGTTAATTTTGATCTTAGTTAGATTTATCAAATCGGAGGATTCAGTTATTCAAGTCTAGCCGAATGCCTTGACAAGAAAAACTAGTTAACTAACCTAGTGTTTGTCTTGTCTAAAGAGAAAGGTCTAAGTTATTGTCTGAATAATTAGAACCTGATGAGAGAAATAAAGTTAATTCTGATCTTTATTTTGGTCTTATCAAAATAAGCGATTGTATGTTGCAATCGGTTTAACAAGGGAATTAAGTTTCTTAGTCGATTTGTTAAACTATTAGGGAAAATTGCTTCGGGCAATTGTTTCCTTGATAACATATTAAAACTAAATTACTTGTAGTTTCGGTTTTAATATTGGTTATCTAAAGTGGTATGTGAAACCTTCGTGCTTAACTCTTATAGGTTGTTTACAAGTCTTTTAGATTTGTAAGATCCTTTCGATTTGTCGTTTATTTGCTCGAACCTTTGTCATTTTGTGACAAAAAGAGGGAGAAATATATGGAGTAGACAAGTGATTTGCAATTACTAATGAAAGGACAATTGTGTTTAAAAGTTATATCTAACGAAAGAGTAAAGCATTGACTAAGGGGGAGAAACATATCATGTTGCTGTAATCACTAAGGAATACTACAC
>JAJJMB010001692.1:0-11973 GCA_023531105.1 Papaver atlanticum
AAAAAAGATCGGGTTGGAATCAGCAAAAAAGTTGCCTAAAATCAGCCTTAAAGACTTACTTAATCCCTCAAATTTGTTTATCAATTCTTCGAATTTGGGTCGTAGCAACTCTTAGTTGTGGGTGAGATAAGCTAAGGGAATCAAGTGCGTAGAGTCCTACTGGGATTCAGAGGCGTAAGGAACGTGACTCTACCTTGATCAGTGTGAGATTGGTAAGGTCTCAACTACATTCCAGTCCGAAGTTAACTTGTAGTAGGCTAGAGTATGTAGCGTCTTAATATAGTGTGGTGTTAAAATATGGACTAGGTCCCAGGGTTTCTCTGCATTTGCGGTTTCCTCGTTAACAAAATTCTGGTTTCTGTGTTATTTCTTTTCCGCATTATTTTCTATATAATTGAAATATCACAGGTTGTGCGTAGTTCAATCAATTAGATAATCCAACCTTTGGTTGTTGATATAAATTGATTGATACTTGAACATTGGTCTTTGGTACCGTTCAAGTTGTTTCTCATAATAATCAGGCTCGCGGATTCTATCTGTTTGATTTGCTGATTACATTGAGAAACAGAGATATAACTCTTGGATGTATTTTCCTTGATTGAATCTGACTGTCTAGTTGATTCTCTTGGAAATATATTGGAGTTAGTCCATACAGATTTCCTAAACGAAATATTGGGTGTGGTTGTTGTACCCCCGCTTTTTCAATTGGTATCAGAGAAGGCAAACACGTTTAAGACCTCATAAGTCTGTATTTATAGCAATCTGATCTATGGACAGAAAGGCTATCTCTATAAACGTACCACCATCCTTCGATGGCTCGAATTAATTATGGTGGAAAATTGCTATGTGTGCTTTTATTCAAGCGCGTGATTTTCAATCATGGGTTCGTGTAGTTAATGGCTATGATCTTCTGGTTGTTACATAAGGTGATGTAACTGTTCCAAAGGATATTGGTGCATATGATCCTGCCAAGATTCTCGCTGCAAAGAAAAATTCTGACAGATTAAATGATATCATCCATGCCATTACCCCAGATCTTCAGCACACCATGTGACTACGTGCACAAAGTCTAAAGAAGCATGGGATATCTTAGAAACTGTATTCGAAGGAAATTCCTCTGAGAAAGAAGCTAGGCTTCAAAACCCAAATTCTGATTCGGAAAATCTTCGTATGGATGATGAAGATTAATTTGATGAGTTTAATCACAAAGTGTCTGAAATTGTTAATGCATCTTTTGCATTGGGTAAGACAATTCCTGAAAAGGACATTGTGATGAAAATTCTCAGATAGTTGCCAGCCAAATACCATTCTAAGAAATGTGCCATCGTTGAAGGAAATAACCTTAATACCTTATCCATAAACACTTTAGTTGGGAAGTTAAATATCTTTGATCATGAGCATACATCCAAATCTGGGAAGGATATTGCTTTCAAAGCACAAAAGAACAAAAAATTCTTGACAAAAGTAAGAGTGTTGGCAACTCTGTTGTTGATCCTATTGAGACTGATTCATCAGATGAAGATCTTGACAACTCAGTTTCACTGATCACAAGACAGTTTAGGGATTTTCTTTTGAAGAGAAGTAGACGGTTCCCCAGAGATAAACCCAGGTCATCAGATAAACCTCATGATCGTGCTCCTTCTAAAAACAGGGACACTGTCGATACTGATGATGAGGATATGCCACAGTGCTTTAAGTGTAAAGGTTTTGGTCATTTTGCTAATGAGTATCAAAATCGTAGAAAATACACTGAGAACAAAGGTCTTGCTGCAACTCTTGATGAAATGTCTGATCACTATGATTCTAATGAAGAAAAATCAAGTATTGCTCTCCTTGGTGAAAATATTGATTTTCATAATTGTAGCAATACATACATCAATCTTGATATTCTTCCTGGAGAAACTTCAACCACTATGGAGGATAAAATGGATTTTTCCCTGTCTACTGAAAATTCTATTTCACATGTTTCAGGTACCTCAATTTGTTTAGCAGCTTGCTCAGCTATGGTGTCTGAACCATCCTCCATATTGACATGTTCTTATTGTATTATCAAGGGTCATGAACTCTGTAAATGTTTCAAGTACAAACATAAGATAAGATATGCCAACAAACTTCAACGGAGAGCAAATCGATTAGCAAACAAGCTCAAATTTTTCAGAAATCGTCTGAGGTATGTACACTCAACTCTTCTCCAAAGAAGTTAATTTCTAAAGAAAGAATTAGACCACTACAGAAAAGAACAAGGTCTAAACACTCTAAGAAAGAAGGTATTAAGAATTCCATACAAGAAGATTATGGTGGAAAGATTATTATTCACCCCAACACATCTTAATTGTGTTGAAGGTGCATCTTGTCTCATGTGCCTGGTCAAAAAGAGACAAGAGTTAAGCACGTTTCAGGCTTTAGGAAAAGAATTTTTTTGTTTATTTTCTTCTTTTTGTTTTGTTGTTATGCTTGGAATTCTATTGCTCTTTTCATATCATAAATTGGTGTTAGAGCACTGCTCGGTCGAACTCGCAAGCGTTGTTATCTCAAGCTTGTTTGTTAAGTTTAGTTGCCAAAACTATAAGTCTTGATTTCTAGTCTACTTATAGCTAAGTCTCGGACTATGATAGTAAGTGTAGTTGAGCTCTAGACTCCACGGCGTTCATCATGCAAAGACGAAGAACTACTCAAGGAACTGGTGGAACTTCATCGACAAAAAGGTATGTGGAGACTTGAACTTATCTATCACTCAAAAGTCTATCTATTCTATTTCCTATCTTGAGACAAAAGTCGTATTGCTAAATAGACTTCGATTATACACATTTGCTATTTCGATCCGAGTTTATCTCGCTTATCTATTTCTCGAAATATGTGTTAGTAAGCTTTCTCTTTGGCCAAGTTCATCTTTACTCGTGCCGAAAGTCATGTTGGTTATTTCAATATCTTGAAAATCGCTTTGATGGAAAATAGTTTGTGAATAACAACTATATAACATCCTCTAAGAATGTTTCAATAATTAAAATGAGAGTTTAGAACATGTAACAATCTTTGGATATAAGCATAGTGTGTATTCACATTTGTGTAAAAGTCCAAAACCGGGAATCCAAAGTATGCGTACCCGTATGCGTACTGGTGGTAGTTAGAAATCCAGGATAGTATGCGTACCCGTACGCGTACTGGCGGAAAGTTCACGCCCGTGAATTTCTGCTGGAGTTTGGAAGTGAAAACAAACTAAATCCGATTACTTAAGTACGTGTACAGGTTCGCATACTTAGGTAGGTTAGTTTCTAAAATCGGTTTGTTCATGAACTAAAACATTTATATATATTAAGGAATGCAATCTTTGCAAACCGTAGCTATAATGTTCATGAATCGATTCGAGTGAATCAAAACCGATTTTGCTTCGATTGTGTCTTGTATACTTCTATGAGATATAAGAAATTGAACAACTCTCTAACTAGTTCATTTGAGTCATTTGAACTAGTTATGGTGAAGATGAATAAGGTTGATATGAAAGTGCTCATATGACTATCCATTGGTTAACTATTGTTGAACCAACTAGGTATACACGTTTAGGTATGGTTACTAAAACCTAAATGAAGTTACATTTCATTTTTGAATAACAAGCTAAGTTCGATCTAACGGTTGAAAGATATTATCTTGAATCTAATCAGGTTTTCATCTAACGGTGAATATTGAATGCTTTGTTACCAAGGTAACTTAGATTGCAAACCCTGATTTGGAGACTATATAAAGGAGAACTCTAGCAACTGGGAAACCTAATACCCACACCTCCTGTGTGATACTAGTTGTATAAGCTAGAGTCGATTCTCCTTTAACCTTAGGTTTCTCTCGAGACCCTGTAGGTTAATGACTTGAAGACTTCATTGGGATTGTGAAGCCAGACCCAACTATTTTCTCTGTAGTTGCGTGATCTGATCTTGTTGTTTCTATCGTGATTTAGTGCAATCGTAAGATTGGCTTGAGATTTATATCTCCGATAGGCAAGATAGAAAAGTAGTCACAAACACCCTCATCTCATCATTTGTGATTCAACAATATCTTGTTTCGCTAGTCGATTAAGATCATTGTGAGGTTATTGATATTTCTAGGCTGTTCTTCGGGATATAAGTCCGGTATATCAATTAGTTACTGTTCACCTTGATTTATCAAAAGACGGAACAAAACTCGTAGGTATTTCTGTGGGAGACAGATTTATCTATTCCTGTAGACTTTTCTGTATGAGACAGATTTGTTTATTCAAGTCTTCGACTTTGGGTCGTAGAAACTCTTAGTTGTGGGTGAGATCAGCTAATGGAATCAAGTGCGTAGTATCCTGCTGGGATAAGAAACGTAAGGAGCGCAACTGTACCTTGGATCAGTGTGAGATTGATTGGGGTTCAACTACAGTCCATACCGAAGTTAGTTTGTAGTAGGCTAGTGTCTGTAGCGGCTTAATACAGTGTGTTCAATCTGGACTAGGTCCTGGGGTTTTTCTGCATTTGCGGTTTCCTCGTTAACAAAACTTCTGGTGTCTGTGTTATTTCTTTTCCGCATTATATTTTGTTACATAATTGAAATATCACAGGTTGTGCGTTGAATCGATCAATTGGTAAATCCAACCTTTGGTTGTTGATTGAAATTGATTGATCCTTGAACATTGGTCTTTGGTACCGTTCAAGTTATTTCTCTTGTATTCAATCAGTCTCGCAGATTTCTATTTGTTTGAGTGAGGATTGAATCGATAAATTGAGATATAACTCTTTGATATACTTTTTATTAAGATTGAGTCTGACTGTCTAGTTGATTCTCTTAAAAGTATATTGGAATTAGTCCATACAGATTGCTAAGAGAAATATTGGGTGAGGTTGTTAGACCCCCGCTTTTTGAATTGGTATCAGAGCAGGCAAACACGTTTAAAGACCTCATAAGTCTGTGTTTGTAGCGATCTGACTCTATGGACATAAATTCTATCTCCATAAACGTACCACCAGTCTTCGGTGGCTCAAACTACTTGTGGTAGAAAATCGCTATGCGTGCTTTTCTTCAAGCTCGTGATTTTCAAACATGGGTACGTGTTGTTAATGGATATTATGCTCCGGTTAATATAGAAGGAGATGTATCTATACCTAAGGATATTGGTAGATATAGTCCAGAAGAAATCCTTGCTGCAAAGAAAAATTTTGACGGCTTAAATGCTATCATTCATGTCATTACCCCAGATTTTCAGCATCATGTGACTACTTGCACGAAGTCTAAAGAAGCCTGGGATATATTAGAAACCATATTTAAAGGAAATACCTGTGAAAAGGAAGCTAGGCTTCAAAACCTAAATTCTGACTGGGAAAACCTTCGTATGGCAGATGAAGAATCATTTGATGAGTTTAATCACAAAGTGTCTGAAATTGTTAATGCATCCTTTGCATTGGGTAAGACTATTCCTGAAAAGGACATTGTGATGAAAATTCTCAGATCTCTGCCATCCAGATACGATTCTAAGAAGCATGCCATCGTTGAAGGAAATAATCTTGCAACGCTTTCCAGAAATACTCTAGTTAGGAAATTAAATATCTTTGATCATGAGCATACATCCAAAATCGGAAAGGATGTTGCTTTCAAAGCACAAAAGAACACTAAATTACTTGATAAAAGTAAAAGTGTTTGCATCTCTTAAGATGATCTTTATGAGGCTGATTCATCAGATGAAGATCTTGACAAGTTAGTCTCGTTGATCACAAGACAGTTTAGGGATCTTCTTTTGAAGAGAAGTAGACGGTTCTCCAGAGATAAACCTAGGTCATCAGATAAACCTCATAATCGTGTTCCTCCTAAAAACATGGATAATGATGAAACTGATGACGAGCATATGCCTCAGTGCTTTAAGTGTAAAGGTTTTAGCCATTTTGCAAATGAGTGTCCAAAACGTAAAAAAATACACTGGGAACAAAGTTCTTGCTGCAACGCTTGATGAAATGTGTTACAACTATGATTCTAATGAAGACGAAAAGTCAAGTGTTGCACTTCTTTGTGAAAATATTGATTTTGATAATTGTAGCAATACATACATCAATCTTGATAGTCTTTCAGGAGAAAACTCAACCAATCTGGAAGAAAAAATTGACCTTTCTATTGGAAACTCTCTATCTAATTTTTCAGGTTCCACTATGTGTCTAGCAGCTTGCACATCTCGGATGCCTGAATCATATTCCAGGTTGACATGCTCTTATCGTTCATTCAAAGGTCATGAACTGTCAAAGTGTTTCAAGTATAAACAAAAATTGAGGCATGCCAACAAACTTATACGAAGAGAGAATCGATTAGCAAACAAGCTCAAACTTGTTCAAAAGATCGCTGAGGTATGTAAGATTTTATCTTCGTCAAAGAAGTTAGTTTCCAAGGATAATACAAGACCACTAGTGAAGGAAGTATGGTCTAAACATTCTGAGGGACAGGGTTCAATGAATTCCTTTCAAAGGGGTTATGGTGGACAGATTGTTATTCACCGCATCACAACTTGATTGTGTTGTTTGGTGCATCTTGCCTCGTGTGCCTGATCAAAAGAGACAAGATTGTGCACACCTCAGGCTTTAGGAAAAGTTTTTGTTTTTGTTTTTTTTCTTAGCTTTGCTGTGTTTTGAAAATTTGGAATTCGTCCATATCTAATTGATATTGGAAAGGACTTCCCTAGTCGATTTAATAAAATAGGGTTATTCCCGACAATTCTACCCTTCTTAGGATTGTGAGTTGTGCGTGCACGAACCTGTGTTTAAAGGTTTCGTAACCCTACATTCCTTTTTTCTTCTCTGAAACTCTTTTTATCTTAAGACTACTTGTTGAGTTTAAATTGTAAATTCCTCTCACAAACCCGTACTCATATGGATACTCCAAGCATCATGTCTTCTGATGGAAAAGATGTTAATATGATTGTTAAGCCATCAATCATGAAGGAAAAAGAAAAATCTCCATTACCTCCAACTTTGAAAAGAAAAAGAAGGAATGTGAGGAAGCCAAGAGATGTTCCTTCAAATTCTCATAAGTTTTCTGATGTTCTTGAAGAGTTGAAGGAAACAAGGAAGGAGATTCAAGGCTTTTGTTATGAGAACTCTTGAAATTCAGAAGGCCCTGGTTTGACATCATCAGCCTAGAATGTTTGTTGGAATTGAATCCTATCTTCACGAACCGTATGTTCCAATGGTTGTTGACGATAAGGAGTTCGGTGACGATAAAGAATTTTTCAGAGGTCTCAATGTCTAGGAAACTTCTTATGAGAATTCATTCTTGTGTTTTAAGAAGGATAACTAGGGTTTTGAATAGCCATTATTGTGAGTACACATAGCTATGTCCAATGATTTTCATCTTGCAATGTTTTTAGATATATTTATTTAAATTCTAAAGTTTGTTTGGAAGATGATGCTGCAGTATTAATCTTTATGGTTTCATATATTGCAAACTTGTTATGGGATATGTGTGTTTGCATCCGTAAACTATGATTGTCCCATACGTGGTCAAAAGTTAAGTCTTTCATATGTCGATATGCAAATATTAATAAAAGATTGAATGAACTTTTGACAAACAAAAGATAAGCCTATGATGTCATTATGCAAATATTGATGGAAGATAGGATGAGCTTTTGTATACAAAGATTATGGCTATTATACGTCATTGTGCAAATAGTGATAAAAAATAGAATGAATCTTTGTTTATTCCGCAGTATTCATCTTCCCTGATCCATATTTTTATGTATATACTGTGCGGCTCCGTAAGTTTTCTTATGTGAGCATTTCCGATTAAATTAATCATGGGTTCTCTTGTGTTTAATTTAATTGAGATTTTTGGATACAAATTCATATTCTTATGTAATTTGTTAATGTCCAAAGAAATCCTTCTTTTCTTGTAAAAGTAAGGTCGCTCTTGTTGTTCTTCCGGGAATGACATTTTATGGGGGAGAGTTCTTAATTGAACTTGTGCTTAATTGCCAAATTTTTGAGGGGAGTGTGGCTGTGGAATATTATAGGGGTTATCTTGTATCTTTATAAACTCCTTGATGAATGCATTTAGTTTCGGCTATATGATTGCATCTAAAAAAGTTGATATGTGCTTTCTTTTGGTCATGAAGTGTCTCTATGGAAATTTCATTAGGATCCCACTAGTTTTCGTACCTTCGCAAATTTTATTGACAAAAAAAGGGAGAATTAATGTGTAGTTCACACAACAAATACATATGGTTTTCGGATCATTATGTAAGGGGGAGTGGTTTTCATGTGAGATGAAGTATTGACTAAGGGGGAGTGATACATATCACCATAGTATTGTTGTCGAAGTTGTGATACAATTGAACTTTGATGCTGTGTAATAATACTATGACACTGTGTAACAATGATTGAGATATATTGTTTTCTCATTATTATGGCTACGGATCTTCAACAACGATGATGCTGATTTGAATATCTTTGGAATTATTGGAGTACTTGGAAGTGACGAAGATTTCGAGTAATGTTGAAGAACCAAGGAGATCAAGCGTGTGAATGAGAAGTTGCAAAGTTTATTTATTTTGTATAACATATGTATTGATAGTTTTGTCACTAAAATTGACAAAGGGGTAGATTGTTAGAGCACTGCTCGGTCGAACTCGCAAGCGTTGCTATCTCAAGCTTGTTTGTTAAGTTTAGTTGCCAAAACTATAAGTCTTGATTTCTAGTCTACTTATAGCTAAGTCTCGGACTAGGATAGTAAGTGTAGTTGAGCTCTAGACTCCATGGCGTTCATCATGCAAAGACGAAGAACTACTCAAGGAACTGGTTGAACTTCATCGACAAAAAGGTATGTGGAGACTTGAACTTATCTATCACTCAAAAGTCTATCTATTCTATCTCCTATCTTGAGACAAAAGTCGTATTGCTATATAGACTTCGATTATGCACATTTTCTATTTCGAGCCGAGTTTATCTCGCTTATCTATTTCTCGAAATATGTGTTGGTAAGCTTTTGCTTTGGCCAAGTTCATCTTTACTCGTGACGAAAGTCATGTTGGTTATTTCAATATCTTGAAAATCGCTTTGACGAAAAATAGTTTGTGAATAACAACTATATAACATCCTCTAAGAATGTTTCAACGATTGAAATGAGAGTTTAGAACATGTAACCATCTTTGGATATAAGCATAGTGTGTTTTCACATTTGTGTAAAAGTCCATAACTGGGAACCCTAAGTATGTGTACCCATACGTGTACTGGCGGTTGTTAGAAATTCGGGACAGTATTGAAAAAGTGGGGGTACAACAACCTCACCCAATAATTCACTTAGCAATCTGTATGGACTAACTCCAATATACTTTTAAGAGAATCAACTAGACAGTCAGACTCAATCTTAATAAAAAGTATATCAAAGAGTTATATCTCAATTTTTTCGATTCAATCCTTACTCAAGCAAATAGAAATCTGCGAGTCTAATTGAATACAAGAGAAATTAACTTGAACGGTACCAAAGACCAATGTTCAAGTATCAATCAATCAACCAAAGGTCGGATTTCCCAATTGATTGATTCAACGCACAACCTGTGATATTTCAATTATATAACAAAATATAATGCGGAAAAGAAATAACACACACCAGAAGTTTTGTTAACGAGGAAACCGCAAATGCAGAAAAACCCCGGGACCTAGTCCAGATTGAACACACACTGTATTAAGCCGCTACAGACACTAGCCAACTAAAAACTAACTTCGGTATGGACTGTAGTTGAACCCCAATCAATCTCACACTGATCCAAGGTACAGTTGCGCTCATTACGACTCTGATCCAAACAGGATATTACGCACTTGATTCCCTTAGCTGATCTCACCCACAACTAAGAGTTGCTACGACCCAAAGTCGAAGACTTTAATAAACAAATCTGTATCACACAGAAAAATCTACAAGAATAGATAAATCTGTCTCCCACAGAAATACCTACGAGTTTTGTTCCGTCTTTTGATAAATCAAGGTGAACAGGAACGAATCGATAACCCGGACTTATATTCCCGAAGAACAGCCTAGAATTATCAATCACCTCACAATAATCTAAATCGTATGATGGCGAAACTAGATATTGTGGAATCACAAACGATGAGACGAAGATGTTTGTGATTTCTTTTATATTGCCTATTGGATAAATTAATCTCGAGTCAATTATTTCAATTGTACTCAATACGATAGAATCGGGCAAGATCAGATCACGCAACTACAGAGAAAATAGTTGGATATGGCTTCACAATCCCAATGAAGTCTTCAAGTCGTTAACCTACAGGGTCTCGGTAGAAACCTAAGGTTAAAGGAGAATCGACTCTAGCTTATACAACTATTATCACACAGGAGGTGTGGGGATTACCTTTCCCAGTTGCTAGAGTTCTCCTTTATATAGTCTCCAAATCAGGGTTTGCAATCTAAGTTACCTTGGTAACAAAGCTTTCAATATTCACCGTTAGATGAAAACCTGATTTGATTAAAGCTAATATCTTTCAACCGTTAGATCGAACTTAGCTTGTTATACACAAATGAAGTATAAGTCATTTAGGTTTGTGTAACCGTACCTAAACGTGTACAAGTCGTTTGTTCAACAGTAGTTAACCAAATGGTTAGCCATATGAGCACTTTCATATCAACCTTATTACTTTTCACAATAACTAGTTCAAATGACTCAAATGAACTAGTTCAAGAGTTGTTCAATTGCTTAGATCTCATAAAAGTATACAAGACACAATCGAAGCAAAATTGGTTTTGATTCACTCGAATCGATTAATGAACTTTATAGCCATGGTTTGTAAATATGCATTCTTTAGTTTATATAAATTTAAGTTAACGAATAAACCAATTTTAGAAAGTAACACACTTAAGTATACGTACGGGTATGCGTACTTAAGTAACCGGATTTGAGTTTATTTTGGTTTTTAAACTCAGCAGAAATTCACGGACGTGAACTTTCCGCCAGTATGTGTACGGGTACGCGTACTTAGGTAACTGGATGAGTTGGTTTTGATTTCCCAAACTCTGCAGAAATTCACGGACGTGAACTTCCGCCAGTATGCGTACGGGTACGCAAACCTACCCAGTCTCCATAAACCATTTTGTATACACACAAGTATGCATACATTTTGTTCCCGATTTTTGACTTATACACTAATATGCGAACACACTATATATGCTTATATCCAAAGATGGTTACATATTCAAAACTCTTTATTTCAATCATTGAAACATTCTTAGAGGATGTTAAATAGAGGTTATTCACACACTATTTTTCATCAAAGCAATTTTCAAGATACTGAAATAATCAACATGACTTTCGTCACGAGTAAAGATGAACTTGGCCAAAGCGACAGCTTACCAACACATATTTCGAGAGCGAGATAAACTCGGCTTGAAATAGCAAATGTATATAATCGAGGTCTATATGGTAATACGACTTTTGTCTCAAGATAGGAGATAAAGTTTATAGACTTTTTGAGTGATAGATAAGTTCAAGTCTCCACATACCTTTTAGTCGATGAAGTTCCACCAGTTCCTTGAGCAGTTCTTCGTCTTTGTATGATGAACGCCGTGGAGTCTAGAGCTCAACTACACTTTCTATCCTAGTCCGAGACTTAGCTATAAGTAGACTAGAAATCAAGACTTATAGTTTTGGCAACTAAACTTGAAAACAAGCTTGAGATAGCAACGCTTGCGAGTTCGACCGAGCAGTGCTCTAACAATCTCCCCATTTGTCAATTTTAGTGACAAAACTATCAATACATATGGAATACAAAAAATAAACTTTGCAGCTTTTCTTCCACATGCATGATCTCCTTGGTTCTTCAACATTACTCGAAATCTTCGTCACTTCCAAGTACTCCAATGATTCCAAAGATATTCAAATCAGCATCATCATTGTTGAAGATCCGTAGCCATAACAATGAGAAAACAATAGATCTCAATCATTGTTACACAGTGTCATAGTATTATTACACAGCATCA
>JAJJMB010001692.1:12373-85771 GCA_023531105.1 Papaver atlanticum
CCAATTGATTGATTCAACGCACAACCTGTGATATTTCAATTATATAACAAAATATAATGCGGAAAAGAAATAACACACACCAGAAGTTTTGTTAACGAGGAAACCGCAAATGCAGAAAAACCCCGGGACCTAGTCCAGATTGAACACACACTGTATTAAGCCGCTACAGACACTAGCCAACTAAAAACTAACTTCGGTATGGACTGTAGTTGAACCCCAATCAATCTCACACTGATCCAAGGTACAGTTGCGCTCATTACGACTCTGATCCAAACAGGATATTACGCACTTGATTCCCTTAGCTGATCTCACCCACAACTAAGAGTTGCTACGACCCAAAGTCGAAGACTTTAATAAACAAATCTGTATCACACAGAAAAATCTACAAGAATAGATAAATCTGTCTCCCACAGAAATACCTACGAGTTTTGTTCCGTCTTTTGATAAATCAAGGTGAACAGGAACGAATCGATAACCCGGACTTATATTCCCGAAGAACAGCCTAGAATTATCAATCACCTCACAATAATCTAAATCGTATGATGGCGAAACTAGATATTGTGGAATCACAAACGATGAGACGAAGATGTTTGTGATTTCTTTTATATTGCCTATTGGATAAATTAATCTCGAGTCAATTATTTCAATTGTACTCAATACGATAGAATCGGGCAAGATCAGATCACGCAACTACAGAGAAAATAGTTGGATATGGCTTCACAATCCCAATGAAGTCTTCAAGTCGTTAACCTACAGGGTCTCGGTAGAAACCTAAGGTTAAAGGAGAATCGACTCTAGCTTATACAACTATTATCACACAGGAGGTGTGGGGATTACCTTTCCCAGTTGCTAGAGTTCTCCTTTATATAGTCTCCAAATCAGGGTTTGCAATCTAAGTTACCTTGGTAACAAAGCTTTCAATATTCACCGTTAGATGAAAACCTGATTTGATTAAAGCTAATATCTTTCAACCGTTAGATCGAACTTAGCTTGTTATACACAAATGAAGTATAAGTCATTTAGGTTTGTGTAACCGTACCTAAACGTGTACAAGTCGTTTGTTCAACAGTAGTTAACCAAATGGTTAGCCATATGAGCACTTTCATATCAACCTTATTACTTTTCACAATAACTAGTTCAAATGACTCAAATGAACTAGTTCAAGAGTTGTTCAATTGCTTAGATCTCATAAAAGTATACAAGACACAATCGAAGCAAAATTGGTTTTGATTCACTCGAATCGATTAATGAACTTTATAGCCATGGTTTGTAAATATGCATTCTTTAGTTTATATAAATTTAAGTTAACGAATAAACCAATTTTAGAAAGTAACACACTTAAGTATACGTACGGGTATGCGTACTTAAGTAACCGGATTTGAGTTTATTTTGGTTTTTAAACTCAGCAGAAATTCACGGACGTGAACTTTCCGCCAGTATGTGTACGGGTACGCGTACTTAGGTAACTGGATGAGTTGGTTTTGATTTCCCAAACTCTGCAGAAATTCACGGACGTGAACTTCCGCCAGTATGCGTACGGGTACGCAAACCTACCCAGTCTCCATAAACCATTTTGTATACACACAAGTATGCATACATTTTGTTCCCGATTTTTGACTTATACACTAATATGCGAACACACTATATATGCTTATATCCAAAGATGGTTACATATTCAAAACTCTTTATTTCAATCATTGAAACATTCTTAGAGGATGTTAAATAGAGGTTATTCACACACTATTTTTCATCAAAGCAATTTTCAAGATACTGAAATAATCAACATGACTTTCGTCACGAGTAAAGATGAACTTGGCCAAAGCGACAGCTTACCAACACATATTTCGAGAGCGAGATAAACTCGGCTTGAAATAGCAAATGTATATAATCGAGGTCTATATGGTAATACGACTTTTGTCTCAAGATAGGAGATAAAGTTTATAGACTTTTTGAGTGATAGATAAGTTCAAGTCTCCACATACCTTTTAGTCGATGAAGTTCCACCAGTTCCTTGAGCAGTTCTTCGTCTTTGTATGATGAACGCCGTGGAGTCTAGAGCTCAACTACACTTTCTATCCTAGTCCGAGACTTAGCTATAAGTAGACTAGAAATCAAGACTTATAGTTTTGGCAACTAAACTTGAAAACAAGCTTGAGATAGCAACGCTTGCGAGTTCGACCGAGCAGTGCTCTAACAATCTCCCCATTTGTCAATTTTAGTGACAAAACTATCAATACATATGGAATACAAAAAATAAACTTTGCAGCTTTTCTTCCACATGCATGATCTCCTTGGTTCTTCAACATTACTCGAAATCTTCGTCACTTCCAAGTACTCCAATGATTCCAAAGATATTCAAATCAGCATCATCATTGTTGAAGATCCGTAGCCATAACAATGAGAAAACAATAGATCTCAATCATTGTTACACAGTGTCATAGTATTATTACACAGCATCAAAGTTCAATTGTATCACAACTTCGACAACAATACTATGGTGATATGTATCACTCCCCCTTAGGCAATACTTCATCTCACATGAAAACCACTCCCCCTTACATAATGATCCGAAAACCATATGTATTTGTTGTGTGAACTACACATTAATTCTCCCTCTTTTTGTCAATAGAATTGGCAAAGGTACAAAAACTAGTAGGATCCTAATGAAATTTCCATAGAGACATTTCATGACCAAAACACAGCACATATCAACTTTTTAGATGCAATCATATAGCCGAAACTAAATGCATTCATCAAGGAGTTTATAAAGATATAAGATAACCCCTATGATATTCCACAGCCGCACTCCCCACAAAGATTTGGCAATAAAGCACAAGTTCAAATAAGAACTCTCCCCCATATAATGTCATTCCCGAAAGAACAACAAGAGCGACCTTACTTTCACAAGAAAAGAAGGATTTCTTTGGAGAATAACAAATCATATAAGAATATGAAATTGTATCCAAAATACTCAATTGAATTAACCAAAAGAGAACCCATGATTAATTCAACCGGAATACTCAACTAAATTAACCACAAGAGATCCCATGATTAATCCAATTGGAAATGCTCAACATAAGAGAACTTACGGAGCCACACACTATATACATATAAGATATGGATCAGGGAAGATCAATATTGCGGAATAGACAAAGATTCATTCTATCTTCCATCACTATTTGCACAATGACGTACACTAGATATAATCTTTGTAAACAAAAGCTCATCCTTTCTTCCATCAATATTTGCATAATGACATAAAAGGATTATCTTTTGTTTTTGTCAAAAGTTCATTCATTCTTTTATCAATACTTGCATATCGACATACGAAGGACTTAACATTTGACAACGTATGGGACAAACATAGTTCGCGGACGCAAACACACATATCCCATAACAAATTGGAATATATAAAACCATAAATATTAATACTGCAAAAATCATCTTCCAAACAAATAATTTAGAATTTAAACAAATAAATCTAAAAACATTGAAGATGAAAAATCGTTGGACATAGCTATGTGTAATCACAATAATGGATATTCCAAACTCTAGTTATTCTTCTTAAAAACACAAGAATAATGTTTCTCATAAGAAGATTTCCTAGACATTGAGACCTCTGAAAAATTCTTTATCGTCCCCGAACTCCTTTTCATCAACAACCATAGGAACATATGGTTCGTGAAGAAATGAGTCAATTCCAACAAATCTTCTAAGTTGAAGATGTCGAACCAGGGCCTTCTGAATCTCTAGAGTTCTCAAAACACAAGCCTTTATTTTCTGGATCTCCTTTCTTGTCTCCTTCAACTCTTCAAGAACATCAGAAAACTTCTGAGAATTTGAAGGAACACCCCTTGGCTTCCTCACATTCCTTGTTTTTCTTTTCAAGGTTGGAGGTAACGGAGATCTCTCTTTTTCCTTCGTGATTGATGGCTTAACAATCATATTAACATCTTTTCCATCGGAGGACATGATGCTTGGAGTATCCATATGAGAGTAAATCATAACTTGAGTCTCAACAAGCAGTCTTAGGATAAAAAGAGTTTCAGGGAAGGAAAAAGGAATGTAGGGTTACGAAACCTTTACACACTTATAAGGATTCACGTACGCACAACTCTTACCCTATAAAAGGCAGAGTTGTCAATTTTAACCCTGTTTTATTGATTAACAGGAAAGTCCTTTCCTATATCAATTAGATATGGAAAAATTCCAATCTTTCAAAACAGGCAAAGATTAAAAAGAAAACAAACTTTTAAAACCATTTTTGTTTTTCTAAAGCCTGAGATGTGCAGAATCTTGTCTCTTTTGATCAGGCACATGAGACAAGATGCACTAACCAACACAATTTAAGTTGTGCTGGGGTGAACAATAATCTGTCCACCATATCCTTTTCGATCGGAATTCATAGAACCCTATTTCTCATAGTGTTTATACCATAATTTTCTTTCCAATTGTATTTTCTTATCCTTGGAAACTAACTTATTTGACGAAGATAAAATCTTACATACCTCAGCGGTCTTCTGAACAAGTTTGAGCTTGTTTGCTAATCGA
This sequence comes from Papaver atlanticum, assembly GCA_023531105.1. Classification (NCBI taxonomy): domain Eukaryota; kingdom Viridiplantae; phylum Streptophyta; class Magnoliopsida; order Ranunculales; family Papaveraceae; genus Papaver; species Papaver atlanticum. The sequence goes on from JAJJMB010001692.1 coordinate 16,925, forward strand.
TTTGCTCTTCGTTGAAGTTTGTTGACATGTCTTAATTTGTGTTTGTACTTTTAACACTTTGATAGCTCATGACCATTGAGCAACAATATGAGCATGTCAACCTGGAATATGATTAAGGTATCCGAGATGTGCAAGCTGCTAGACACAAGGTAGAACCTGAAAAATTAAACAAAGAGTTTCCAACGGAAAGATCAATTTTTTCTTCCAGATCGGTTGATTTTTCTTCTGTAAGAATATTAATATTAATGTATGTATTGCTACAATTATCAAAATAAATATTTTCACAAAGAAGTGCAACACTTGACTTTTCGTTTTCATTACACTCATTTGTAAAATGACCAAAACCTTTACACTTAAAGCATTATGGCATATCCTCGTCATCAGTCTCATCATTATCCCTTTTTTTAGGAGGAACACGATTATGGGGTTTAACTGATGACCTGGATTTATCTATGGAGAACCGTTTACTTCTCTTCAAAAGAAGGTCCCTAAACTGTCTTGTGATCAACAAGACTGGCTTGTCAAGATCTTCATCTGATGAATCAGTCTCAGAAAGATCATCTTCAGAGATGCAAACACTTTTATGTGCTTTGAAAGCAACATCCTTTCCGATTTTGGATGTATGCTCATGATCAAAGATCTTTAGCTTTCCAACCAACGTATTTCTGGAGAGAGCATCAAGGTTATTTCCCTCAACGATGGCATGCTTCTTAGAATCGTATCTAGATGGCAGTGATCTGAGAATTTTCATCATAATGTCCTTTTCAGGAATAGTCTTACCCAATGCAAAAGATGCATTAACAATTTCAGATACTTTATGATTAAACTCATCAAACGAATCTTCATATGCCATACGAAGGTTTTCCAATTCGGAATTTAGGTTTTTAAGCCTGGCTTCCTTTTCACTGGTATTCCCTTGAAATACGGTTTCTAAGATATCCCAAGCATCTTTAGACCGAGTGCACGTAGTCACATGGTGCTGAAGATCTAGGGTAATGGCATTCAAACCATCAGAATTTTTCTTTGCAGCAAGTATCTCAGCAGCGTCATATGCACCAATATCTTTCGGTATGGTTGAATCTCCTACTGCCACAACGGGAGCATCATAGCCATTAACTGCATAAACCCATGATTGAAAATCACGCGCTTGAAGAAAGGCACGCATAGCAATTTTCCACCATAATTAATTTGAGCCATCGAAGACTGGTGGTACGTTTATAGAGATAACACTTCTGTCCATAGAGTCAGATTGCTACAAACACAGACTTATAAGGTCTTAAACGTGTTTTCCTGCTCTGATACCAATTGAAAAAGTGGGGGTACAACAACCTCACCCAATAATTAGCTTAGCAATCTTTATGGACTAACTCCAATATACTTTTAAGAGAATCAACTAGACAGTCAGACTCAATCTTAATAAAAAGTATATCAAAGAGTAATATCTCAATTTATCGATTCAATCCTTACTCAAGCAAATAGAAATCTGCGAGTCTAATTGAATACAAGAGAAATTAACTTGAACGGTACCAAAGACCAATGTTCAAGTATCAATCAATCAACCAAAGGTCGGATTTCCCAATTGATTGATTCAACGCACAACCTGTGATATTTCAATTATATAATAAAATATAATGCGGAAAAGAAATAACAAAGACACCATAAGTTTTGTTAACGAGGAAACCGCAAATGCTGAAAAACCCCGGAACCTAGTCCAGATTGAACACACACTGTATTAAGCCGCTACAGACACTAGCCTACTCCAAGTTAACTTCGGAATGGAATGTAGTTGAGCCATAACCAATCTCACACTAATCAAGGTACAGTCGCGCGCCTTACGTCTCTGAATCCCAGCAGGACTCTACGCACTTGATTCCCTTAGCTGATCTCACCCACAACTAAGAGTTGATACGACCCAAAGTCGAAGACATGATAAACAAATCTATCTCACACAGAAAAGTCTATTTTATAGATAAATATGTCTCCCACAGATAAACCTATGAGTTTTGTTCCGTCTTTTGATAAATCAAGGTGAACAGGAACCAATTGATATACCAGACTTATATTCCCGAAGAACAGCCTAGTAATATCAATCACCTCATAATAATCTTAATCGTATGGTAGCGAAACAAGATATTGTGGAATCACAAACGATGAGACGAAAATGTTTGTGATTTCTTTTATATTGCCTATCGGAGAAATTAATCTCGAGTCAATTATTTCAATTATACTCAATACGATAGAATCGGGCAAGATTAGATCACGCAGCTACAGAGAAAATAGTTGGGTCTGGATTCATAATCCAAATGAAGTCTTCAAGTCGTTAACCTACAGGGTCTCGGTAGAAACCTAAGGTTAAAGGAGAATCGAATCTAGCTTATACAACTAGTATCACACAGGAGGTGTGGGGATGACCTTTCCCAGTTGCTAGAGTTCTCCTTTATATAGTCTCCAAATTAGGGTTTGCAATCTAAGTTACCTTGGTAACAAAGCTTTCAATATTCACCGTTAGATGAAAACCTGATTAGATTCAAGTTAATATCTTTCAACCGTTAGATCGAACTTAGCTTGATATACACAAATGAAGTATATGTCATTTAGGTTTGTGTAACCGTACCTAAACGTGTACAAGTCGTTGGTTCAACAGTAGTTAACCAAATGGTTAGCCATATGAGCACTTTCATATCAACCTTATTCATCTTCACCATAACTAGTTCAAATGACTCAAATGAACTAGTTCAAGAGTTGTTCAATTTCTTAGATCTCATAGAAGTGTACAAGACACAATCGAAGCAAAATTGGTTTTGATTCACTCGAATCGATTCATGAACTTTATAGCCACGGTTTGCAAATATGCATTCCTTAGTTTATATAAATTTAAGTTCACGAATAAACTAATTTTAGAAAGTAACACACTTAAGTATGCGTACGGGTATGCGTACTTAAGTAACCGGATTTGAGTTTGGTTTTGTTTTTAAACTCAGCAGAAATTCACGGACGTGAACTTTCCGCCAGTATGCGTACCGGTACGCGTACTTAGATAACTGGATGAGTTGGTTTTGATTTCCAAACTCAGCAGAAATTAACGGACGTGAACTTCCGCATGTATGCATATGGGTACGCGTACTTACCCAGTCTCCATCAACCATTTTGTATACACACAAGTATGCATACATTTGGTTCCCGGTTTTGGACTTATACACTAATGTGCGAACACACTATATATGCTTATATCCAAATATGGTTACATATTCTAAACTCTTTATTTCAATCATTGAAACATTCTTAGATGATGTTAAATAGAGGTTATTCACACACTATTTTTCATCAAAGCAATTTTCAAGATATTGAAATAATCAACATGACTTTCGTCCCGAGTAAAGATGAACTTGGCCAAAGCGAAAGCTTACCAACACATGTTTCGAGAGCGAGATAAACTTGGCTTGAAATAGCAAATGTGTATAATCGAAGTCTATAGAGTAATACGACTTTTGTCTCAAGATAGAAGATAGATTAGATAGACTTTTTTAGTGATAGATAAGTTCAAGTCTCCACATACCTTTTATTCGATGAAGTTCCACCAGTTCCTTGAGTAGTTCTTCGTCTTTGTATGATGAACGCCGTGGAGTCTAGAGCTCAACTACACTTTCTATCCTAGTCCGAGACTTAGCTATAAGTAGACTAGAAATCAAGACTTATAGTTTTGGCAACTAAACTTGACAACAAGCTTGAGATAGCAACGCTTGCGAGTTCGACCGAGCAGTGCTCTAACAATTATGCATACCCGTACACGTACTGGCGGAAAGTTCACGTCCGTGAATTTCTGCTTGAGTTTGGAAGTGAAAACAAACTCAATCTGGTTACTTAAGTATGCGTACCTATTCGCATACTTAGGTAGGTTACTTTCTAAAATCGGTTTGTTCATGAACTAAGACATTTATATATATTAAGGAAAGCAATCTTTGCAAACCGCGGCTATAATGTTCATGAATCGATTCGAGTGAATCAAAACCGATTTTGCTTCAATTGTGTCTTGTATACTTCTATGTGATCTAAACAATTGAACAACTCTCTAACTAGTTCATTTGAGTCATTTGAACTAGTTATAGTGAAGATGAATAAGGTTGATATGAAAGTGCTCATATAGCTAACCATTGGTTAACTATTGTTGAACCAACTAGGTGTACACGTTTAGGTAAGATTACTCAAACCTAAATGAAGTTACATTTCATTTGTGTATAACAAGCTAAGTTCGATCTAACGGTTAAATGATATTAGCTTGAATCTAATCAAGTTTTCATCTAACGGTGAATATTGAATGCTTTATTACCAAGGTAATTTAGATTGCAAACCCTGATTTGGAGACTATATAAAGGAGAACTCTAGCAACTGGGAAACCTGCTCCCCACACCTCCTGTGTGATACTAGTTGTATAAGCTAGAGTCTTTTCTCCTTTAACCTTAGGTTTCTCTCGAGACCTTGTAGGTCAACGACTTAAAGACTTCATTGGGATTGTGAAGCCAGACCCAACTATTTTCTCTGTAGTTGCGTGATCTGATCTTGCTGTTTCTATCGTGATTGAGTGCAATCGTAAGCTTGGCTTGAGATTTATATCTGCGATAGGCAAAATAGAAAAGTAGTCACAAACACCTTCGTCTCATCGTTTGTGATTCCACAATATCTTGTTTCGCTAGTCGATAAAGATTATTGTGAGGTGATTGATATTTCTAGGATGTTTTTCGGGAATATAAGTCCGGTATATCAATTGGTTCTTGTTCACCTGGATTTATCAAAAGACGGAACAAAACTCGTAGGTATTTCTGTGGGAGACAGATTTATCTATTCCTGTAGACTTTTCAGTGTGAGACAGATTTGTTTATTCAAGTCTTCGACTTTGGGTCGTAGCAACTCTTAGTTGTGGGTGAGATCAACTAAGGGAATCAAGTGCGTAGTATTCATCATTTTTTAGGGATGTAAATTGGTCGTACGTGAATCCTTATACTTGTATAAAGGTTCCGTAACCCTACATTCCTTTTTTCTTCGTTGAAAACTCTTTTTATCACAAGACTGCTTGTAGAGTCTGATTTGTGTATTCTCACAATCCCATATTTGGAATGGAGACTCCAAGCATCATGTCTTCTGATGGAAAAGATGTTAATATGATTGTTAAGCCATCATTCATGAAGGAAAAAGATAAATCTCATTCCTCTACAACTTTAAAGAGAAAAAGGAAGAATATGAAGAAACCAAGGGCTATCCCCTCTAATCTTCATAAATTTTCTGGTGTTCTTGAAGAGTTGAAGGAAACAAGGAAGGAGATTCAAAAAATAAAGGATATTGTTTTACGAACTCTTGAAATTCAGAAGGCCCTGGTTCGGCATCAGTCAAGAAGGTTTGTTGGAATTGACTCCTTTCTTCATGAACCTTATGTTCCAATAACTGTTGACGACAAGGAGTTCGGGGACGATAAAGAATTTTTCAGAGGTCTTAATGTCTAGGAAACTTCTTATGAGAACTTATTCTTGTGTTTTAAGAAGGATAACTAGGGTTTGGAATAGCAATTATTGTGATTACACATAGCTATTGCCAACGATTTTCATCTTGCAATGTTTTTAGATTTATTTATTTAAATTCTAAAGTTTATTTGGAAGATGATTTTGCAGTATTAATCTTTATTGGTTTCATATATTGCAAATAATATTAAGGGATATGTGTGTTTACGTCCGTGAACTATGATTGTCCCATATATGTCAAAAGTTAAGTCTATTGTGTTATTATGCAAATATTGATGGAAAATATAATGAACTTTTGATGTCAAAGATTAAGTCTATGGTATCATTATGCAAATATTGATGAAAAAAAGAATAAATCTTTGGATATTCCGCAGTATTGTTCTTTCCCTGATCCACTTCTATGTGAAAGTACTGTATTGCTCCGTAAGTTTACTTATGTTGAGCATTTCCGATTAAATTAATCATTGAGGTTCCTTTGTGGTTAATTTTAATTGAGTTGTCTGGATACAAATTCATGTTTCATGTAATTTGTTAATGTCCAAAGAAATCCTTCTTTTCTTGTAAAAGTAAGGTCGCTCTTGTTGTTCTTTCGGGAATAACATTATATGGGAGAGTTCTTAATTGAACTTGTGCTTAATTGTCAAATCTTTGTGGGGAGTGCGGCTGTGGAATATGGTAGGAGTTATCTTGTATCTTTATAAACTCCTTGATGAATACACTAAGTTTCGACTATGTGAAATCATCGAAACAAAGTTGATATGTTCTCTTTTAGTCATGAAGTATCTCTATGAGAATTTCATTATGATCCCGCTATTTTTTGTACCTTTGCCAATGTATATTGACAAAAAGGGAAAAAATATTGTGTAGTTCACACTACAAATACATATGGTTTATGGATCATTATGTAAGGGGGAATGGTTTTCATTGTGAGATGAAGTATTGACTAAGGGGGAGTGATACATATCACCATAGTATTGTTGTCAAAGTTGTGATACAATTGGACTTTGATGTTGTGTAATAATAGTATGACAGTGTATAACAATGATTGAGAGCAACTGTTTTCTCATTGTTATAGCTACGGATCTTCAACAACTATGATGCTAAGTTAAACACGTTCAGAATCACTGGAGTACTTGCAAGTGACGAAGATTTCGAGTAATGTTGAAGAACCAAGGAAATCAAGCATTTGGATGAGAAGCTACAAAGTTTATTTATTTTGTAATCCATATGTACTGATAGTTTTGTCACTAAAATTGACAAAGGGGGAGATTGTTAGAGCACTGCTCGGTCAAACTCGCAAGCGTTGCTATCTCAAGCTTGTTTGCCAAGTTTAGTTGTCAAAACTATAAGTCTTGATTTCTAGTCTACTTATAGCTATGTCTCGGATTAGGATAGAATGTGTAGTTGAGCTTTAGACTTCACGGCGTTCATCGATTGAAGACGAAGAACTACTAAGGGGATCTTGTGGAACTTCATCAACAAAAGGTATATGGAGACTTGAACTCATCTATCAATTAGAAGTCTATTTCTATTCTATCTCCTATTGAGACAAAAGTCGTATAGCTATATAGACTTTACTTTATACACATTTGATATTTCGAGTTGAGTTTAACTCGCTTACATATTTCTCGAAATATGTGTTGGTATGCTTTCGCTTTAACCAAGTTCATCTTTTATTCTTGACAAAAGTCAAAAGATGATCATGTGAAAATCGCCTGGTAACATCTTACATGATTTATGTGAGACAGTCATTTGATGTAGACTCTGAATGTTTTGTATTGATCGTTTGATCACTTGGAAATTGCTTTGAAGCTAATAGTTTGTGTGAGACAGCTATTCACGTCTTCTAAGAATGTTTCAATGATTAAAATGGGAGTTTAGAGCAATTAACCATTGATTGGATATAGCACAGTATGTGTACTTGTATGCTAACTGTTGCAAATTATTCCAAGTTCGGGAACTTAGTATGCATACCCGTATGCGTACTGGTTTAAAAGTTGAAGTCCGAGAACTTAGTATGCATACCCGTATGCATACTGGTTTAATAGTTAAAGTTCGGGAATTTAGTATGCGTACCCGTTTGCATACTAATTCAACTGAGTTCGGTTGTGAACGACAATATGCGTACCCGTTCGCATACTGGCGGACAGACCAAGTTCGGAACTCTTAGGTAAGCGTACCCATTTGCATACTTGAGTGGGTTAAGTTCTAAAATCGGTTATTCATGAACAAATACATTTATATAATAAGGAATGCAATCTTTGCAAACCGTGGCTAAAATGTTCTTGAATCGATTGGAGTGAATCAAAACCGATTTTGCTTCAATTATGTCTTGTATACTTCTATGGGAATATAAACAATTGAAAAACTCTATAACTAGTTTCATTTGATTCATTTGAACTAGTTGTGATTAAGATGAACAAGGTTGATATGAAAGTGTTCATATGGCTAACTTCGGTTAACTATTGTTGAGCCAACAAAATGTACACGTTCAGGTACGGTTATCCATATCTAATAGGTACATTTCAATTGTGTGTAACAAGCTAAGTTAATCTAACGGTTGAAAGATATTAGCTTGAATCTAATCAGGTTTTCATCTAACGGTGAATATTGAATGCTTTGTTACCAAGGTAACATTGATTGCAAACCCTGATTTGAAGACTATATAAGGGAGAACTCTAGGAACTGGGAAACCTAATCCCCACACCTCATGTGTGATACTAGTTGCGACTAGAGTCGATTCTCCATTAACCTAGTTTTTTCTAAAACCATTATAGGTTAACGAATTAAAGACTTCATTGGGATTCTGAAGCCGCACCCAACTATTTTCTCTGTAGTTGCGTGTTCTGATCTTACTTTGTTCTATCGTATTGAGTACTATCTTCTCTAAGATTGGCTCAAGATTTATCTCCGATAGGTAAGATATAAAAAGTAAAGCTCTTCGTCTCATTCTTTGTGATTCAACGATAACTTCTTCGACTACCATATAGTTAAGTTATTGTGAGGTGATTGATATTTCTAAACTGTTCTTCGGGAATATAAGACCGGTGTATCAATTGGTTACTGTTCACCTTGATTTATCAAAATACGGAACAAAAACTCGTAGGTATTTCTGTGGGAGATATATTTATCTATTCAATAGACTTTTCTGTGTAAGACAGATTTGTTTATCAAGTCTTCGACTTTGGGTCGTAGCAACTCTTAGTTGTGGGTGAGATCATCTAAGGGAATCAAGTACGTAGAGTCCTGCTGGGATCCAGAGGCGTAAGGAACGCGACTGTACCTTGATCAGTGTGAGATTCGTTAGGGATCAACTACATTCCAGTTCGAAGTTAACTTGTAGTAGGCTTGAGTCTGTAGCGGCTTAATAGATTATGTGTTCAAATCTTGACTAGGTCCCGGGGTTTTTCTGCATTTGCGGTTTCCTCATTAACAAAATTATGGTGTCTGTGTTATTTCTTTTCCGCATTATATTTTCTATATAATTGAAATATCACAGGTTATGCGTAGTTCGATCAATTAGATAATCCAACCTTTGGTTGTTGATATAAATTGATTGACACTTGAACATTGGTCTTTGGCACCGTTCAAGTTATTTCTCATAATAATCAGTCTCGTGGATTCTATCTGTTTGATTTTCTGATTACATTGAGAAACATATATATAAATCTTGGATGTATTTTCCTTGATTGAGTCTGACCGTTTAGTTGATTCTCTTGGAAATATATTGGAGTTAGTCCATACAGATTACCTAAACGAAATATTGGGTGTGGTTGTTGTACCCCCACTTTTTCAAAAACCCAACCGATTCCTTTGTAGACACGGATATTGGAAGACAAATAATCGAGAAATACACCCAGAAGAATAATTTGCAATGATAAGTTTTGGTGCACGACTTGATACTCGTTGCTAATCCCCATAGGATACCGTTTAAAGAACCACACAAGCAACCGACGATGAGTATACCACTTATCTAAATGGATAGGCCTCAAGAAAGGAAAGAATTTAAGACGACAATAGTTATCAAAAGAAACCCTTTACAACATGAGTATTTAAGGCAAAGTATGAAGAGGTACTGGATAAAAAGATAAGGGGTCGCCCAAAGAAGGAAGAAAGTAGAGCAGGTAGTAAACTGGTCAAGTCAAAAGATCCAAAGAATCCCATCGTTCCTTCACAACGAAGTCAAGCGACTACAATACAAGCCAAGGTAAAGGATCTCATCGTTCCTTCTCAAGAAAGTCAAGCGAGTACAAGACGAGCATCACTGAAACTATTATTGAAACGGTAAGCAAGGCAAAATGGTTCTATAGTGACTCTAAGAGATGCACTTGGTGATAGAGAAACACATAGGGATGAACGAGGTAGACCCCATCAAACGTGTTACACGATATTCGATAAGTACTATTCAAAACTCCCTTCAATCATTTGTCCATACGAATTATCTACCGACGACATTGATGTGGATGGAAGTTGTGATTTTCACGTTGCGTCGGAACAAACATGCCATATAACTTAGGCGTATGATGAGAACCTAACCGAATGCATTATTTTAGAAAGATGATGGCCTTATGCCTACAATACAAGGAGTTTTACATTTCAATGATGATGGAAGGAACAAGAGAATATAAATAATGGAAATTTGATGAAAAGGTTACTCAAGTACGAGGGACAAAGGGAGATGGACAAATTACAATATGTATTGGATGGCCATGCCTTTGTGTGGCCATCTCTTGGCGGATACCTGGAGTTTGTTTGTTTATTATTTTGGTCAAGGAGCATGTCTTACATTCACACCAAAGAGAAAAATTTGATATGAGTTTTTTAAGGATCTAAGAATTTTTATGTCAACATTAACAACATACATTTTATCGATCTTAGGCTACGCAAATATTGTCCATTACCTCTATTGTGTAGGTTTCATGATGACTCAGAGCTCACTAAGGAATTGCTACAAAAATACGAGCCCAACATGAAAATTTAAGATGAATTGGTTGACCTGGATCAAATCAAGGGTCTCCAAGTGTTGAGTTAAGTAATTCGATAATGAACTATCAGATATCTATGTTTTATCGCTTTCATGTATTATATATTACAATTTGAACCATACTTAAAGGAAGGGATTTACTTTTTGCATATATGTTACATTGAATAATGAATGTCAAAATTGTTGTCTCATGAACAAAATAATCGGCCTATATAAGTGTTAGTAAAGACCGACTCTGGAAAGACATTACCTTTACCTAAAAATTCTCAGAATCGGTTGCAGAATAGGCTTATACATGTTTCCTTGAAGAAAAATTCTTACCTTTCCCAGAAAATCTTCAGAATCGCCCAATAAAAATGTCCATAAATGGCGATTATTGTCAAAATAAGTTTCAGAAAAGTGGACATTTTTTTCGCCACAAGAATCAGCATATATGTCATGTAACATAAACCAATTGTTAACTTGCATAAACCATTAAAATTCAAACAATAGTACATTGAAAAAAAGCAGCTAAACATTATATTATAATACCATCACATAAACCTTTTTAAACTATTACATTGATTGAAAACGAGAAACGAAACATTATTTTAGAATACCATTGCATACAACGAAATTCTTTGTATTTTCTAGTGCGAGATTCAATTATCAAGAAAGCTTTGAAATGATAAAACGATTCTCCTCTCCATTTGGTATACGCATTCTGCATCGCAAACCTGTCCCCTCTGTGCCTAGTGAGAAACTAGTTGTACTTGTAGCACAATTTCTTAACATGAATGGTCCTTGAAGGAAAACATACTCTTACCCATAAAATTTCTTAACATAAATGGTCCTTGAAGAAACATCCTCGTTGTACTTGTAGCACACTTTCTTAACATGATGTAAAAATTTCCAACCCATTCGATCTCTCTGTTAATATTCTTTTGTATGTCCCTAAGTTTGATTTGGTATTGAATTTGTTTGTTTCTATTTTGTATCCCTTCTTCCATAGCAGCAATTGACTTGGTAGTTGATGATGATATAGTTGCTTTTGGAGTTATTTGTTTGCTTCTTTTGCAGATCCCTCCTTACATAGTAGTAATATATTTGGTAGGTGATGATGATCGAGTAGTTCGTTTGTTTCTCCCAAGTATCTCTTCTTTCGTTGCAGCAACTGACTTGGTAGTTGATGAAGATGAATTTGACATTATAGTAGGATGTTTCTTTAAATAAAATAGTGAATGAGGGATAAGGATATCTTTGAATGGAGTAGTAAATGATGGGGAATGAGTTATCCTCTTTATGTGCATAAAGGACTAATGGATATATTTTCAAAAAAACTGGTTGTTTGAGTTAAAAGTATAACAAATGCATGACATAATCGGCGTATATACAAGTACATATAAGACGATTGTAAACTTGGAATTTTGGGAAAAGAGTGACCTTTCCACAATAGTTACATATGGGAGTCCCATAACAACAGATTCTAGATTAAAAAATATACATAAATGTGGGCATTTCAAACGGAAACAATTTGCATATATTGTAAACCTATAACCACCAGTTCTTCATTTGTGCAAAATTTCAAAACAAGGTTATAGAATCGGCAGATTAGGCAAACCATAACTACCGATTGTGTGTCCGTGAGAAAATTCAAACAAGGTTATATAGTCGGTTGATATAGGCTTATATACGTATACCGATTCTAGTTGATGTCTATCAAACATGAACAACATCAAACCAGAAATGGTTGATGTGTATCTACCTTATCGGCCGATTCTGGGCGATGTTCTTCATTAATTATGATGAGCATTAACTAGAATCAGTAGATATTGTAAATCAACCAAACCGATTGTGAATGATTTACAGAAGCCATTGATGAAATTTTTTCAATTGATAACATTATTAAAAGGAACGAAAAAGGGATTTTACTCAATTGCTCGAATTTTTTGTCGGAGGGAATAATGCTAAAGGGAAAAAATATAATTGTATGTTTTTTGATTATCATGGAAATTGAAAATATAGTAGGTTTTAGTTTATTGTTTTAAGGTTTGTTATAGTTTAGGTTTTTGGTATCAGAATTAGTCAGAAAAACCCAAGGTGACCAAACTTGTGGTACAAAAACCCCATTCAAATGTTGGGATCCATTAAAACTCCATCTTAAACAAAATACAAAAACTCCAAATTTTTAAAAATTGATACAAAAACCCCCAAATTTCAAAATTGGTTTCATCAAATTCTTTGGGGTTTTTGTGTTACTTTTGTTTTGATGGGATTTTTATGTTACTTTTGTTTTGATGGGATTTTTGTGTTACTTTTGTTTTGATGGGTTTTTTGTGGATGGATAGTGACACCTTTGGGGTTATAACTCGCTGACCGTTTTGGTATTGTTTTTATTTACGTTTGGTATAAAGGACAACTTGGTATTTTCATACATTTTAGACACCCATTATCTTTTCCTCTAAGTGGAAACAAAGCTTGACACTCAAATAATTGAGTAGGCCTAAAACTAGTCAGGTTATACAAAAGAATAGTACAAATAACATAACAAGCAAAATAGTGGAGCAAAATGAAGAATATTTGTAAGATACAAATATAGTTTTTGTCTGTGGTCAGTGGTGGTGGTGGGATTATTTGGAGGAATAATTCTAGTTGGGAAAAGATTAATTTTGACCGGATAATTGCATGCCTTTTTTTCTAGGAGAAAGAAAGAAGGTGTCCAAAATGATCTTAAAAAAGAAACCGATACTCCTAACAAGGCTGCATCACTTGTTCGCATTAGATTTAAACCTTAAACCGAGTGTCGGCATGGCATAGCAAATTTTAGTTTGTCTTAGTAATTCAACCCATCAAGTCGAGATGAGGCGGTCGTATGAACAAATCCAAATCCAAAGTCTTTTCCAGTAGCAAGTACCGGGTCGACTAGAGAATATCTCCAAAAAATATAACATAGTTTTTACGCCGGCCTGTCAAAGCCTTGCACAACTCGCACCAGGGCAAGCAAAATACTTGACGCTACCCGCGCCGCGATTGTTTATGGACCAGGTTGTAAGTAATCACCGTTTCATGGGATTACGAATTCTCGACCATTGATGCGGATATGCTTACACCATGTCCTTGTTGCGGATGCTACGGGGTTTTACCCCTTCACAATCTGCATGGTTGCCTTTACGTGTTCGCTGATTGAGTAGCAATGAAATTGACGAAAAATATAGAAAAGGAGTTTGTTAGTTTTCGTACCTGAGACCTACCTCTTCCATGCGTATCGCCGCCCTCCATGTCTGTCTGAACAACGCCTGCTCTATTGAAAGAAAGTGCTACTTATTAGGGGGATCGACCTGTTCGCATACTCGTAAGGAGGATCGACCTGTTCTTGTTAGGGGGATCGACCTGCTCGCATACTTGTGTTCGCATACTTGTTAGGGGGATCGACCTGTTCGCATACTTGTTAGGGGGATCGACCTGTTCGCATACTTGTTAGGGAAAGTGTTAGTCAATTCCCTAGCGTCTGAGAGACTCTGGCTTGTCGTTCGCCGCCCAGGGCAGAGAGCCAACAAGCACTAAAGTCTCCAAAAACCACTCATACGCCAACACGTATTGTCCCCAAACAACAATTATTTCTGGTAACACTAGCAACACAAGCCAATTAAGGCAAGGAAGCACGAGCACCAGGAACAAATTGTTCCGGTCGTATGAACATCACTCCAAAATTGCGAAGGCCAAAATAACAGTCTTAGACGTTATTCAGATGAGCAAATGTTACGAAAACCAGTCTAAGATGCTATCCAAATGAGCCAACGTCACCATTATACCGACATTTGAATTTTGTGCGGATGTCAGGACAGTGTAAAATTGGGTTATAAAAATGTTTGCATCTTTGATTCTCATGTTCCCAACCCCAAGTGTGTTCTTCTTTAATCCGCAACAAATCAAAAGACGTAAGCATATATTCATGGATTGGCTTTTCTAATCGAAAAAGTTAAAATTCTAGTTCTCTCATTGAGAATTTTGTTACAAATGGTCGTTGACATTTGATATTTTGTTACAACATTCACAGTCATCAACCCTGTACTGTAAACAAAGGAGTTCAATTTTAGCAATATACATCGTGATCACTCTTAGCAAATACACATACAACCTTGGATCATCTCCATCACTCCATGACATTCGCACCAACAAATACAACCCTTTTGATAAAGCAATCCCAGCGTAAAGAAGCAAAACAAAACATAATGACAACCATGGCCGGAGCCTCATGACAGCTAAAACTACACACCGGCCAACACCCTTCACTTGACGGCCTTTTGCACAGATCCTTGCTTACGGCTGTCAATTTGTAACAATACATTAACAATATCGTTTAGACTATTGAAAGAGGAGCCACCCGGTGAAATGGCATCTTCAGCTTTCTTCTTCCATTCCACGGCTCTATTCTTCATTCCCTTGCCCTTTTCTCCATTCATCATTTCTCTCACTTACTTCTCAACCTCGTCTCTTTTCACGTTATTGTCAATCTCCATCCCTATCCCCCAATGAACACAGGAATACCTACAATTTGTCTGTTGTTCAGCGAAAAAGGGCCAGCAAATCACAGGAACTCCACCAGAAATACTCTCTATTGTTGAGTTCCAACCACTGTGTGTTAAAAATACACCTATAGATGGATGTTTCAGTACATCTTCTTGTGGACACCAACTAGCTAGCAAACCTCTATCTTTGGTTTCTTCTACTAACTCGGTCGGCAGAGTTGCAGTGTCACCCTTAACAATATCGGCTCGAACAACCCACAGGAAATCGTGTTTGCTATTAGCTAATCCCCAAGCAAACTCAATAAGCTGTTGAGTTGTCATTACAGTGATGCTTCCGAAATTTACATAGACGGCTGAGTTAGGTTCTTTAGAATCAAGCCATTTCAGACATTCTGTTTCTTCTTTCCACAGACTGCTCCCTATAGACATCATTGTTGCCTTCAAGCCTGGGTTGTTTTTCATAGTTTCTGCAATGATCTTATCATTGTGAAGTAATTGGTGAATAGGACCAACTGCATATAACGAGGGTAGTGATAATTGATCAGATTTGAGCCCATCCAAGACGTCCCTTTCTAGTGTATCATACGTATTCAGAATCAAAGCTGTAGCTTCTTTAATTCCTGCAAGTTCTCCTACAAAGAAGTCGAGCATGATGTCGCTTTGATCCATGGTTCGAACAAAACTTGGAAGATCTCTAAAACGGATATCTTTCATTCCTGGTATCCAGTCAACTTTGGTGTCTAGATATCCATTTGTTAGATCACTCGCATCTGCAACAAATACAATTACATGCACATACGGTTATTTGATAATTAGCATACTTCAGAGTTCAGTAAGCCACAAATTCAGATAAATTTTAAGCATCTGACTATCTGAGACACTACTAAGTGCTTATGTTAAACGGAGATGATTTTTGTACAACACTTGTATATATCTAACACTTCATGTAGCTCCTAGATTGATGGCTGAAATTTTTGTAAAATAATGTGAACTATTACCTTTCAATGGAACAAGACCTCTCTGTACGAGTTGAGGGAAACTCAAATAACCCATGAGCCCACATGCACTAGCAGTCCAGAACAGAACCACGGGTTGCTCTTGTTGTTGAGTTTCTTGATAAGGTTAAGAAATGGTAACATCATATAGTTCCTAATAGAGTGGAAGAGAGATGGAATGTCTTGGGTTGCATTTAAATCCGTCGGTAGTGGAAGACCATCAGGAATTGTTTCGAAACGAAAATCTGGTAAACCTTTAACAGAATCAGGTCCTCTAGAGTTTATTAAACGTTGATGATTGAATTCTGTATTCACAAAGGTTATATGAAAGCCTCTACGATGAAGAAGTTTGGCTAATATCATCATAGGACTTACATGACCTTGTGCTGGAAATGCAAAGAAAACAGCATGAGGTTGTCTCTCCTGTGTACTATGATCATTCATATCTCTCTGATCTTTAGAAAGTGGGATGACAATGAAGGAGAAAGGACAAGGCCACACCCCTAGTTTCGCAGTTTTTATAGAAGAAAAGTCTGGTGTTTTTCACTTTCTTTACTAGTTCAAAGTCAGTTTCTTCTTTTCTCATACACCCTGCTAACACCTTTTCTGCAATAACATATTTGGATTTCTTAGACCATCTTCTTATCCTGCATATCAGTATCATTAGGTAGTCAGGACACTCAATAATCACTGGGCATCTATTGACTATTTTTGGCAAAGTTTCATGTAACTGCTTGGTCTCCCTTATTCAGACCATCCAACATATTTGGCCCTTGTGTCATAAAACAGGTGCATCCAAGGAAAAATACATTTCACTCTACCAGCTAAAAATACTGCCATACACCAATAAGTACACGTAACGTAAGTGGATTTTTATTTTTATTTATTTTCTTAAATAAATTTGATGCTAATTCTATCCAACCAGCTATGAGCACAAAGAAAAATTCTCAACTGAAAGTCGAAAGCATGTCAACTGGCATCACTTGTATCAAAGAAGAAACTAACCAATTATTACCAGAATATTATCTAGTATAGTGGTGGGAATAGAATATTAATTTGGCCTGTGTTTTTCTATAATTTTGAAGGAAAGTAAATTCCAGTCTAAAGATGTCTTCTTTTGCAAGCATTTTTGCTCCGGAAGCCATATTAAGCTACCCAATCAAAATCCCACGGTAGGCCAAAACTGAAAGTGCTCTCTCGGTCTATACCAGAGTGACCAGACATCTGCCACATTTTATTTCGAGCATAGTTGTTCCAATTCCGAATCCGTTTATGGTTCCAAATTATTTTCCATCTAAGCAATTAAAGGGATCAAGATAAGGACGTCTGAGTTATTGCCACGAGACTGGCCGAGTCAAAATAGCAGCTAAGCAATCTTCAACTCTCTGATAGAGAATTAAAGATTAGCCTTATCTTATCTAAAAAATGAGGAGGAAGAAGAATGTATCAACTGTGCAAAGATAGCAATTTTCCACTTAAACAAAAGTATACCAATTCAGGAAAGAGTCTTTCAACTCTTTTTGCAACATTTAGGTTTCCAAAAGGCAAGCATGTTTAGGGTTTATGGTTTGACGAGTGATATGAAGTACTATTCCTCTTCAGAATTCAAACACTTGAAGTTACAACAGAGTGGAGTACATGTCCACATAGAGCATTGTGTTCACTGTGTGGAGCACATGTCCACATAGAGCTTGTGTTCACTGACTGTAGAGTCTTAGTAGAAAGGGTCGATGTCGAATTTCTGCAGTCGGGATCGGAAACACTTGGTGACTCGCACACAACACGCATTTCCGACATGGCAGCTGGAACCACACCTTATTGACTGCTAGATGCTCCCTTAAATCTAGGGCTTCCAGGGTTCTTGCGTGCAATACACGAATGATCTAGCAATTAGGATACGACTTTAGGTTTATAAAATTTCAGAATTAGGACAATGCCACATCTTTACCAAGTGTCAGGACACACAGCCTGTAAAGTTTATATATGTAAATGCCCCCTCGTATCTTGGATCCTCGATTGTGTATGGAGCAATTCCTGAAAAATACTCCATACTATAATGCTTGCTCTAAGCTGGTTCTCTCTTAGGTCCTCTAGAATGTTTTCATTGCATTAAAACTAATCTTAATCATTTACTATTTTAAATGTGATTTCCCTCAAGGACACTACATCGATCGAAAAATGTTCATTTGGTGCCTCAGTCTGGCTATTTTGAGACACACTACAGTTCTCCAAATCTAAAGTAGATATATCTACTTAAAGCAAACCATTAAAATGACCATTTAGGTTCATTCTTTTCTTTTCTTTTTTTTAAAATAAAATAAAATGAGATCATTGAGGTTGACAAGTGACACATATATTTCGCTCTAAACAACGATGTCCGAGAGGAGATTTCAAAAATAAGAAAACCCATTATCGCTTCTGAACAAAAAAAATATATATGCTGAAAGTTTAGGCTTACCGCCTTACTGAAATAGAATAAAGATAATGAAAATTCTTCCTTCCACCAGATCACTGCATCGCTGGTGTTGATTTTGCTCAGACTGACCTTTGGCTTCATTTGCTGAAAACAAATTACATATTAGTGATTATTAAGAAATGGACACAAAATGGAAGTCATTAGTGACAAGGCTCGAAATCAAGTACATTGGTGATGGTGACACATCTACATGGTATCTTCAAGAGCATTGGGTTTCTGCGATGAGGGAACAGACACATCTGAGTTCTTTTTCTGTATGACAGTGCCAAATTTCTCATCAGTTTCCTACTTCAAAAGCAGGAACATACAAAATAAGATTGTATATGACTTGCAAAAAAAAGTAAAAAATGAAGTCTTGAAAATAATGTAAAAGGTACCTTTTGAGTAACTATTCATTGTCAAAGAAAAACCTGTGTTATTGACTTCAAAATGGTAGCAGAATAAGATGATTCTCCTATTAGCAATACATGCAAAAGCTTCATCTCCCTTGAAACCTTAGGAAATCGGACTAATAACACAAGTTTTAGACTGGTGTCAACTAAAGCATGCTAGTAACAAATGCTTAGTATCCAAAGCCTAAAAATAAAGATTCTTGTATCTTTCTCATGGTCTCAATCTCAGTTTAACCATTTTGGACCGAAGCTTTATAGATTTCTTGAGTTATCATCCAGGGTCATTTCAATGGTTAAGTATCCTCCCAGTAGTCAAGAAATTCTTTCTTCTGTGGTTGCACATTTGATATGCTTCCTTGGCCCCACCCTTTTTGTACCCGCTTAAGAACTCTCACTGCAAGTCCACTCCCATCATCTCTACAAAAGAGAATAAGAAGCACTTAAAGGAAATACAAAGACAATATTAACAGGGGGCTGAAGTAGCTTCTGTATGGTTAAAGCATGAGGTAGAACCTATTTATTCTCTATCCCAGTTTCCCTTGGTTGTGAATAACTAACGTCGATGTTATTCGAACGGTTTAGAAGGGTGAATAACCCCATGTTAACTAAACAAAAACAGATAACAAAGAGGACCTCGAGATGCTGATGCAAAAAAGAGTTACTAAACCACTATACCTGTGCAATATTGTGTGCCATTGATTCCCACCATAACCATCTTTCTTGAGCTTCCTAAGGTTCAATTTCTTGTCGTTAAATCCTTTCTGATACAACTTCCTGTCCTTCCTTCCTTCTGAATCCATCCCCATCATAGTCTTTGCAAGTTTGTCAGCCTCATGTTTGTTTCCTTCCTTGACCAATCCCTCAATTACTGGGATAAATGATGCAGGGTCAAAGTCATAACCTTTCTCAATCAGCTTATCAAGTATCTTACGGGCCTCCTCGAATTTGTCTTCCTTGCAGAGCTCCTTAATCAGATCTCTGTATGAGAAGACCTCAACATCAAAGCCTCTATCTATTGCAGATCCGAGTATCCCCTTAGCTTCTGAAAGTTCTCTACCAGCAAGTAACTCGTTAACTATTAATCCATAAAGAGATTCCTTATGACCACAAATACTCAAGCCAATATCAAATACTTCCTGAGCTTCTCTATAATAGCGAGTCTTACAAAGAGCACTGATCAATAACTTAAAAGAAGACACATTAGGAAAGACATGATTCTTCAACATTTTGTCCAGGACTGAAGTAGCATCAGTTGCTCTTCCTCCTTCGCACAGAGAGCTAATCAAGTTATTATAAGTGAAGACATCAGGAGAAATTCCTTTCGATTCCATTTCCTTCATGAGACCATAGATTGCATCTGTCTTCTGTTCGCTACTTAAGCCTGAGATCAAAGAATTGTAGGTTTGAGTACTAGGTTTGCATCCCTTTTTCTCCATGTCCCTTAGAACCCTAATTGCAGATGAGATCTTTCCCTGATTGCAGAAACCGTGTATAAAAGTCTCGTAGATAACTGAATCAGGGCTCACATTCTTAGCCTTCATCTCAACGAACTTCTTTTTAGCTTCATCTAACCTCCCAGCCTTGCGTAACCCATTGATTAAGGTGGAATATGTGATCAAGTCAGGAACACATTTTTTCCCATTATTAGTATTATCTACTAACCCAACAAATGAGCTTCCAAGATCACCGAGGGCAGCACTTCCACGGGTCCACATTCCATCTACAATCATAATTGCCTCATCTAACTTCTCACTTTTGCATAGACCATCGACCACGATATTGCAAGTCACTGTATCTAAACTGTGTCCTCTTTCATACATCCTCTGCAGCAATATCTCTGCTTCTGAGATTCTACCTTCTCTCCACAGACTCTGTAACAAGATATTGCAAGTGAAGGAGTTAGGAAAACATCCATACTGCACCATCTCGTTTAATACACTATTGGCTCCTAATATTTTCCCTTTAGTGCAATGACCATGTAGTAAAGCACTATAAGTTACTGTATCTGGTGAAATCCCATTGTTTCTCATCAAATCCATCACCGATCTTGCATCAGAGACAAGACCCTCTTTGCATAATCCGTCAATCAGGATGTTATAGGAGTATATGTTTGGAGTTATGCCTGTCTCGAACATATCTTTCAGCACCAGCCTTGCTTCTAACAACTTTCCATTCCTCACCAAACCCGACAACCTAATGTTATAACTTTCCAATTTTGTGAAAATACCATCTCTTTTCATAGTCTCAACTAAGTCCTCGGCTTCCAACAACATCCCTACCTTATAAAACCCTTTGAGCATTATATTAAACGTGATGATATTAGGTTCAGGCAACCCCAACTCATCCTTCTTTTGCATATCAAGAAATAATCTAGAAGCTTCAATAACCTTTGCCATACTACAAAGAGCAGAAATCTTTGAATTGTAAGTAACAACATCAGGAAATATACCATCCTTTATCATATTCTCTTCCAATCTATTCGCTTCCTCGATATTACACTCCCTACAAAAGTAAGAAATTAAAGTGTTATATATTACCCTGTTTGGCGAACACCCAGAATTCCTCATGTCATTGAAAAGCTGCAATGCTTTAATACCAAGACCCTCTTTACAATAGCCACCAATCAAAATCCCAAAACTGTACTTATTTGGCTTACAACCCTTTAGAGACATTTTATCAAACAAGTTATGGGCATCTTCCAGACGACCCAAATCACAAAATAAGGAAATCAAAAGATTAAAAGTATAAGTTTCCGGACGAACTCCAGCAACAAGCATATCTTTATACAAGTCAGAAACATTTCCTGATTGATTTAACTTAACCGAAGATTCAATAAGTACATTGTACAAACGTATAGAAGGTGGTTCAGTTGGAAAATTCCTTCTAAGAGATTGAAATTGAGATAAAGCTTTATCTAAAAGACCAGATTTAGCTGTTGTTTGGGTAAGAGAAATAAGATATAACCGGCATATATCGGGAGGTAGATGGAGAATGAGTTTATGTAATTGATCCATTTCTTGAAACATTTCGGCACGAATAAGGATTTGGGTGATGGTTGGTATTACAAAATGAAATGAAGATTTGATGGAAGAAGGAGATGAGATTAGGTATTTGAAGAGTTTCCATGAGAGTGATGGATTAGTTGTGTTGTTTTTCAGAGCTTTAATGATTTTTGCTGTTTGGTCCATATAATGCGCCGATATGAATATTAGTTGGTCTCTTCTTTCAGGTGTTTTATTTGGCGGGAGAAGGAGAATAACCCCAGATGGTCTTCGGCTTCTGTTGATAACATGCGCACCAACTGTAGTGTTGTAAGCTTAAACTAATATGTGGGCCTGGACTTGGGCAGGGGGATTTTTAGCCTACCTCTTGAATCTAAAGACTTAAAGGCCTAGACAAGTAAAGCTCTCATGTTGAATGGTGAGGAAACCCTCGCTTCTTATTGACCGAAATAGGCCTTTTTTGAGTTTTGTGAAACAAGCGTTTTGGTGAGGACACATGGTAACGTATGATTAGTTTAAAAGAGTAGGAAAAAGATTAAAAGATGAAAACCAAATTCAATTTGGAATTATTGTTTTCACAATAATTTGGTGAGGACACTTGGCGACGTATCACTGGTTTAAAGATTACAAACTCAAAAGGAAAACCTAACTTACCGTGTGTTGGAATTTTATGAAGTCCAAATTCAATATAGAAATCGAGTACCTACCATATTAAGACTTTTTTTTCTCTAAACGGCGAGGATCAACCGCGTCCCGGAACATGGTTTTATTCTACCGTGCCCGATTAAGTCCTCACCTGGACTCTGCCCTAAACTCCGCCTAATTTTAGGTTTCCTAAGTTAACCATGTTTCCTAACCATGACTAATCGTAAAAACCCTATATATAGTTCTTTCTCCTTGGCTAACACCTCTTCCCATATTCCACCATTGCATCTTCTGAATTCTCTTCCAAATAACACATAATTCTCTTATTACCAAAGAACCCTCCAACTCTCTCTCTGTGTCAAAGTTCGATACCAGGTACATATCTCATTAGTTTTAATAAGATCTGTAATGGAATTAGAGCAGGTGCAAGTTTTTTAGTCAACAAGTGTAGTGGAAGGTATGCCATATGGCGTGTTTCTCCATTATCTACTTACAAACATCTCTTTAGATCCACCTTTGATCCACGGATGACGGTTCTGAAATGAGTATCCAACTTCACTGTAGCAGTTGTAGTAACACTACTTGGGAGCTCGATTCGTGTTTCTGGACTGTTATGCAGCCATAAGACTTGGGAGTGTACACCTCCTAGACTCACCCATTTCAGCTTTTTCTCCAGGTCTTTGGACCCCATGGTTGGTTCTGGCGTCTGTGATAGTCGTTAAGCTTGATTCTTGATCGCTTCTGCGTTTGGAAAGTAACACTTCAATAAAAAAAAATTGAAGACGTGTAGAGATCACACTTCGTCAAGCATCATTGTTCTCATGGGCCAACGTCACTAGTTATTGGTGAAGAAAAGTAAACCAACGTCATTCTTATGTCCTTTATGCATACCAGACTATTAATTATTTTCTCTCTTTATGTAGTTGGTTGTATGGCGGTGCGAAGGGATCTGACTTCGTCAAGCATCATTGTTCTCAATGGCAGTCACTTCAACAAAGTTTGGATTCTTTCGACACAGTACCCAATCTTGGAATCTTCGTTCAAGACTACCCGTTCTTGGCGAAGCCATTTCAGACTCAGTGGTTTTGGTTTTGAAAGGATGCATCCTCCATCTATTCGAAAAAATGGCTATACAATGTTAAACAATCATTGACCTCAATTCACGGTAACATTCAGCCATGAAAATACACTAACTTATGACCCTTAGACTTGATACATGTAGTATCTATTTATCTTGGGATAAAAAGATAATGTCTTTTACTATGACGAGACTACGCAAGTTTTCTGTCATTGAGATTAACTGAGCGTTCTTATGCTTGACGATGAAAAACTAAATAAAGGAAACACGTTGCTGATAAGCTATGGTAGATTCTCAAAATGCCGCTCACATTCTTATTCTACCTCTTCTTTAGGGGGGGAATCCACATATTTTCTAGGAAAATAAAAAGAAAAAATTAATAAAATATGCACATATTTTTCACGTATTTGCCACGCCACACAAAATCAAAAATACATCGCCACGGGGTGGGGCAAAGCCCCACGCACACCAAATTAAAAATACATCCTCACGGGGAGGGGCGAAGCCCTGCGCACACCAAGTTGAAAGAAAAAAATGCCCGGTGCGTAGCACGGGCACAAATCTAGTTGTTCTTAAACTTAAAGCGAACTGCTCAAAACTTGCAGGGACTGCATGGGTAATTCTTGTTCATAGTGCGTTTGGATACTAGAAGCAGAAGTCGGAAACAAAAATATCTTGCTTCATAAAAATTTAACATTTTTACTCAATTATGCACATCTTAGACTTTAGTTTCTTCTTATGAATTGTAGCTCATCCAATTAAGTTTTCTTAGAGCCATTTTGAAGAATTGTTGAATGAGTTATAATCGATTGAATATGGAATGTCATACCTTAAAATAAAAATGAAGGCTATGGTGATCTCTAAACAAATAGGTCTGCACCTAGTTTTGAAAAGTGTTATAGTTATTATGTTAGGAGTATTTCTCAAAATAGAGGTACGAGCCTATTTTTCTTTGAGAATTTGTTGGAATAAATTTTTAATGATAAATAGTATACCGAGTTTGCTGGAGGTGCCCATCGTATTTTTAAAACTATACCTCGATCCCCTAAAAAGTACTATCATCATTGTTAGAGCATTGCTCGGCTGAACCCACAAGTTTTGCTATCTCAAGCTTGTTGTCAATATTAGTTGATCAAAATTATATCTTGATTTTTGGTCTATTGAGTCAAGTCTAGGACTAGGTTAGAATTTGTAGTTGTGTATCAGACATCATCCTTGGAAACTGGAGATCTACGAAGACATTTGATGAACTTCTGTATCACGTATGTGAAAACTAAACCATTCTATTTTACTCACTATCTCATCACTCTATCTGAGACTGTGTCGTATAACTTCTAGTAGGTTTACAAAGAAGAAGTTTCGAGTCAAGCTTGTCTTGTTAAAAATCTCGAAATATGATTTAGCAAAAAAGGTTCAACGGTCCTTTGCAATACTAGTTCTAAGAATTGATTTTTGGATCAATTGAGAGTTGCTCATGCAAATGATTTTATCAATTGGGAATGCTTCAAACATCTGTTGATGGTGACTTTTTGACAAGGTCATTAATTGTAAAATTACTCTGCCTCGGTTGTAGAAGTGTACGTAATATGAGAATCCCTGGCCCAGCATCAGGATTAAGGATTTGTATTCCACAAGAGAATCAGTAATGCATATCCATCCAATGGACACATTCTAAAAGTGTATATGTACACAAAATTTAAGGCTTTACCCAGCAGAAACCTCGTTATTTCAGGTGCGCCAATATATGCACCTTTTGTGCTACATAAAATGCATTATTTATATTCAGAATGGGACTTGACGCCATTCTTGAATGAATATGATACTAAAAGTATTGTATATAATACATAGTCATGACGAGTATCGTCTCAATTTGCAAACTCCCACGCCCGAGTTCCTTGGACATGCTATATTGGCGTTATCGTATTCAAATTCATATTAGAATAACATTACACTCCAGGTTTGAGCATGAAATGTCACCACGAATCAAACCCTAAGTCATAGCCACACAATGATTAGGTCATAATTAGTGGCATAAAGATTGTGGCACCTTGGTGAGCTATGGTCAAGTCTGTAGCATGTATCGTGTCTCTTATGGCGGCTTGGCTAACTACGGCCAAGGTCACAACACAGCCGCTGCATCTTATAACGTTCCAACTAAGATAAGATTGGACTAATGGCATAGCTGGAATGATCTCAAAACAATCAGTTAAGTCCATAGCATAGCCAATCCCAACTTGGAAAGTTATGGCCGAAATTGTGGCATAGCCATTATTGCGCTTACAAGTCGTGAATCATGGATGGGTTGCAAACCCTAAATTGGCCTGACCTTGGCCGAGTCTGTGGCATAGTTTATCATGCTCAAAACAACTTGGCCAAACCCTGGCCAAGACCGTAGCATAGCTTGCTATGCTAATTTCATCTTGGCTAGCTATGGTCAAGTCCGTGGCCTAGCTTGCCACGCCCAAATCGCCTTGGCCAGCTAAAACCAGCTCTCCTGGAAGACTTTCTATAGCTCGTGGGACCTTGTCAACCTCGTTATTTCTCTATGGGCCCTTGGCCAGCCACGGCCAAGTCTATAGAATAGCTATCATGGCGCATGGGACCTTGGCTAGACATGGCCAAGTCTATGGCATAGCTATTACCACCCATAGGACCTTGGCCAGCCACGGCCTATACTACTCCCACATGTCATAAACACGTGGTGTCCAAGTTCGCAAGACCTTAGGACGCTAATAAGAGTCCTAGCCAATCAAAACTCTCATTAAATCATAAAAATTAGGATTAATCCTAACCTAAGTGGTTGGGACAATTAAATCACGCCCAAAACTCTAACTTTTACACCTAAATTAAGATAAATATTCCATGGCCCTTGGAAACTTATGGCTAAGCCCTAATTCTCGCTTGTTAGGTGATAGACGCATTATTGTGTCTAATATGTCTCAATTGTATATATTGTTAGTGTTCGATTTTGTATTTATTTTGTTATTTTATGTCTTTGCAGGTATTTTTAGAGAAATAAGCTCTTGCGGCGAAATTGGCTCGAAAAGTGGTGTTTTACACCCCAGGATAGAGTACTAAAGGCACCCCAGAAATGCACCGGAAGCACCCCAAAAATGTGTCGGAGGACCCCCGGAAAAATTACTGTCTACGCCCAAAAATTACTATTTGCACCCCATAAGACAAGTGCTAAAGGGACACCCGTGCAGGATTAGGGGGAGGACATGTTCTTCTCAAATTCAAAAGAATATTTTTGGCGGGAAAATAAACTTATTTCTCTGTCAAATTTTCGATCGATTTTTGGACGTGATTTAGTGAGATTCAATCCCTGAAACTTAATGGGTAGACGTGATATGACCATAGAAAGCTGGTATGGGTGTCTGTTTGGATTAGAATTGGCTGTAATCATCGCATGGAGCAAAACAGAGTTACACACATTTTCACGGGATAACATGAATTACAGTGAGTTCGATGCCTGTAATGCACGAGTTTGGAGTGTGTTCGACCGTAATGGATACAAATAAGGAGATTGGACTTCTAAAAACGCGTGGAGGAGCTAAACAGAGAATGAAAATCTTGATTATTCCCGTATCATGAATAAAAGATATTGTGAATATTTCGGAATTAATGGAGGAGATTCAACGCCTGTTTTTGGTATAAATAGAGTCCCTGGGAGACTTAGAGGGGGTGTGGAGAGTTTGGGGAGCTGAGGAGAGCCAGAGAAGAAGAAATCACAAGTTGCAGAACTCAGTTTCTGCTGCTGCTGATGATGATGAACGCGAAGAACATTGGACGCATGAAGAACGTCGTTTTTCAACAGTGACAACGACAACTGTTTGTGGGTCGTATTGCGACAGTGTCAACAACACTTCATTTTTATCGTTCTCTGTAACAGCTCGGTTTGTAACGAACAAAAGTGTTACAAACCCGGTTTTTATCAATTTTTCTCCTATTTCATCATTTGTGAACCATTTTTGAGCATTAATAAAGATAAATTTTGAGCATGTTTCCATGATAATGATGAGCTAATTCTCGCGTAATCAAGGCACGGAGGAAGCTATTTATGCATGAATAATTGGTAACTATTCTACTTTTCTCTAATTTGTATTTTATAATTCACTCAATCACTACTTTGTAGAATTTTAATTGCTTGCATAATTTTTCCTAATTAGTTGTGATTCAATTAGATAGGTTATGCTTTGGTTAGATAATCTATGCTTAAGGGATACAATTAATGTTTGAGAATATGCTTGATAATTTGTGAATTAAGAAAAAGAGATTTTAAAAATAATTAGAGTTTTGGAATTTTTATCATCATTTATTCATGTGTAATAGTGGAATCTAGTGTCTTGGTTATTTTCACTCTAAAAGTTAAATCCTTAGTCCCAGTACCTCTTGCACCAATTGTAATATTTTTGTATATAATTTTTATTAATTTTAAAAACTCGAATCTTCACAAGTCTGAACGAACCCATTCTTACCACTATCTAAAATTACATCATTAGGTTATGGCCAAGCTGCGTCATTCATATGCCATAATCGGCCAATACCGAGCTATGGTCAAATATACATTGACCCAACCACTATGGATGGCTACTATCATGCTACAATGTTGTACATGTACCATAATGTTTATGTCTAAGATAAGATCCGACTATTTCGGTCCCAATCACCGTGGGTAGCCTTGAGCATGTTACTCAACTTTTAAGGCCGCGGCTTTCTAAGCTAATACTTAGCGCCACCTTAGGTCCACAACATGTCGCACACCTCCTTAGGTCCAAGATACGCCACAACATCTCCATTAGATCATGGCTTGACTTATTTAGCCGATGGCCAAGCTATAGCCATATCATTCCCCTCTCAGCTGCTGTGGCTAAAGCGAAACGTGCTAAGTATCACAGGTTCACACAACCCAAATGCAATACCAACTTGACAATGGAAACTATGTTCCATAGCACAATTTCAGCCAACTCACACTTAGCCAATACTTCAACTTCTTGACTAATTCTCTATTCAGTCTATACTAAATAGAGGTTCTGCTCACAAATCTTCCAAGCTTTCAATCAAATACACACACTCCGCTTGATGCATAAACAATAAGCCAAAACAAAGGGGCAATGCACCAACATAACTTAGCTTTAAACTAGGTCGTATCCTTTTATTTATTGCATACTTAGGGTTGTTCCGGATTACCCAATCCCTTCACAAGATCAGGCTTATATAGCCTTACAAAAGATATCTATAAGTAACTGTCAGGCAGTTAAAGATTTACTTTACATATGGCAGTGTGCCAACTGTGCTAACTTTCCCAACTCCTTTCCTAAATCCAACCAAACAGTTCTTAGCTTTAGAAATGCATAAAGTAAAATAACTTCCGTGTAACCAACTCGAAACCGTCAAGGCCATGTGCCCGGCACATGTCACAATGATTGCGTCTGCCAGCCAAAGTCACACAATCATCGCTGAGTATCATTCTTCCAATGATGCAAGTATGCTAATGCAAGTCTTGCTTGCATGCCTGCACGCCTCATGCATACAATTTTCATTCCAAACTCATTTGGCATCTCTTGATGATAATCTCGCATCATTGGCCATGTCCAAACCCTGTTTGGCACATGCCATTGTCTAGCTGCAACTCAGACTGCGACCTGCATATCTTACCTTGGCCAAGTTACTGATAACGCACAACTGTTGTGCATTTTCACTTGGCCACTTGACAGCCATGTAATAAACCTCCCCCACCAGCTGAACTCGACGCCCTCGTCGATTCTTTTCACTATAAGTAAGCCTGAATTTGTTCTTCAAATTGCCACAATGTAGTATCCTTCTCCCAAGAAGCTTCGGAGTCTGGCAACCCTTGCCACTTTATCAGAAAATAAGTTCTCCTATTCTTCTTGCTTTGCCCCTCAACTCAATCATCAAGTATAGCCTCAACTTGCTTTTCAAATTGTGATCTGATTACTGGTGGTGCACACTTCGCTTGTTGTCTCGAAGTGTCCAGCAAATCAGGATGGTACTTTTTCAAGAAGCTGACATGAAAAGTGGGATGCACTTTTAATCGTTCCGGAAAAACGAGTATGTAAGCCACCTTACCAACTCTTTTCATCACTTCAAAAGGACCTTCGTACCTTAGAATTAGGCCCCTATGCACTGTCTTGCTAGAAATCTTCTTCCAAATCTGGGGCGTTAGCTTCAACAACACCATATCTCCCACCTCAAATTCCACATCTCTATGACGTAAATCAGCATAATTCTTCATTCGTCTCTGCGCCTTGGATAAACTATCACGCTCCTTCTCAGTCATCTCCGTTTTTGACCTTGCATAATGATATTCTGCTGGACAGGAACCTTGCTTCTTCGCCTTTGGCACCTCATGGGGGTTAATGGTTGCTGGCCTGTTGCTAACTCAAAAGGACTCAACTCCGTTGATGAACTCTTGTGCAAATTGTAACAAAATTGGGTTGTATCCATCAACGCCACCCAATTTCCTTGGCTTGCCGTCACATAATGACGCAAGTACTCTTATAGCAATGCATTTATCCTCTCCGTCTGACCATCGGTTTGGGGGTGATTGCTAGTAGAAAGCTTTAGTTTGGATCCAAGCAATTCAAACAAGGCGGTCCAAGACCTTCCTGTAAACCATAAGTCTCTATCACTCACAATATCTCGAGGAAGTCCCCAATACTTCACTACATTCTTGAAGAACAGATCCGCTGCAACGTCTGCATTGCAAGAATGGGGACAGGGAATGAATGTAGCATACTTCGAGAAGCGATCAATGACGACCATTATAGAGCTAAAGCCTTGCACCTTTGGCATCACGTTAATAAAGTCCATCGACAAGCACTGCCATGGCTTGTATGGAATCGGCAAAGGTTGTAGCAATCCTGCTTCACTTCTCCTTTCCGTCTTGTCCAGTTGACACATTAAGAATGTCTTCACATACAACTCAACATCTTCTTCCATCTTAGGCCAGTAATAAGAACGATCTATCAAAGCATGCGCTCGCCCTATGCCTGGATGACCAGCCCAAATGGAATCATGCGTCTCTCGCAAGAGTTCCCTTCCCAATCCACCTGAATTGGGTACATAAATTCTTCCTCCTTTGGCATAAATGACTCCATCATCTAGCCAATATCGACGAACTATCCCATCACAGATCTGCTTAGTCAGGCGCGCACATGCCTGATCATTCTTCGTCTCTTCTTTGATTCGAGGCAACAACTCTGCCTCAATCGTGGTCAATGTCGCAACATATTCTGCCACCAACTTTCTGCTCAACGCATCTGGCACAAAATTAAGCCTTCCTGGCTTATGCTCGAACTTGTAGTCGAACTAGTTTAAAAAGTCAAGCCACCTTGCTTATTTTGGCGAAAGTTTCTTCTGGCTGGAAAAGAACGTAATTGCCACATTATCCATCCTTCAGATGAAATAAGTTCCCAACAAATAATGGTGACACGTTCTTAGGCAATGTATCACTGCCAACATCTCTTTCTCATGCATAGTGTATCTCCCTTCAGCATCGTTAAGCTTACGACTCTCATAAGCTACCGGATGGTCTTCTTACACCAAGACTCCCCCTAGAGCCCTGTTTGGAGCATCAGTGTGCACTTCAAATGGTACATCAAAGCTAGGCAAGCGAATAACTGGTTCTGTCGAGACCGCTTCCTTTAATGCATCGAATGACCGCTGACACTCGTCAGTCCATGCCCATGATTTGTCCTTCCTCAAAAAATCTGTCAATGGGGCTACTTTCTTTGAATAGCCAACTATGAAGCGCTGGTAATAGTTAGCTAAACCCAAGAAAAAACGAAGCTCTACAAGCTTCTTCGGTTCTGGACAATCCATAATGGCCTCTGCCTTTTTCTGGTCCATATGCACGCACCCTTGCGATATCACATGGCCAAGGAAAGTAATTTTTGTCTGGGAAAACTCACACTTTTCCTTCTTCACATACAAACTTGCCTCCTTAAGCTTTGCAAAAACTTTGCGAAGATGCATCGCATGCTATTCCAAAGTCTCACTGTAAATAACTATGTCGTCCAAGTATACTACTACAAAGCGGTCAATATACTCAGCAAACACATCATTCATCAGGTTGCAAAATGTTGCAGGAGCATTCTTCAAGACGAATGGCATTACACGGTACTCATACGAGCCATACTTGGTTACCATTGTAGTCTTTGGTTCATCTCCTTCTGCTATGCGCACTTTGTAATAAATTGAGCGCAAATCCAACTTAGTGAATAACTTGACCTTGGATAATTGATCAAACAAGTATGCCACTAGCGGAATTGGGTACTTGTTCTTCACAGTTAGCTTGTTCAAAGTCCTATAGTCTACACACATACGAAGCGAGCCATCTTGCTTCTTTTAGAATAGAACTGGAGCACCAAATGGAGATTTATACGGTTGTATATAGCCTGCCTCTAGCAGTTCAAAAATACGATTACGCATCTCCTCAAGTTCTAGCGGTGACATACGATATGGTGCTTGCGCAGGCGGCCTCGTCCCTGACACAAACTCAATCATATGATCGATCCTACGTTGCGGTGGTAGCGTCTTAGGCAGTTCTGCAGGCATCGTGTCTGCAAACTCTTCTAAGACCTTAGTTATTCCATCCTCAACTTCTACTACCTTTCCTGGTTTGATCTCAACCAACACGCCTAGGAAAGTAGCCAAGCCTTGGCGCATACCTTTTTTCACCTGAATCGCAGACAAACGTGGCTTAAGTATCTTGTCTGGTTCACTTTGCTTCACCATAGATATAAAACATGGGTATTGAGGGTGCTGTATCAATATCCCATTTCTATGAGGTAATGGCGACGCCTTCGCCGCGCAAAAGAAATCTATGCCCAAAATCAGGTGATAATCATCCATGACCATCACTAGAAAATCTAGTTTTCCTTTCTATTCTCCAACTTGCACATCTGCATTGCGAACTTTCCCTCGACTGGTTTGTGGTTCTGCGTTAACAGCTTTGATGGTGCTAGCCGCACTAGTAACTGTTATATTCAATGCCATGGCAACGTCTGGATGAATAAAGGACTTGGTAGCACCGGTATCTGCCATCGCTAATACCCACTCTCCACTGATCTTCACATCAATGTACATCAGTCCAGAAGACATCTTATTCTTGGTGTGTGCTTTGCTCCCTAGAAAACGAATGATGTTACGATGTTGGTCCATACCAACATCATGTTGATCCTTCCCAGCATCGTGTTGTTCTCATCAGCACTTGCAGCGTCTCCGGTACCCTAAGTGTAGTTCTGATATGTAGAACAACTCATTTCACCCTCATCAAGTTATTCCGAGGACATCCTTCATGTATGATTATTGCCCAACTCCTTACCTAAATCCACCAAACAGTTCTTAGATTTATAAATGCATAAAGTAAAACAACTTCCGTGTAACCAACTCGAAACCGTCAAGGCCATGTGCCTGGTACATGTCATCCATCCTTGTTGCACAATGATTGTGTCTGCCAGCCAAAGTCCCGCAATCATTGTTGAGTATCATTCTCTAATTGATGCAAGCATGCTAATGCAAGTCTTGCTTGCATGCCTACACGCCTCATGCATACAGTTTTCATGCCAAACTCATTTGGCATCACTTGATGCTAATCTCGCATCATTGTCCATGTCCAAACCATGTTTGTCACATGCCATTGTCTAGCTGCAACTCAGACATGCGCCCCGCATATCTGACCTTGGACAAGTTACTGATAACGCACAACCTGTGATATTTCAATAATATAAACAAATATAATGCGAAAAAGAAATAACACAGACACCAGAAATTTTGTTAACGAGGAAATCGAAAATGCAGAAAAACCCCGGGACCTAGTCCAGCTTTGAATACCACACTGTATTAAGCCTCTACAGACACTAGCCTCCTACAAGTTAACTTCGGACTGGAATGTAGTTGAGCCCTAACCAAGTCTCACACCGATTAAGGTATAGTCGTGTTCCTAACTTCGGGACCTAGTCCAGCTTTGAACCTCACATTGTATTAAGCCGCTACAGACACTAGCCTACTACAAGTTAACCTCGGACTGGAACGTAGTTGAGCCCTAACCAAGTCTCACACCGATTAAGGTACAGTCACGTTCCTTACGCTTCTAGAACCACACTGGATTCTGCGCACTTGATTCCCTTAGCTGATCTCACCCACAACTAAGAGTTGCTACGACCCAAAGTCGAAGACTTATAAACAAATCTGTCTCCCACATATATGTCTATCCTTTATTATTTTTGTTTCGTCTTTTGATATAAGATCAAGGTGAACAGGTACCAAATAATAATCCGGTCTTATACTCCCGAAGAGCATCCTAGAAATATTAGTCACCTCACAATAACCTAACTGATTAACAGAAGAAGTTATTGTGGAATCACAAGAGTCTGAGACGAAGAACTGTCGTGATTACTTTTTATATCTTACCTATCGGAGATAAATCTCGAGTAAATTTTAGAAAAGATAAAACTCAATACGATAGAACAAGTAAGATCAGAATACGCAACTATAGAGAAAATAGTTTGATCTGGCATCACGAATCCCAAATGAAGTCTTCAAGTCGTTAACCTAATAATGGTTTTGGAAAAACCTAGGTTAAAGGAAAATCGACTCTAGTTTGCAACTAGGACACAGGAAAGTGTTGGGATTGGGTTTTCTAGTTGCTAGAGTTCTCCCTTATATAGCCTTTCAAATCAGGGTTGCTTACAATAAAAGCTAAGATAGATTAGTAACAAAGCATTCAATATTCACCGTTCGATGAACTCCTGATTTAAGATTCAAGCTAAGTCTGCTTAGAAATTAAGCAATCAATCTCCACCGTTAGATGATCTTAGCTTGTTACACAAAAATGAAATATACTTATATTTAGATATAGGTAACCGTACCTAAACGTGTATATTGGGTTGGCTCTGTAACAGTTAACCGAAGTTAGCCATATGAACACTTTTGTCTTAGCCGTAGTCATCTAACACTTCTAGATCAAAAATAATGATCAATCAATCATGATAGATAATCGAATGCATCTAATTGTGTTTCAAATAGAGTTGTTTAATTGTTCACTATCTCATAGAAATATTCATGAACAAATTGAAACGAAATCGGATTGATTCGTAAACGTACAAAGTACTTATATAAGAATCAATTCATAAACATTAATCCACGGTTTGCAAAGTGAATTTGCATTCCTTAAATCATAAATGTTTTAGTTCATGAGTATGAGAATCATACATAACCGATTTTAGAACTTTACCACTGTGTTCGAAAACTGGGTACGCGAACAGCAGCTCCAGACCTTGGCTTAGTCAACCCGGTTCGCAAAAAACCGTTCCGGACCTAACTAGGGCTGCACATGGGACGGGACGGTACGGGGTTTTTCCTAGCTCAGTACCTGTACCTCCCTATGGCCGGTACCTGTACCTGTACCTGTACAATATGGGACGGGACGGGACCTGTACCTGTTTAACTCGGTACGGGACGGGACGGTACCGGTTCTTTACCCGTAACGTATGTAAAATTATAAAAAAGAAAATAAAACAAAAAATCTTCTAAGTTCTAAGTTCAAATGAAGTTATAAACCACACCAAAAATTCCAAAACCCTAAAATCAAAAACCAAAAAATTACAATCAGTTTCACATCTAAAGAAATCAACAAAAACTAAATAGAAATGAACAAAAACTAATTATTTTTCAAAATCCCTAACTATTATTAGACGTTATTACTTGTTGCTCGGTACTACGGGACGGGACGGAACGGGAATAGCCTAGAACCGTTACTTGTACCTATTCTAGGCACGGTACCAGTTTTTAGTACTTGTACCTGTCCCGTCTGACCGCGGTTCCGGGACGGTTCCGGTACGGTTCCACGGGACGGGACGGTTCCTGTGCAGCCCTAGACCTAACTCAGGTAAACACGTTCGCATACTAGGTACGCAAACAAGAGTTTACATTATAATTGTGTTCTCTTTATAATTTATTAAGCAACACGATGTTTACTTGGAACAGGGATAGTCCGGACCGGCCTAATAATGTGAATTATAATCGTTTTCTATATTTTAATACGATGTCCACTTGGTACCTAGTATGCGAATGGTTTTAACTGAGTTGGGTTCGGGACGGCTGTTTGTGAACCAGGTTTGCGAACGGATTGACATGCCAAGGTCCGGAGATGCTGTTCGCGTACCTGGTTTGCGAACACAGTGGTTAATTTCTAAAATCGGTTATGTATGATTCTCATACTCATGACCTAAAAAAATTATGAATTAAGGAATGCAATTTTTGCAAACCGTGGCTTAATGTTCATGAACTGATTCTTGTATAAGTGCTTTATACAATTACGAATCAATCCGATTTTGTTTCAATTTGTTCATATATACTTCTATGAGATAGTGAACAATTGAACAACTCTATTTGAAACACAATTAGATTCATTTGATTATTTTTTGTAATTGATTGATCATCATATTTGATCTAGAAGTGTTAGATGAATATGGTTAAGACAAAAGTGTTCATATGGCTAACTTCGGTTAACTGTTATTGAACCAACTCAATATACACGTTTAGGTACGGTTACCCATATCTAAATGAAGGTATATTTCATTTGTGTGTAACAAGCTAAGACCATCTAACGAAGGAGATTAATTGCTTAATTTCTAAGCAGACTTAGCTTGAATCTTAAATCAGGATTCATCTAACGGTGAATATTGAATGCTTTGTTACTAAGCCATCTTAGCTTGGATTTTAAGCAACCCTGATTTGAAAGACTATATAAGGGAGAACTCTAGCAACTGGAAAACCTAATCCTGCACTTTCATGTGTCCTAGTTGCAAACTAGAGACGATTCTCCTTTAACCTAGGTTTTTCCAAAACCATTATAGGTTAACGACTTGAAGACTTCATTTGGAATTCTTTAAGCCAGATCTAACTATTTTCTCTGTAGTTGCGTATTATCTTACTTGTTCTATCATGTTGAGTACTATCTTCTCTAAGATTTTCTCGAGATTTATCTCCGATAGGTAAGATATAAAAAGTAATCACAACAGTTCTTTGTCTAAGAGTTTTGTGATTCCGCAATAAATTTTTCTGTTAATCAGTTGGATTATTGTGAGGTGATTGATATTTCTAGGCTGCTCTTCGGGAGTATAAGACCTTATTTTCAATTGGTTCCTGTTCACCTTGATTTCTATCAAAACATGGAACAAAAACCGAATAAATAATAGACATATTTGTGGGAGACATATTTGTTTATAAGTCTTAGACTTTGGGTCGTAGCAACTCCTAATTGTGGGTGAGATCAGCTAAGGGAATCAAGTGCGCAGAATCCGGCGTGGTTCTAGAGGCATAAGGAACGCGACTGTACCTTAATCGGTGTTGAAAAGACGAGGGTACCCAAATATACCTCAATCTAAAACTTTTCCACCTATAAGTCCTCTTACCGAAAGTGATTGTCTATGGACTGAGTCGAAACAATACAACGAATCGGTATTCACACTTTGTGTGATCGTCTATGGATACGAGATCGAGACAATACAACAATCAAAGTGTGATTACTTGATAATAGGTTCGGACTTAACCAAACTCTATAGGATCACTATCAAGTAATACGAAGTTAACGTTTGTGTAATTTACTTTAAATTATAATAACAACAATTATAATTGTGGAAAAGAAAAGTAAAAGACACAGCAAGATTTTGTTAACGAGGAAACCGCAAATGCAGAAAAACCCCGGGACCTAGTACAGAATTGAATACTCTCAGAATTAAGCCGCTATATAAAATCACACCAACTTCGTATAGTTGAGACCAAGCAACTAAACCTATAGTTCACCTAGTTTCTTCAGTATCCCTGCGCTTCCGACATTCAATAAGTGCACGCACTGGAACAATTCCTTTGGTTCGTATTCCAAACAGTAAAGGAACAACAAATCTGTTCGGTATCAACTCTATTCAATCCCAGTGATATGAGTTACATAAAGGCTCTTCTATTTAATCCAATAAACTCCTTTGTCGGGTTTAGATCTATCTAACAAATAACTAACAAGTAGTTGAGTTATAATTTGCAATCAATAATAGGATCTATCTAGATACTAAATACTGATGCCGATCTACGCAACTAATCAATCAAATCTACCAAAAGATAAACCGATTATAGTTGGATCCCATCCGATTAAGTTTTGTACACACCAAAGATTATGAACCCAAATCAGAAATCTTCTTCGTCTTCTAATTTTCTTAAATCTTAATAAACACCTGCGCACAACAACTTGAATCTCTTGTGATCAATCACGCACAGAACGGAGTCTGTTAACAATGGATTATCACAAGACGTCTTTAGATCTACAAACAGTTCTAAAGATCCCGTCGACACTTCGATCTAGTTTGAGTGAATCTTATATTAGAAGAGAAGATTCTCAAGAATAAACAAACTGGGTACAATCAAAGTTCAACAACCCTTAGTCAATTAAATCAAATCGAAAACTAATAATACTATAACTATCTAGTTTCCCACCAACGGTACTCGTAGAGCTTCTTGATCCCACATAAGTCTTTAAACGAGTGGTCGTAAGAGATTTCTCCTAATTAGGGTACTTTCCTCTCCGAATAGACGGCTCCACCAGTAACAACACAACAAGGTAGTTTTGCTGGCTCTTAGGATAGTTTACATGAAATGCAAAATTGGGTATTTATAGACCAAGGAAGTTTGGACACCAAGAAATTTCCAAAACCGAAATATTCTTAAGATATGCAATATTTCCAAAATCAGTTTTCATAATTCCTGGAAATGCTCTGTCCAAAATTAACCGAAATCCTACTAGAAAATCTCCTATTAGTAAATGCACATTACCAATTTTTATTTTCCAGAGATATGCATTTTAATTGCTGGTAATTAAAAGCATATAAAAATTAACAACCTTAATTAAAAGATTCTAAACTTATTTCGGTCCGGGATCTCCTTTAGCTATTAAGGAATATCTATGAACAATAAAAGATAAGAGTTACTAAACATGTTCAAAGTATGTCGACATCTTAATTCTTTGTAAATCCTCTTTCATATTTACAATCTTGGAACCGATTATACCACACTTCCAAATAAGTTTAGAACTGGTTGATCTGAATTCCAAGAACTATGTGATTGATCAAATCAACAGACTAATCATGGGTTTACGGTTCTACCAAACACAAGGATCGGTTCTACCTTAATATGGTTACTGGGACCGGTTACATCAGTTTCCAAATCGGTCACATCAATTACCAGGACCGGTTACCATATTATCATGGTATTACTTGTGATCGCTCACACCAGTTACCAGGATCGGTTACACCAATTACCAGGACCGGTTACACCAATTACAAGGATCGATTACTACTCTTTTATGAACGGTCACACCAATTACTAGGATCGGTTAAACTAATTACTAGGATCGGTCACACCAATTACCATCTTAGATGATTACTTAGGATCGGTTACACTAATCAAATTCATACCAATACATAAGTCAGGCATTGTGACTAGTTTTACCAAGATACATAACAAGTTATGATCGGTTCTACTAACTCACACATATTGGTAATCAAAAGATATGCAATGAATAACAATACCAATAAGCCTAGCGATTTACCTATCGATTCATAAAACTAGTTCATGAATGTAATTCCTTTAAACGAATGTAAACATTGTTTCCTAGGACGAAATCTTCACCCATACCCATGCACATAATCATAATAGCATTCATATGATTATGTCGATGTCTTATATACGAAGTTCAAAAGATAAGCGTTATACTTCGTATTGTAATTCCTTAACACTATGTCTACTAGAGTATAATCATTCACAGCTTCGCAGTTATATTTTTAATATAGCACGACTTGAAAGATACGTTAGGAATGAAACTGTTCAAGTCAAAATATTACTAACCTCAAGAGGAAGGATGATGTCGTCGATGTAGCTCTTTACTTCTTCACATTCTTCAAGTCTTAGAGTAATACTTGTATGTCTCATTATCCTAATCTTTCTAGCCTAACCTATACAAAGTTGTCTCTTGTACATAATCAAGCGAATCTTAAATTGAGTTTTGATTCACTAAAATATGACAACCAAACTTGACATACCAACGCTTGGTGGGTTCAACCGAGTTATGCTCTAACAGGTGTGAGACTTGTTTAGGGCTCAACTACATTCCAGTCTGAAATTAACTTGTAGTAGGCTAGTGTCTGTAACGGCTTAATACAGTGTGATGTTCAAAGCTGGACTAGGTCCCAGAGTTTTTATGCATTTGCGGTTTCCTCGTTAACAAAATTTCTGGTGTCTGTGTTAGAGCATAGCTCGGTTGAACCCACCAAGCGTTGGTATGTCAAGTTTGGTTGTCATATTTTAGTGAGTCAAAACTAATCTAAGATTCGCTTGATTATGTACTAGAGACAACTTCGTTTAGGTTAGACTAGATAGTCTAGGAATGTTGAGACATACAAGTTTTACTCGAAGACCTGAAGAACGTGAAGAAGTAACGAGCTACAACGACGACATCATCCTTCCTCTTGAGGTTAGTAATATTGACTTGAACTGTTTCATTCCTTACATATCTTTCAAGTCGTGCTATATTGAAAACATAACTGCGAAGCTATGTATGGAATATGGATATATTACTCTAGTAGTGAGACATGATCATATGATTATAGTATTAGGGAATTGGACTACGAAGTAAAAGACTTATCTTTTGAATTTCGTATATATTACATCGACATAATCTTATGAATGCTGTTATGATTATGTGAATGGGTAAAGGTGAATATTTCATCCTAGGAAACAATTTTTTACATTTGTTTAAATGAAGTACATTCATGAACTTGTTTTATGAATCGAAAGGGAAATCGCTAGGCTTATTGGTACGGTTATTCATTGCAAATCTTTAGATTACCAATATGTGTGAGATAGTAGAACCGATCGTAACTTTTTTATGTATCTTGGTACAACTAATCACAACGCCTGAGTTATGATTTGGTATTACTAGTTTTGATTAATTAGTGTAACCGATCCTAAGTAATAACCTGAGATGGTATGTTCGATATTTATAATTAGTGTGACCGATCCTAGTAATTGGTGTGACCGATCACAGAGTTGTGTAATCGATCCTTGTAATTGGTTTAATCGGTCCTAGTAATTGGTGTAACTGATCCTGGTAATTGGTGTAACCGATTCTAGTGACTGGTGTGACCGATAACAAGCAATACGATGTGTATATGGTAACCGGTTCTGGTAATTGATGTAACCGATCCTGGTAACTTGTGTGACCGATCACAAATGCTTCCATATTAGGGTATAACCGATCCCAGTGATTGTTAGAACCGATTGAACCCATGGATGTGATTTGATATTTGATCAATCACATAGTTGTCTTGGAATACAGATGAACAAATTCTAAACTTGTTTGGAAGTGTGGTATAATCGATTCCAAGATTGTAAATATGAAAGAGGATTTACAAAGAAGAGATGTCAACATTCTTTGAACACGTACAATAACTCTTATCTTTTATTGTTCAAAGATATTCCTTAATATTCAAGGAGATCCTGTTCCGAAATAAATTAAGAATCTTTTAATTAAGGTTGTTAGTTTTATATGCTTTAATTACCAGCAATTAAATGCATATCTTTATAGAATAAAAATTAGTAATGTTCATTTACTAATTTGAGATTTTTTATTGAGAGATTTCGGGAAATATTGGACAAAGCATTTACTGGAATTGTGAAAACCGAATGGGCATTTATTGCATATCTAGAGAATACTTTCGGTTTTGGAAATTCCTTGGTGTCCAAACATCCTTGGTATATAAATACCTAAGTTTGCATTTCTAGAAAACTATCCTAAGAGCCAGGCAAACTTCATCTTTTTGTTATTTCTGGTGGATCCTTCTAATCGGAGAGGAAAGTACCCTAATTAGGCGAAATCTCTTACGACCGCTCGTTTAAAGAATTTTGTGGGATCAATAAGCTCTATGAGTACCGTTGGTGGGAAACTAGATAATTGTAGTGTTATTAGTTTTTGATTGATTTGATTGACTAACGGTTGTTGAAACTTTGATTGCACCTAGTTTGTTTATTCTTGAGAATCTTCTCTTCTGATATAAGATTCACTCAAACTAGATCGAAGTATCGACGGGATCTTTAGAAATGTTTGTAGATCTAAATACATCTGGTGATAATCCATTGTTAACATACTTCGTTTTGTGCGTGATTGATCACAAGAGATTCAAGTGGTGTTGTGAAGTTTTTAATTGAATATTAAAGAAGATTTGAAAACGAAGAAGATTTATTATTGGGTTCTCATATCTTTGTGTTGCACAAACCTTGATCGTATGGGGATCCAACTAATCGGATTTATTCGATATATTAGTTGCGTGAGATCGGCATCACTTTATAGTTTCTTGCTGGAATCTATATTGATTGATTGTGAATCTAAACTTGACTACTTTTCTAGTTATTGGATATATTGATCTAACCTGGAAAAGGAGTTTATTAGCTTAAACGGAAGAGCCTTTGCATATGACTTGAGATATCTTATCTTAAAGAATCAATAGAGTTGTTACCAAACAGATTTGTTTTTCCTTACTGTTTGGAATACGATCCAAAGGAATTGTTCAAGTGCATGCACTCATCGAAGTCGGAAGCGCAGGGATACTGAGGAAACTAAGTGAACTAGGGTTAGTTGCTTGGTCTCAACTACACGAAGTTGGTTTAGATTTTGTATAACTGTTAGAGCACTGCTCGGTCGAACTCGCAAGCGTTGCTATCTCAAGCTTGTTTGTCATGTTTAGTTTCCAAAACTATAAGTCTTGATTTCTAGTCTACTTATAGCTAAGTCTCGGACTAGGATAGTAAGTGTAGTTGAGCTCTAGACTCCACGACGTTCATCATGTAAAGACGAAGAAATACTCAAGGAACTAGTGGATCTTCATCGATAAAAAGGTATGTGGAGACTTGAACTTATCTATCACTCAAAAGTCTATCTATTCTATCTCCTATCTTGAGACAAAAGTTGTATTGCTATATAGACTTCGATTATACACATTTGCTATTTCGAGCCGAGTTTATCTCGCTTATCTATTTCTCGAAATATGTGTTGGTAAGATTTCGCTTTGGCCAAGTTCATCTTTACTCGTGACGAAAGTCATGTTGATTGTTTCAATCTCTTGAAAATCGCTTTAATGAAAAATAGTGTGTAAATAACCTCTATATAACATCCTCTAAGAATGTTTCAATGATTAAAATGAGAGTTTAGAATATATAACCTTGAATGGATATAAACATTGTATGTGAACTCATACTTGTGTAAGTACAAATTCCTTGAACCAAAGTATACGTACTTTACTGGTTTAGGATGTCCGGAGCTAAGTCCGCGTACTGCCGGAAGTTCACATCCCGTGAATTTCTACTGGAGTTTGTGAACTGAAAACAAGCTCAATCCGGGTACTTAAGTATGCGTACCGGTATATGTACTTGAGTGGGTTATTTTCTAAAAACGGTTTATTCGTGAACTAAGACATTTATAAGTTAAGGAATGCAATCTTTGCAAACCGTGGCTATAATGTTCATGAATCGATTCAAGTGAAACAAAATCTTTTTTGATTCGATTATGTCTTATATACTTCTATGAGATCTAAGCAATTGAAAAACTCTCTAACTAGTTCTTTTGAGTCATTTGAACTAGTTATGGTGAAGATGAATAAGGTTGATATGAAAGTGCTCATATGGCTAACCATTGGTTAACTATTGTTTAACCAACTAGGTGTACACGTTTAGGTACGGTTACTCAAACCTAAATGAAGTATATTTCATTTTTGTATAACAAGCTAAGTTCGATCTAACGGTTGAAAGATATTAGATTGAATCTAATCAGGTTTTTATCTAACGGTGAATATTGAATGCTTTGTTACCAAGGTAACTTAGATTGCAAACCCTGATTTGGAGACTATATGAAGGAGAACTCTAGCAACTGGGAAACCTAATCCCCACACCTCCTGTGTGATACTAGTTGTATAAGATAGAGTCAATTCTCCTTTAACCTTAGGTTTCTATCGAAACCCTGTAGGTTAACGACTTAAATACTTCATTGGGATTGTGAAGCCAGACCCAACTATTTTCGTTGTAGTTGCGTGATCTGATCTTGCTGTTTCTATCGTATTTGAGTACAATCGTAAGATAGGCTTGAGATCAATTTCTCCGATAGGCAAGATTGAAAAGTAGACACAAACATCATCGTC
Organism: Papaver atlanticum; assembly: GCA_023531105.1. NCBI lineage: Eukaryota > Viridiplantae > Streptophyta > Magnoliopsida > Ranunculales > Papaveraceae > Papaver > Papaver atlanticum. The sequence goes on from JAJJMB010001692.1 coordinate 60,776, forward strand.
TCATCGTTTGTGATTCCATAATATCTTGTTTCGCTAGTCGATTAAGATTATTATGAGGTGATTGATAATTCTAGGTTGTTCTTCGGGAATATAAGTCCGGGTTATCGATTGGTTCCTGTTCACCTTGATTTATAAAAAGACGGAACAAAACTCGTAGGTAGTTATGTGGGAGACAGATTTATCTATTCCTGTAGACTTTTCTGTGTGATACAGATTTGTTTATTAAAGTCTTCGACTTTGGGTCGTAGCAACTCTTAGTTGTGGGTGAGATAAGCTAAGGGAATCAAGTGCGTAGTATCCTGCTGGGATCAGAGATGTAAGGAGCGCAACTGTACCTTGGATCAGTATGAGATTGATTGGGGTTCAACTACAGTCCAGACCGAAGTTAGTTTGTAGTAGACTAGTGCCTGTAGCGGCTTAATACAGTGTATGTTCAATCTAGACTAGGTCCCGGGGTTTTTTGCATTTGCGGTTTCCTCGTTAACAAAACTTATGGTGTCTGTGTTATTTCTTTTCCGCATTATATTTTGTTATATAATTGAAATATCATAGGTTGTGCGTTGAATCGATCAATTGGTAAATCCAACCTTTGGTTGTTGATTGAAATTGATTGATCCTTGAACATTGGTCTTTGGTACCGTTCAAGTTATTTCTCTTGTATTCAATCAGACTCATATATTTCTATTTGTTTGAGTTAGGATTGAATCGATAAATTGAGATATAACTCTTTGATATACTTTTTGTTAAGATTGAGTCTGACTGTCTAGTTGATTCTCTTAAAAGTATATTGGAGTAAGTCCATACAGATTGCTAAGCGAAATATTGGGTGAGGTTGTTAGACCCCCACTTTTTGAATAACGGATTAATTCTGAGAGTATTCAATTCTGGACTAGGTCCCAGGGTTTTTCTGCATTTGCGGTTTCCTCGTTAACAAAATCTTGTTGTGTAATTTACTTTACCTTTCCGCAATTATAATTGTTGTTATTATAATTTAAAGTAAATTACCCAAATGTTAACTCCGTGCATACTTGATAGTGATCTTATAGAGTTTGGTTAAGTCCGAACCTATTATCAAGTAGCATACTTCGTTGTTGTATTGTTTCGATCTTGTATCCATAGTCAATCACACAAGTTATCTTGTTGTCGTATTGTCTCGATCTTGTATCCATAGACAATCACATGAAGTGTGAACCGATTTGTTGTATTGTCTCGAGTCAGTTTATAGACAATCACTTTCGGTAGAGGACTTATAGGTGGATAAATTAAAGATTGTGGTGTATTTGGGTACCTCGTCTTTTCAATTGGTATCAGAGCAGACAAACACGAAAAGATCTAGCAATCTGTGTTTGGTGTGATCCAACCTATAAGAAATGAGTCAAAATAAGAAAAGAAAAGCTAAACTTATTAAGAACTCAGTTAACGAACATAAAGATGGTGAGAATAAGCTCTCCAAGAAGGTCAATGGAAATTGGTCTCGTTAGTCTTTTTGGAAATCAAGAATAAAGTCCAGGACTGATAACTTGATTAAGAATCATGATCAGAAAAGAATGTATCCAAAACTAAAGGAACATGTTTTGGATCTGACTCCAATCACTAGTGAAAATTCTTTTGTTTCTATTCCAGAAAGAAAGAAGAACTTTGATTCACTATCCTGCCCAAGTTCTGAATTTCGTAAAATTGTACAAAGGTTTTTCAATCAAGTTGAAACCTATTCAAAAGCAGGAAAATCTATTGATAGCCTGGAAGATGTCCTAGAACTTATTGTTCAACTAAATGTAAGAATTTGTGAAGGAAAGCGAGAAACACCCATCCTTGAAAATAATCTGGCAGATTATTTGGAACAAAAATTGGCTTTGTGTAATGAAGTGAATCAGCAAACCTTAGAGTGTGAATATCTTACACAATCATTGGAACGTTCACAAATAAGGAATAAAATCCTTATAGAAGATCTTCTTACAGAGACATGTCGAAAGGTATACCTTGATAAGTGTTTAGAAAAACATTTTCAAGAAGGAATGGATACCTTAAGGGGACATATAGAATGTCTTGAACGAAATACATCTGCAATCTGTTTAATGGAAGATTGAGATCACTCGGGTTCGAATACAAAGAATATACCATCCTGGGCTCAAAAGGTAATCAAGGATATAGCATCACGCAATATTCCTGATAAAAATGATGAATTCGAAACCCACACAAGGGCACAAGATCATGTCCCTAAAGATAAGAAGGAAGATGTTGCTTCACTGGTACTTGGTGGGGAAGGTTCCTCTCATCCTAACACTTAAAAAGTGTTGGAAAGTGCATCCTTATAATGCCCAATCTTTTGATGTAAGGAAGCACAAGTATCTGGGTATCTTGTATCATGTTAATATCTCTTATTCAACATAGAGAGTATACACAATCTCCTGAAGATACTTAATAAGTCTTCATGTGTAGAAAAGTTGTCTTACAACAACTTGTGTAAACATGATGAGTTTTCTTGTCTAAAGTATTCTTAGATACATGATCTAGAAGATTGATTATTTTCGAAAAATCTTTATGATTTGTTAACACATAAGATGCGAAAAATATTCAAATCTGGTCAGACTTATTTATTTAAGGCTGATACCTATGTTTGGTATGTGCTAAAAATCCTCTGGTATATGTACCCATCTTGTTTGAGAACTTATACTAAAAGATGTATCCTCAAGCTAAGATCTTGAAAGCTTTGAGTGGAATGGCTTCTAATGAAATTATTAATCTTGATGATTCCTTCAAGAAATCTGGTTGTGAGGATAAAGGAAAAGAAAGGGAAAATATGACTAATCTTCTTGTCCAAAATAGTTTGGATACTAAGATTGATATTCTCAATCTACGTCAAGTCCTCCTCAATACTATAGAAACTCATCATAGACAGGCAGCATTACTAAGAACTATTATCCTTAACCAGAGAAAGATGATTAAACTTGGAATCGATAATAGGGAGTATGCTCGGAATATTAATCGAAAGGTTAATGCTTTAGCCTGTGAACATAATCAAGGTACTGTGTGCAGAATCCGAGAAATCATTCGTGATGCTATTGATGAAGATCTCGAGAAATTTGAGGATATTGAAGATGATCTTTGAGAAAAACTGTTCAAAGATCTTCCAAGAAAATAGACATCAATTGTTGATTTATTTCGATTATTGTATAAGGTCTATTTTGAATAAAACTATCATTATTTATGAATAAAATTATTATTTTCTAATTTTTCTAATGATAGTTTCCGATTACATAACATGTGCTTGAATGTCTATATTTTTGCTATGTGTTTTCGGTTTATGGGATGTCTGATTTCGGTTTTCATAACCTTAATATTCGATCTAATATGATGTGAACCCTTATGGTTTGTGTGACTTTTTGATTTAGCGGGATTAAGTTCTAGCCCATGTTGGTAGGCTTTATCAGAGGATCATAAGGTGTTCCGATTGAAATTCATATATGAAAAGTCACAATATGTTGAATACATTTGTGTTTACATGAGTTGTGTTTAGCATAAACATATGTGTTTCTGGTTTTCAACTTTCGCTATTGGCACGCATTAGTTAAAAACCAATTTAACCTTTCTCTGGTAAAGGTTGCTCTTGTTGTTGTTCTTTTGTTCTTGCGAGAGGATAACAACATACTGGGGAAGAGTTCTTATGTGAACTTGCGCTTAATGATATATCTTTCTGGGGAGAAGAGGATGCGGAATCTGAGGTAACGAATTTGTTAGTTAATCGTTTTCCTGTTTAAGAAAAGCCAGTTTATATTGCATATATTTTGCTTTTTCTTAACAAAATTTCGGTATAATAGATATATTCCATTATGATGTGTATGGATGTGTGTGTGTGTGATTCAATTGTTTCCGGTTAATAAAAACTGTGTCAATTTGTTAGGCTTATTGTTTGGTATCTTCTTTATTGTTGGGTATCAAGTGTTTTTGCTTAACGAAATTTCGGTGCAATTGCGGTGCTATAATGTCTATGTTTGTTTCAATTGCTTCCGGTTAAGAGAAATAATTATGCAAATCAATTTATTTTGGTTTGTATGTATTGCTTATGGCTTAACAAAATACGGGATCATTTGTTTAGTCCAATTCGATTCCGGATAAGAGAAACTAAGCTAATTTTGATCTTAGTTAGACTTATCAAATTGAAGGATTCTGTTATTCAAGTCTAATCGAATGCCTTGACAAGAAATACTAGTTAACTAACCTAGTGCTTGTCTTGTCTAAAGAGAAAGGTATAAGTTATTTTCTGAATAATTAGAGCCTGATGAGAGAAATAAAGTTAATTCTGATCTTTATTTTGGTCTTATCGAAATAAGCGACTGTATGTGTACAATCGGTTTAACAAGGGAACTAAGTTTCTTAGTTAATTTGTTAAACTATTAGGGAAAATTGCTTCGAGCAGTAGTTTTCCTTGATAACATATTAAAACTAAATTACTTGTAGTTTCGGTTTTAATGTTGGTTATCTAAAGTGGTATGTGAAACCTTCGTGCTTAACTCTTATAGGTTGTTTACAAGTCTTTTAGATTTGTAAGATCCTTTCGGTTTGACCTTTATTTGCTCGAACCTTTGTCATTTTGTGACAAAAAGGGGGAGAAATATATGGAGTAAACAAGTGATTTACAATCACTAAGGAAATGACAATTGTGCTTAAACGTTATATCTAACGAAAGAGTAAAGCATTGACTAAGGGGGAGAAACATATCATATTGATGTGTAGTAATTCTGACTACAAAAGGGGAATAACAAATATGTTCGGATTGAATATCTACCTATCTTACCTTTAGGGGGAGTATAAGCTTTGTTATTAAGATGTCAACAACGGCATTTATTGATTGAATATATGCGGGTTATTGTGCTGTTGAAACTTGGAATCAAGCGTATGTATAATGAATTCTTGTAATTTGTTTATCCATATGTATTAAGAGTTTTGTCACTAAAATTGACAAAGGGGAGATTGTTAGAGCATAGCTCAGTTGAACCCACCAAACGTTGGTATGTCAAGTTTGGTTGTCATATTTTAGTGAATCAAAACTCATCTAAGATTCGCTTTGATTATGTACTAGAGACAACTTCGTTTAGGTTAGACTAAAAAGTCTAGGAATGTTGAGACATACAAGTATTACTCAGAAGACCTGAAGAATGTGAAGAAGTAACGAACTACAACGACGACATCATCCTTCCACTTGAGGTTAGTAATATTGACTTGAACTGTTTCATTCCTAACATATCTTTCAAGTCGTGCTATATTGAAAACATAACTGCGAAGCTGTGTATGGATATATTACTCTAGTAGTGAGACATGATCATATGATCATAGTATTAGGGAATTAGACTACGAAGTATAACGCTTATCTTTTGAACTTCGTAGATATGACATCGACGTAATCTTACGAATGCTGTTATGATTATGTGAATGGGTAAAGGTGAATATTTCATCCTAGGAAACAATGTTTTACATTTGTTTAAAGGAAGTACATTCATGAACTTGTTTTATGAATCGAAAGGGAAATCGCTAGGCTTATTGGTACGGCTATTCATTGCAAATCTTTGGATTACCAATATGTGTGAGATGGTAGAACCGATCGTAACTTTGTTATGTATCTTGGTACAACTAATCACAATGCCTGACTTATGATTTGGTATTACTAGTTTTGATTAATTAGTATAACAGATCCTAAATAATCACCTGAGATGGTATGATCGATATTTGTAATTGGTGTGATTGATCCTAGTAATTGGTGTGACCGATCACAGAGTTGTGTAATCGGTCCTTGTAATTGGTGTAACCGGTCCTAGTAATTGGTGTAACCGATCCTGGTAATTGGTTAACTGATCCTAGTGACTGGTGTGACCAATCACAAGCAATACCATGTGTCTTTGGTAACCGGTCCTGGTAATTGATATAACCAATCCTGGTAACTTATATAACCGGTCCTGGTAACTTGTGTGACCGATTACAAGTGCTTCCATATTAGGGTATAACCGATCCCAGTGATTGTTAGAACCGACTGAACCCATGGATGTGATTTGATATTTGATCAATCACATAGTTGTCTTGGAATACAGGTGAGCCAATTTTAAACTTGTTTGGAAGTGTGGTATAATCGATTCCAAGATTGTAAATATGAAATAGGATTTACAAAGAAGAGATGTCAACATTCTTTGAACACGTACAATAACTCTTATCTTTTATTGTTCAAAGATATTCCTTAGTACTCAAGGAGATCCTGTTCCGAAATAAATTAAAAATCTTTTAATTAAGGTTGTTAGTTTTATATGCTTTAATTACCAGCAATTAAATGCATATCTCTAGAGAATAAAAATTAGTAATGTGCATATACTAATTGGAGATTTTCTATTGAGAGATTTCAGGAAATATTGGACAAAGCATTTACTGGAATTATGAAAACCGAATGGGCATTTATTGCATACCTTGAGAATACTTTCGGTTTTGGAAATTCCTTGGTGTCCAAACATCCTTGGTATATAAATACCTAAGTTTGCATTTCTAGAAAACTATCCTAAGAGCCAGGAAAACTTCATCTTTTTTTTCTTTTTCTGGTGGAGCCGTCTAATCTGAGAGGAAAGTACCCTAATTATGCGAAATCTCTTACGACCGCTCGTTTAAAAACTTCTGTGGGATCAAGAAGCTCTACGAGTACCGTTGGTGGGAAACTAGATAATTGCAGTGTTATTAGTTTTCGATTGATTTGATTGACTAACGGTTGTTGAAACTTTGATTGCACCTAGTTTGTTTATTCTTGAGAATCTTCTCTTCTGATATAAGATTCACTCAAACTAGATCGAAGTATCGACGGGATCTTTAGAACTGTTTGTAGATCTAAAGAAATCTTGTGATAATCAATTGTTAACAGACTCCGTTTTGTGCGTGATTGATCACAAGAGATTTAAGTGGTGTTATGCAGGTTTTAATTGAAGATTAAAGAATATTTGAAGACGAAGAAGATTTCTTATTAGTTTCTCATATCTTTGTGTCGCACAAACCTTGATCGGCTGGGATCCAACTAGAATTGGATTTATTCGATTGATTAGTTGTGTGAGATCGGCATCACTTTATAGTTTTTTGTTGGAATCTATATCGATTGATTGCGAATCTAAACTTGACTACTTTTATAGTTATTGGATAGATTGATCTAACCAGGCAAAGGAGTTTATTAGCTTAAACGGAAGAGCCTTTGCATATGACTTGAGATATCTTATCTTAAAGAATCAATAGAGTTGTTACCAAACAGATTTGTTGTTCCTTTACTGTTTGGAATACGATCCAAAGGAATTGTTCCAGTACGTGCACTCATCGAAGTCGGAAGCGCAGTGATACTGAGGAAACTAAGTGAACTAGGGTTTGTTGCTTGGTCTCAACTATACGAAATTGGTTTAGATTTTGTATAGCGGCTTAATTCTGAGAGGATTCAATTCTGGACTAGGTCTGGGGGTTTTTCTTTATTTGCGGTTTCCTCGTTAACAAAATCTTGTTGTGTCATTTATGGTTCCTTTCCGCAATTACAATTGTTGTTATTTATAATTTAAAGTAAATTACACAAACGTTTACTCCGTGCATACTTGATAGTGATCCTATAGAGTTTGGTTAAGTCCGAACCTATTATCAAGTATCATACTTCGTTGTTGTATTTTCTCGATCTTGTATCCATAGTCAATCACACAAGTTATCTTGTTGTCGTATTGTCTCGATCTTGGATCCATAGACAATCACACTAAGTGTGAACCAATTTGTTGTATTGTCTCGACTCAGTCTATAGACAATCACTTTCGGTAGAGGACTTATAGGTGGATAAATTAAAGATTGTGGTGTATTTGGGCACCCTCGTCTTTTCAGTCTATGTTATTTCTTTTCCGCATTATATTTGTTTATATAATTGAAATATCACAGGTTGTGCGTAGTTCAACCAGTTGATAAATCCAACCTTGTTTGTTGGATATAACTTGATTGACACTTGGGCATTGGTCTTTGGTACCGTCCAAGTTATTTCTCATATCAATTAGGCTCACGGATTTCTATCTGTTCGATTTGATGATTGCATTGAGAAATATAGATAAAGCTCTTTGATATCTTTCTTGATTAAGCTCTCTTTTAAGTTGGTGCTCTCGGAATTATATTGGAGTTTAGTCCATAAAGATTGCAGAACGAATTATTGGGTGTAGTTGTTATACCCCCACTTTTTCACCCAAAGAAACTTGTGACCGATTACAACTAACTACCCAAATTATATTGTGATCGGTTACACCTTGCTTCCAAAAGGTAGCTTGTGATGACAGATTACAACTAACTTCCCAATGTAGCTTGTGACCGGTTACACCATGCTTCACAAAGTAGCTTGTGACCGATAACAACATGCTACACAATATAGGCTTTGAGCGGTTATACCTCAAATCTCAACAAATTAAGATAGGTTCTACCTTGTTATCTTATATTGGTCATTCAAAAGATATTCAATAAAGAACCTGACCAATCATGATTTCCTTTCGATTATGAAACAAGTTCATATATGTATACTTCCTTTAAATAAATGTTATAAAACATTGTTTCCTAGGGTGAAATCATACCTATATGTTGATGTCGTATTTACGAAATTCCAAACAATATGTGTTTACACTTAGTAATTCAATAATTTCCTTGACACTTTGATCATAATGTTATGACCAAGTCTAACCACTAGAGTATTATATATATACATCTTCCCATGTTATGTTTTTAATATAATCCGACTTGAACGATACGTTAAGAATGGAAACAAGATCAATTCAATATTACTAACCTCAAGTGGAAGGATGATGTCCTCATTTTAGTCGTTACTTCTTCACATTCTTCAGGTCTTCGGAGTAATACTTGTATGTCTCAACATTCCTAGACTTTCTAGTCTAACCTAAACGAAGTTGACTCTAGTATTTAATCAAGTGACTATATATAAGTTTTGATACTAAAATATGAAAACCAAACTTGACATACCAACGCTTGATGGGTTCAACCGGGCTATGCTCTAACAACATGGTTCTGTAACCGGACTAATGTGTATATTCTTCTATTGTTTTTTCAAGAATAAAGTTTTCTTGATTCTCAAGTTATCTTAGCTTGAATTATAAGCAACCCATGGTCTTGGAAAAAATATAAATAGATATGCTCTTTTAACTGAGAAAATCAATCCATGAAACTTTGTGTCCTAGTTGATTCCAGAGTCGTCCTCTATCGACATATGTTTCCTATGAGAAACATAATTAGGTCTATGACTAAAAGACTTCGCTTTGGGGATTCGTGAAGCCATGTACGACTATCTTTACCTTGATAGTTTGTGAATCCTGATCATTCTTTTCTGTTATCGAGGTTTTCGAAATATCTTTCAGGCAAGATAGATAGTAATCTTAAAGTTATCTTCGTCTCAGACTTTGTGATTCCTCAAGATAGATATATGAAATATGATTTTAATTGATCTTTTGAAGATTGTTTTTGAGAGGTGATTAAGAATCTAGGCTACTCTTCGGAAGTCGTAAGATCCAGATTTCTGAGATTTGCTAGTTTTCCTATTGCAAACAGATTTTCTCATATTGATCTTTAATCTAAACGGACATCAAATAGGCTTATCTGTTAGAGGAAGATTGCTATCAAAAGTCTTCACTTCGGCTAAAACAACTCTTAGGCTGTAAATGACGTCAGCTAAGGAAATCAAGTGCGTAGAGTTTGCGAGGTTCAAGTGATGTAAGGAGAGCGATTGTAACTGAATCGCTTGGAGGGTGGGTTTGGTCTCAATTACATTCCAGTCCGAAGTCTGATAGTATGCTAGTCTCTGTAGAGGATTAACACAATGTCGTGTTCAAATCTGGACGAGGTCCCTGGTTTCTCTGCTATTGCGGTTTACTCATTAAGAAAATTTATGTTGTCTTGTGTTTTTCCTTTTCGGCATTACATATTGTTTATCTTTATAATTGGATTTACACAGGTTTGTACATATTCAATCTAAGTACATACATCATATTAATTGTAATCGATTACGAGACTTGTTTCTTGTAGAATTCGTATCTTGAAAGATAGATAACAAGTTTAATCACTTGGCAGAATTCCGATTGGATTATTTGGATACGACTAGATTGATATTAGATATTGATTTTTAAGATATCCTAAGTACTCTGCTTAACAATCAGGTTCACGGACCCAGTGTTTATACACATACTGATTCAGAAGAGGTTGAGATATAAACTCTATATACATATTGTCAAGGATCATTTAGTTTGTCTACTTGCTATTGTATTAAGTTTTTCTTAGGAAAACTGTATGGACAAACTTAATACAACTCCGAGAGTTAAACTCAATTAAGGAATAATATCTAGAGTTATCTCTCTCTCTCTCTTTCTCTTGCGATTAGAACCTAATCACAAAGAGATTACTTGGACAATACCAAAGAGCAATGTCCAAGAATCAATAAAGTCGTATCCAACAAACTAGGTTGGATGTCTCTATTATGATTGATCAACGCACAACCTGTGATATTTCAATTATAAAGATAAACAGTATAATGCGAAAAAATAAATAACACATACACTAGAAGTTTTGTTAACGAGGAAACCGCAAATGCAGATAAACCCCGGGACCTAATCCAGATTGAACACCAAACTGTACTAAGCCGCTACAGACACTAGCATACTACAAATTAACTTCGGAATGTAATATAGTTGAGCCCTAAAAGGTATCCCAACGATTAAGGTACAGTCGCGCTCCTTACGCCTCTTGAATCCCACCAGGACTCTGCGCAAATGATTTCCTTAGATGACATCACACCAACTAAGAGTTGCTTCAACTCAATTGAAGACTTTGAACCAATCTTCCTCCCAAAGATTAATCATATATATGTTTTCCTTTTACAATCAAATAGTTTGATCAAATATGATGGAAATCGATAGCAATAGACAAAGTCTAGCTAACCTCAAAATTCGGACTTATGCAACCCGAAGTGCAGCCTAGATTATTATTCACCTCACAAGTATAAAACCTGTGGAATCAACAAAGTTTGATACGAAGAGAACTTTGATGATTTCTATCTATCTTGATCAAGTGAGTAGCTCAACAATCGATCAAGATCAGGATACACGAGTTATCAAGGAAAGATAACTGGACCTGGCTTCACGAATCCTTATGAAGTATTTGTAGTTGCTAAACCCAAAAAGGGTTAGGAAGAGGACGACTCTAGATACAACTAGGACACACCAAAAAGTAGTGTCGGGATTCAAAGATCCAAGTTGCTTGAAGTTCCCTTTTTATAGACATTCAAAGCATAGGTTTATTTAGGTTTAAGCTAAGATAGCGTTGGAATCAAGCAAACAATATCCACCATTAGATGAATCTTTGAATCTGATTTACATAAACAAGATATACACTCTGGTTAGGTTAAACCATAACTGAACCATGTATAAAGACTATGTTCAACATGGTTAGCCGAAACTAGCCGATTTGAACTTAAAAGGTTAATATTCATTTTCATGAACACATAAGACATTAACCTTGAGTCACAAACATGTGATCAAATAAGTCTAGTGTTTTTAGAGAATTAATCAAATGCAAATTATCTCATAGAAATAATTTAATCGCACTTGAAAATTATCGACATGGTTAGTAGGTGTACAAGGTACAAATACCATTATCGTTCGTGAGTCGGTTCAGTCACAGTACGTGTACCGGTTTGTAAACATTTAACCAAAACCAAGTTTCGGAGTTAACAGAACTATTTAGGTATGCATACCGGTTTGGAAACCTTAGGACTATCACCGGTTCCGGAGTTCACAGAACAATTTTGGTTTCCGTACCTGTATGGGCACTAAACCGAGTTCGGGAACACATAACTATTTTGGTACGTGTACCGGTTTGGATACTAATCTCGATTCTGTAACCACAGTTCCAAAATGGTTTGCATACGAGTATGCATACCGATCCCGTTCACGAGTTAAACAGATATTCACATGATGTGCATAAGAATATGTGTACCACAAATCTGTAAGTTAATATATAGTTATTCCCCTACGTGTAGGAGTACATGTAATACGGGTTCAGACTTATAACAGTTTTTCCAGTTTGTAAGACTGATAACACTGTCTTGTATCTGAATCTATAATAGTTCTATAATTCTCTCTAAATCAATTCGAAACATTCCCAAATAACATCAATGACACATATCACTGTTCCAGACTATTTTCTAATGATAAACTTGAATCATGATTTTGATTCCGAACAATAAATTGTCCCTAACCAAAATACATCAAGTATGAACAAATGTTCATTAAGCTTAGTCATTATATTTCGAGAACTAATTATCAAGATAAACTTGACTCGAAATTCTTGTCTATGCATAATAGTCTAATTCGTTATGCGATATCGTCTCAATGATTAAAAAAAATGAATATAACTTGAGATATAGGTGGTTCAGTCTTCACTTAACTTTTGTTGGTGAAGTTCTCCAAAAGCTTCGGTTAATCTTCGCCTTTAAATGGTAGAACACAATGATGACTTCCGTGATCCACTGTTTCTCAACTACATTTCTATCATAGTCCGAGACTTAACTAATTGTAGACTAGAAATCAAGATATAGTTTTGACAACAAGCTTGAGATAGCAACACTTGTAAGTTTGACCGAGCAATGCTCTAACAGTAAAGGAAGTCAACTAAGGCAATCAAGTGTGTAGAACCACATTGGGTTCACATACATACAGGAGCACGACTGAAGCTGAATTGCTTGGAGGGTTAATTCGGTCTCAGTTATAGTCCAGTCAAGTCTAAAGTCTGATAGTAGTCAAGGGTTTCTAACGGTTTAATACAATGCAGTATTTCAAATTGTACTAAATCCTAAGGTTTTCCTTCCAGTGCAGTTTTACCCGTTAACAAAATTCTGGTATCTTATGTCTGCATTATATTGTTTATCTTTATAATAGGAATATCACACGTAGTACGTAAATCAATCTAGATAGTCTTGGATCCCTTATTGATTGAGATCCTACAAGACTCGTTCTTGTTGAATCGTATCTTGAAAGATAGATAAAAGTCTCGTTCTTGTTGGAATTCAGATCTTGTACAATCTGGGTACATACTAAATTGATCTTGGATATTGATTTATGGGTAGTCTAAGAACTCTTCTACACAATCAGGTACACGGACCTTTGGTCTATTTATATTGATTATTGAAGATTAAAAGAGTAAATCTATATATAATCTTATACAAGGGTCTTTACTGTTGACCTACTTGTGATTTTATTAGGCTTTATCAGATACAGGTTGCCAAACGAAAAAGTTGGTGGTATACTAGTAGGGGTGTGCAACGGACGGACGAATACGGATTAGGGGTCACCCGCGTCTAATCCGTCAAAGTTGCGGATTTGGAAAATCCAACCGTGACCGGCCCAATCATCCGCGGATCAACGGGGCCGGATGCGGATTTAGTCAACAAAAACAAAAAAATTTAAAAAAAAAAACTAATTCTACAGGATACCCTAATCTAATCAAGTAATCAATCATCGTTTCGCTCTACGTTCAAGATTGATTTGAGTGAGGAACAATAATAGTACGTAGCTCCATCTCCTTATTTCTACAATCTTGAGCTCATGGATACTAATGTTAGTATCCCTTCTTTAAATTTTCAATTATTTATCGCTATAATAATCCAGTTTTCTTTCGTTTTGTATAATAAAATTGATACCAAATTACTCACTGAGTAGTGGTAGAATTTGAACCAGTTAGGCTATAAGAATCTGTTCACAACAAGTGCCATCTAGTGCAATTGGTAATATCTAATGTTGGCTACGAGATCTGTCTGATGTTGATGCTAGGGTCGAATTTTTTCATGACAAGTGCCATCTCAGATTACTCAGTGATCTATTGTATTAAATTTAAAGAAGGAATACTAACATTAGTATTCTAACATTGGTATTTGAGTGAGGAATAACAGCTACGGTGCGGGAGAAACCACGGATTTCAAAGTCCAACCGCAACCAAACCGTTAAAAGTGCGGATTTGAGAATCCCATCCGTGTCCTTCCCATAGATCTTGCGAATTGGGTTTCACCCGCAATCTTGCGGATTGGGTTTCACCTGCAATTTTGCGGACGAATACGGGTGAAATCCGCGGTTCCGGACTTTTTGCTCACCCCTATGTACTAGATACCTTCTCTTTTTCATGTTCTATATGTTCTCTTAAGCTTAATTAAAATGCTAACCTTAATGTAAGTGTTAATCCCAAGTCTTGGAATACTCTTAAATTATGTAACTTAGCAAAAATACTTCTTAGAGGAGCACTGAATCATTGATGAGGTGCTCTCTCAATTTTATGAGTATGTTATCTTGTCTTCAAAGCCAAGAACCCTGGATCAGATCTTGGCTTGAGAGATCAGACCCAACTTGAAGATCTTATCAATGAAATGCAAGTTTTCGCTTTTTATGCCTCTTTACTTACTCCTTCTGTTTATGCACTTTTGCATAAGTGAAAACTACAATCAAACCCATTTTTAAGATTTTCTTCACTATGAAACCCACCGACGCAAAAGTTCATGCGTGCACCCATAAATAAATAAAAATAAAAAAGTCCTCAACCCAAAATTTTAAGATTGTAAAATTTCCCTAGACTCCGTTTTTATGATTATTGATTTATGCTCCCATCTGATTCTGAATGATTTCTAAGACAGAGAGAGACGAGAAGAGAAACCTGGTGATGTTTGTTTACTTCGATTCTGATTATTCGTCTTTACGTTATGGATCATACTAAAACCAGAGCAACGGAAGGAGGAAACCCTAAATCTTGGCTTACTAAGGTGGCACATACTTTAGATTTAGATTCTTATTAAGATTGATTGTTTAAGATTCTGAATTCTCTTATCAAGATTTTGTGTTTGTTTGATATGAGATTTTCCTGTGGGTGGATCTGATTTTTACTGATCGCTGGACCACATGGTATGCTTTGATTTCCTAAAACCCTTATTTTGTTGATTGAATGAATTTTGGTGTTAGTACAATTTTGATATGGATCTCTTATTTTTGACCTATAATTATGAGTAATTAGGTCGAATTTTTTGGTTCATATATCTTGGATGAGCCAAAGGATTCTTTTTTCTTTTGGCATAAAAAATGAATTAATGTTACTATTTAAAGTAGTACATAGGGCTCCAGAGATATACAGGGTTGGCTGAATCCAGAGCTTAAGTTCTTCTATCGGTATGATTGAATTCAACCATTTTTGTCTTAATATCTTAGATAATTGGCATTTATAATCATTGTTTTGCTGAATTTTAATGACTTTGAGCAAAACAAATTCTGATATATAAGAAGGGTAGGGAGCAACTGCCCTCAAACTAAAACCAGGTTCCTCTCTATAGAAGCCATTGATTAATTTATTTTTACTGTGAACTACTAGTTCATTTTTGCTGACTGCTGAGCACACAAATTTGTTTAGCCTCCAGGGGCAATTGCCCCTCGAACTAAAGCCATGCTCTAAAACTACTTTATTGATACGGGGAATTAGTTCATTTGTGATGTTTACACAAAATTGTATTTTTGGGTTTGGGACAGGATTTACTAATCCATATGGACTACTTTCCACTGATCATGTAAATTCCGATAGTTCATCTGAACAAAATTGTGGTTTGGAATTCAGGTCTAGAGGATTTCATTTGGTGACAAGTATTAATTTCCATTTAGCCTAACTCCTCTATTGGTGTTGGTGTTGGTCATAATGGTTGAATAATCTGTTATGCATCTATGGAATTGGTTGCATAACCTGTTATGCATCTACAAAAATTGTTGCATAACTTGTTATTCAGTCCAGAAAATGGTTGCATAACACGCTATGCATCAACTTATTTGTTAGTATCAAAACCAACAATAAAAAAAGACTTCATAACTTGTCATGCACCTACAATAATATCTGCATAACATGTTATGCAATTGTGAAAATGGATGTATAACCAGTTATGCATCCGAAAATATGGCTGCATAATGCATTATGCATCAACTTTATATGTATGCACTAAAATCAACCAAAACAATGGCCACATAACCTGTTATAGATGCATAACTTGTTATGCAATCGAGAAAATGGTTGCATAATTCGTTATGCGCCTGCTTTTTCTGTTGGATTCAGGCATATACAGCGTTTTAGTAGCTGCATAACCAAAATAATTGATGCATGAACAAAAATATGGTTGCATAACATGTTATGCATCTTTTGTGGTGTATGCATATTGTGTTATGCATCTTTATTGGAGGCTGCATAACGAATATGTAGTTAGTTTTCCCTAAAATGATGATCACCTCCGATTTTTTCATGAAAAATAGAAATTTGATATTGTTGTTTGTACTCGTTGTGTAGCTCTCTTTAAAAGATTTCCAACGATATAAAATTTGTAAAATTTCGAGGCGCAGTTTTTTAGATATGTTATATCCAAGTTGCGTTGCCAATGAAAAATTAGGATGCATAACCCGTTATGCAGTCATTGTTCAAAATTTCATATAATTATGGGTGTCACGGAAATTAAAAATAATTTTGGGCCTGACAACGAGAATATTATTATTTTTGGGCCTGCGCCTAATTTTCCCTTTGCAGAATAACGATTTTTTGGGCACTACTCAAAAATGGTGGGGGACTACTAAGTGATAAGAATATCTATCCTATATAGTTATAAGGGGTGTCCTAAAGTGTGGAAATGACTAACCTACCCTTAACATACCACTTCCTCCCATCACCACCACATATATATATAACCACCTCCTCCCATCACCACCGCCGCTCACCACCACCGACTACCACCACCACCGACCACCTCAAACCACCACCACCGCCACCTCTATATATAGCTTAATTTAAATCATTAACAAAACAAAATCAAAATCAAAATTATAACAAACCCATTACTTATCGTTCGTTTTTGGTTGAAAAAATGAGAAGTAATCATCAAAATGGGTTGAAAATGGAAGTTGCAGAGAGAAGTTCAGCTAGGAATTATGTGAAAAACTTTGTCGAACTAGCCGAACTCAACTTTAATGGAGGTTTTTCTTTTTTTCAGAGAAAAGTTCGGTTACGTCGCCAAAAAAATGTCTCAACCGAACTAAAAGTTCGGTTTTGTCGCAAAAAGTTCTCGTCGCAAAAAGTTCGGTTACGTCACAAAAGTTCGGTTTCGTCGCAAAAAAAATTCGGTTTCTTCGCAAAAAAAGTTTGGTTACGTCACAAAAAGTTCGGTTACGTCGCAAAAAGTTCGGTTACGCCGCAAAAAATTTTCTCCTAACCGAACTTTACTTTGAAAAACCTATATATTGAGTTCGGTTACGTCACAATTTTTTTCATAGCCGAACTCCTAGTTCGGTTGCGTCGCAATTTTCTTCTCCTAACCGAACTTTTATCTGAAAGAAAAAACTCCATTAAAGCTGAGTTCGGCTACCTATGTTTTCAGAAACATTAGCCGAACTACACTTGCAGATGAGTTCGGCTACCTGTTCTTCAGATATCGTAGCCGAACTTTTTTAACCAAACCAAAATCAATTTGTAAATTGTTCATTTTTAGGAATGTTTTGGCCAATTCAAGCACCATTAACTAAATTTGAAGTATCCGTGAGTACCCAAAACATCATACTCTTGTTGTGGCTCTTAAAGAAAAAGATCTAACTTTTTTTCTTCCAAAACCCTCATCTTCATCTTCATCTTCATCTTCATCTTCATCTTCTCCCTCTCAATAATTCTTCTTTTGAAAAAAATCAACTTATTAATTTAATCTCACTAATCATTAATTAACTCACTAATCATTACACTAACTTATTTAGTTACCAAGGGCAAGTTTGGTATTAAAAAAAAATTAGATAAGGGGTGACTCAAAATTACTTCAAATATCCACCCAAATAATGAAGAGTAGTTCCCTCCATTTTTGAGTAGTGCCCAAAAAATCATTCTTGCAGAGAGGTAGCATGTTTCGTCTCAGTAGTGGGTTTCTTATCTGTACTTGGACGTGGTTGTCAACTATTTAGTAACTACAGCAAGGAGATAATGATGCACAAACAACTTCGTGGTTTCCAATGGGCCATGGTCAAACCAAAACCGAACGACTAAGGTGGTTTAATGGGCTACCTCTCGGTTGTACCTAACTGCTTAACCCAAATACAGTTTTTAAGACCAACCACTGTTAGAGTTTCGTGATCATGAATTCATGTTTTCAGTTTCATTATATTTAAGCATAGCATCTAACTTAAAACTAACTCCACTTCAATCGTTTCCGGACCCTCACAATGATAGAAGACTGTATTTTCAGCAATATTAGTTGTTGCTAATTTGACTCTCTAACGCTGTTTTTTCTTTTATGATCACTAACGCTGTTGAATCACAACATAATTAACTCATTTTTTCCAACATTTTATTTCATCTTAATCCACAATATATTTGGATCGGCTCACAACGGCATTACATACTATTGGTTTCAATGTTAAAGTAATTAAACAATGTAATTAGTATGAAATACATAATTATTATCTCGGTTTACATATTAGTGAGCTTTGTGCTGGGGACAAGAGACATACTTATATTACAACACGGCTTTTGGGTTATATTAATCGACACTTAATTCGATGTAGTTAAGTGGATTTAGGGTTTGATTTAACTAATAATCCGTACTTTAGAACGCACTTTGTATAAAATCAACCAACATATGCGAGATTTACAATGACGAATGCCAATATAAATTCATTTAAAGCTCAATTAATACTAATTAAAATAAATAATGTTCACAATGTAAGTTTTGTCATCAGCATTTTATACCTAGCACTAAACCTCATTAGTGCTCCCATGAGATTCAGCATCAATTATTTAATGCATTCTTAATCGGTTTCGATTAATGACAGATAAGAATCTTGATTAGTAGTATGTTAAATTTAATGTTTAATTCAGTTTGATTAATCATTGATGATGAATAATTGTTCAAAATTTAGTCTCATGCCTTAAGTAATCAAATGTAAGAGTTAAATTTTTGTCAGCAGCAATACTAAAAAAACAAAATCAATAAAAAAAGCAATCCTAGTGAAATGAAAATCAAAGGCATCGTAAGATCCTAAATGTTTGTGGCTTTTTAAACTTTTGATGGCGGGCAGAGTCTTAAATTGATGAATGAAGCCATGAAAATATGAATCCATTGGCTTGTTGAGTTTTATCAGAACGTGTTTAAGGGATATAATAAGCAGCAGCGGATGAACTTTTTCTTTTCTTATAAAACTAACTAAAATATATATATGAAAGAACAACAACTAGCAGCTACCTTATGGAACTGCAGGTTGTGATGTCATGCTCTGATTAATTAAGTATGAGAAATCATTAAGATACTAAATACGTCAGTACTGATGTATGTATTAAGTGCCGGGAAAGAATTATGTAATATAAGGTAATCATCATATCTGATGGCTCATCTTTGGGCATTTCCTATGGGATGACCAAACCTCAGCCAGGTGGATGGTCAAATGACGTTTTGCACTATGGTAAAAGTAATGGGTGGATGATAATCAACTGTGCGGGTGCTCTAAAACTGCAAGCGGTTTTACAGAAACCTGGCGGCTCCGGACAATCCGTTGGCGGGTCATGGTCATTCGCTATTGACTATTTTTTCAAAAGTAAAAAACGATCATATTTTTACCACTATAAATTACCACCATTTTCAAACAACCCACTCACACCAAAATTCATTTCTCTTGAATTTTTTCTTCTAATCTGTTTCAATTTTTTTGTTATAATGTCTGAAAAGGCGATAACACTTTTTTGTAAGATAAAACTTGAAGCTGCTATTTCTAAGATATGTGAAAGGTTCGGAAAAAAAAATAGTAGCAACAGGACCAGGCAATTTGTAACTTTTTATCCTCGTTGGGGACCAGAGCAGAGACTCACTAAAAAGCATAGAGTACGGTCACGATTATTACAAGAGAAAGGTGTCGGATTGGAAATCTTCAAGTACAAGACGACAAGTGGATGGTTGCCAAGTGTCGTGGAGCGAAGGACCACTTTTCGGATTTGGCGGTTTTATCATGAAACATTGGACTTTCGAAAAAACGAACTGCTCCGGGAATATAGGATCTTGAATACGGGCACATGTGGGGGTTTTAGTTGCCCAAACAGATATTGGCTAATGTGCCATAGCAGCCAATGAGGACTCGATTGTAAACATGGTTGAGAGCTTGCAGGAGGGATATTCTAGAATCTTGCACAACTAAGACCGCGTGATTCTTTAACCAAACTCAAGAGATAGACTCAGTGCGACCAAAACAAGAGGCTCAAATCCCTCGACACGATGCTCTGGGTAATTCACAAGGTTTCATCTTCTATGACACAGTCCAAATGCCAGATTACCCATGTAGTTCATCGGACACAGAGCTAGTTTAAATTACATTTTTATTTATAAAAAGGACTGGTTCACATCGCCCTTTATTGTTTCTCTATTTTCATTTTGGCCCCTGCGCGGGGCCAGCCATGAAGAAAGGTCAATTTTGGCCCTTACGCAGGACCGGCCCTGAGGAAGGTCAACGAAGATTAATTTTGGGGCAGCAAAAATGTTTTTTTCTCTGATAGATTTATGTTACAAAGAAAAATGAAGATCTATATCGCGATCTATATTTGGATGTCAGGAAATCCTCTCTCTCCTATTGCTCTCCATAACTGAATATCCCAAAAAATTCAAACTACCTTTTCTTCTTCTTCTTCGATTCCTTTTACAAAACTTCAATTACATATCAATTTCTTATTAGATTATTATGTGTTGCCTAGATTTACTCTAATATTAATTACGGTAAATTTGGGTAACACTTAAATAAGGTTTTTATGCTTTCAATAAAACTTATCCTTGTTCTACATGGATTTTAGAATCAGGTTTTGTTTATATTTCTCCTGATCGTCTTATAATGGCTGACTATTGTCATTATGAAGAATATAATAGCCTTAATGGCACTTTGTTAACATGTGATGGTATATAAATGTAAATCATTGACGACGATCTCCTCCGGCGTGACGTTGATCTCTGCAACTCGATACAAGATCCATGGCTACCGGTTCTAATCGTGATTACGATGTTATGTGATTATTACTCCTTGTTATGGGAGCATCAAGATTTGAAGAAGTTATCCAAATGGTTGGAAAGAGTTCCAAAAACAATCCCTCGGAAAACATCTGATTTTTATTTGAATATGTACTTAATACTTTTAATGCATCTAAGATCTTCTGTATTAGGGGATCTCATTAAATGTATTTTCTACTATTCTTTGTTGATGATGTATGAATTTTTGTCACTTGTTGATATTTTATTAATATAATTATTCTAGGGGTTCGGTGTAGCCCCTTGTTCCTTCCAAAAAAAATGTGGAGGACGTATTCCTAAAAGAAGAAGGGGTATACCATAAATAAAAAGTTACTTTAATGGTTTATTGGTTAATATCTAATTAGCCAGGAATAAAAAATTTCCTTCATCGTTCTCTCTCGAAAGCTCCTTCCATCCTGTTTGCTTCCCTACAACACTCTAATACCACCACCTCTTCACGAAAAGTAAATTGAAGTTTATGAATATTCAGAATATAGATTATCATTTATATTTTATGCTATGCTTTCTATTTGATCTGTTGTTTTTTTTATTAGTGTTCCAAAATTATATTTTTAGGGGGAAACTTCAAACCCCCAATTCAATCAAATTCATGTTTACCAATTTTCTAGAATGATCATGCATACATATCATAGTTACATGATCTAAAGAATTTGTTGACAAAGTTCATCTCATTGTATCTTCGACCAATTATGTTACAAGAGAGACTAACCGGATTGTTTATGTTAGTAATAGAAGGAGATGTGCTTATGCAAGTTGATTTTAAAGCTGTAATTAGTGGTCTTAATTATTGTTTAATCTGATGAACTTATGCCATATGTGCATTATGAACCGTTTTCTGCTTGATATATGTATAAACTTGAGAAGTATGTTTGGTTTGTTTTTGAGGAAACATATGGCAACTTGATGTATATGTATGTGCAAAACTAAAATTGTTGCTTGATATATGTATTTGAGAAATATATACTTGTCTTGATTACTGGTAAATGACATGAGGGATTCAGGGATGGGGCAATGATTTCGCCTTCGCTTAGGGGCAACGAAATCACAGGGCCGACCCTGCCCCTATGGTATGCTCTCGCCTAGTGTTTTTTTTAAGCATATCTCACATAGCTTCTGTTTTACCTAATGTGGATTGCACGAAAAATAGTTAATATTCTGTATCGGTATCGTATTGGCGAGGTGCGATACACCTAGATAGAAGATTATATCAATGGTAAATAATTAATTTGTGATTTGTAATTTATAGGTAGAGGTGCATTATGTTACTTGAAAATTTAATGTAAGGCATTTATAATGTAAAAATATCGATTAAACTAGTTTCACTTGTTAACCTATAACATCCCCAAACATGGAATTTGTATGAGAAAAGAAAATTTAAAATTTAAAAATAAATAAATAAATAAAATAAAATAACAGTGTTAATAAATACATTTGTATCCTTACCGGTATAGTCGTCCGATATTGCTATCAATATATCGGTACAATACGACTGATACAACCGATATAATCGGACTATTCGTGTATCACCGATATTTTATGTATCATCTAGGTAAAAGGTGATACACGATAAATTCCGATGTTATTAGCGGATACGACCGATATTAACTACATTAGTCGCACATGGTCGATTTGAGACTCATGACTTCCATTCCTAAAATTTTAAACAACCGCCAACTTGATAGAATGGGGCATTTTTTTTTTCTGGAACGTTTATTTCATTTCCAAGTTTGGACTTTCGATTGAATATAGATTGCTGCACAATAAATGACAGAGTAGGTGATAGAAAGGGCTCATCTCATTCGCCACTATTTTGAAACAGATAAAATGAGGCTAATTATTGACACAACTTATTTATGTTTTTTATATGCACTGATGTATTGGTAAAAAAATCGTAAGAAAAGGTGCTTGCATTATAATAGTAAAAATGTAACGTTATCTCATGTTAGGCGTATTAATGGAACCTAATTATCCGAAACTGAATCAAAACTGTTTATTTGGTTTTGGTCTGGGGATTTTTAAATTGTATATTAACTAACAACTTTAGTATCTGGTATTGTCCTTCCTCTTTTTCTCTGTAAAAACGAAAAAATAAACCCTATTATTTTAATCGCCGCTCTACTCAGATCGGCTCCAAACGAGTAGATTTGAGCAGAACAAATCACACCCAATCTTCTTTGCTCCTTCTATCATCCGTCCCTGCAATTTTTCTATAGCTTTAGTTTTTTATTTGAAGAGAATTGGCATGTTTCCTTTGCTTTTTCAAGTTTGGTTTTGGTGATTCCTTTGGCTAATTTGTGCAGGTTTGTCTCTCTATCTTTATCTTTGATGAGAGGAGATCAAGTATTTTATCCACTTTCAGTTACGAGTTTCAACCAAGTCATAACAAAAGCATCAGCTCCGACTACTCTGGGTAGATCGGTTTCCACATCTGATCTCGGATATCTTTTTAATTTGTTTTTATATGATTTAAGCCTAATGATGTATCTTTTGCTTCCATTTGTAACTCCTCCTTGTTTTTGCTTTAGTGTTAGGGTCTGTTTCGTCTCTTGTAGACTAGATTTAACTTCTTTACTGAGTTTTAAAATGTTCTATTTGGTTGAAGACCTATTCAACAAGATCAACTATGGAGCCTAGTTAGTAATTCTCCAAATCATTCCCGAATGATTCGCGAACGTATCCGAACTGACCGAATCCGAATGATACTTCCGAACTATTTGAACTCCGAACCTAGTTCCCAGATTATATGGACCCCACGAATGATTCACGAATGTATCCGAACTGACTGAATCCGAATGATATTTCCGAACTAGAACTTCGAACCTAGTTCGCGCCCAACCTCGCTCTCCCATAGGTAATTCTCTGACCAGAGTTATGTTGATTGGTTTTTGTTTGATTTTCTATATACTTTATATTTAAATACAATTATTCAGTTAAATTTTTCTATTGGTAGTTGTTTAACCAGTGTTTTATGTGTTAATTTTTGTTTAAAAATCTATAAACTTGTTTTATAATACATTTATGTGATTAAATTGTTTACTTCTTGTAAAATAATCACGCTAAAATGTTTTTTTCCATCTTATAAATCATATACAAATAAAATTAGTCTCGTAATAAGGTCATAATACTTATCAATTTATCATATATGTAAGCCGAATTTTAAGTGCCGAACTCACATTTATAAAACGAATATGCACGTACGTATGCCGTTCCGCACTATTGTCCGAACAACGAACCGTTGACCGAATTTTTGACCGAATTCGACCTATCCGAATCTGTATAATTCCAGTACATATGCCGTCCCGAACTACTACCCGTACCCCGAATTGTTAACTAGGCTATGGAGAGTTAAAAACGGCAGCAACAAGAGCATCATCTTCAAATCTTTCTAAGGAAACAAAGACAACAAAAACAAGATTAAGAATATCAACTTTTTCGTCAACTACATCCAATGTTACCAAGACTCTCAAGCTAATTCGGTACGATTCGATCTGATCCAGACCTCTAAAGACCGATTTAGATGACCTTTGTTACATTAGGAGCTGTTATTATTACTTAGACCTGGGGAGATACTGTTACTTTGAAAACATATCATGCTGATCTTGAGAAATTGGGTTGGTTGTAGTCCAGTCATTGCTTTATGCAGTCACACAAATTGATTTTGTATCAAAATCAATTTGGCCCTTAGTTGAGGCTTGGTCCTCTTGGAAATCTAAAATGGTAGTTATGTTTGTAAGGGTAGAGTTATTTAAGAATTGTGGGAGATACTACAAAACTGATGAATGTATGATGAACTTGAAAAGTCTCAGTAATGTTTTCGATTCGCAAAATAGGTATTATGAATATATTGAATGAGGTTCGCCTCTTTT
>JAJJMB010001692.1:86171-149759 GCA_023531105.1 Papaver atlanticum
GGGGGGGGGGAACATACAAAAAAATGCAATAACTTGTATGAAAATAGATTAAATCCAAACTAAAATGAAGAGATTAAAGTTTTTGACGAAGAAACTAAATAGTTTGTTAAGACCCGTCAAGCACCTGGAAACCGCTATGAACCAAGCTAATTGACAACTTTAAATTTGCATGACAGTGATTCACAAGATCCACATGGTTATAGTTCAAGACACCATCCAAATAATAACGAAACAATGTATGAGAGCATCCACAATGGTAAATGCTTAAAACTCCTGCATAGAAACACACAAAATAAACTATATTTGGGCACACGTATAATATTTTGACAAAACATGTAATTGTAGAGTTTTTCATACAACCAGACTAAGGTTTTTAAAATCTGAAGAAATTATGAGGTTAGGTTTAAAACTGAGCTCCCAAGAAAAATAAATATTAGGCATAGTTTATTCTTGTCATATACACTAATCTATAATCTCCATATTCTACAAAAAGTGAGTCTTTCACTTTTCAAAATTTTCCCAAGGTAGTATATGTTAGCGGGCATACTTTAAAAGTGTGTTTGATCATGCTCAATTCTAGATGAAATGACGAGGATACCGAGTACATCATAATATTTTCATCTCAACCTATTACAAACAGACCTTGTGTTATCTTACAGAAACAAGAACTGCCAAAAGATTAGTTCAACAAGATGCAACTTGATATATAGCTTAGGTTCGAGACTAAACCAATCTATGGAATCGTACCAAGTTTGATTAAGTACAAGTATATTTACTTTAATTATAAATATAAACAATATAAATAGGAAGTAAGAGTAAATCACATGACACACAAGATTTTATTAATGAGGAAAACTGCTTGGCAGAAAAACCCCGGGACCTAGTCCAGTTGAATACTCTCATAATTAAGCCGATATAAACTACCACAACTTTCTATAGTTGAGACCAAATAAACTACCCTAGTTATTCAGTATTCATGCGCCTACAACCACATGAATTCAGATAGAGTCCACTATATCACGTTGCTTCATCTTCTGTGAAGACTTCTGCTTCTTAACTCCTTTGGATCGTAAATTGAAATAGTAAATGACTAACACGTTCCAGTAACCACACTTGTGAATATCCCAGACTCGACAATGGTCAGAGATAAAGTTGATTATAAAGGATATTCCATTTATTCAATATAAACTCATTTTGTCAAAGATCACACCAAAAAAAAGATTATAAAAGAATATATCTCGGTGAACAAGCTTTATCCAAGAAACCCTACAAGGAGCAGCAACTAAACAGTTAGTTCGATCTTTCAAAAAATTGTCCATTGAAATAAATTGCTTGTTTGGATCCCAGAGAATCAAGTATGCGCGAAGTATCACAAAGATCAGAATACCAAAAAGAAGCAGTCTTCTAGTCTTCAATCTCCAATCATCAAAGTATCACCTGCACAAACAACTTGATTCCTACTAATGATCAATACATACATAATAAAATCTATTAACGTTGGCCATCACTAGTTTTATCTACAGATCTTTAATCACTAGATTTATAATAGTCAATCCTCAAAGAAACTTGAGTGGCCTTATATCAGAAGAGAAGAACCATGGAATAATCAAGTTTGATATATCAAGGATAATTATACCATCAGTCAATCAAATCAATAATCAGAAACTAAAATAACAATACGATTTAGTTTCCCACCAACAGTACTACTAAAATATTCTTGATCCCAAAGAAGACTTTAAATGAAGGCAACACAAGAGATTTCACCTAATTAGATTACTCTCCTCTGCCAACGAGTTGACTTCCCATACAAACGGTTAGGCAGCGTGTCAAGGCATAAGTTTGTAAAAATACAAGGTCCACTATTTATAGTTATATGACCAAGGATTGTTTGGACAACATGAAATTACCAAATCCGAGAATCCGTAAGATATGCAATAAATGTATTTTTTTGGTTGTCACAAATTCCAACTATAATCCAACTCATATACCGAAATCATTCTTAGTTGACAATATTAACTACCAGATTTTCATATACTTATAATATAGTAACTAGAGATATGAAAACCTCTGGAATATGGTAAGAACATATTCTTGAATATCTAAAAGATATTTGAACTTCGGTTTTGGGATCTTTGCCTTGAGTATCAAAAAAAAAAAACATGAATATTAAGATATAAGAGTTTAGCACATGTTCTAATCACTATGTCGATGTTACGTGAACATTCTAAGTTCAATCTATATACATTTCAATTTTTGTACAAACCCGAAGATCACCAAACATATCGAAAATGTAAAATTGGATTAAACTTTGAACATGATCGGCTAGGGATCGACATTGCACCTGGGACCGGTACTTGCCACAAAGGATCAGTCCTACAATCGGGATCGATCATGGGATCAGACTGGAATG
Source organism: Papaver atlanticum (assembly GCA_023531105.1). Taxonomy (NCBI): domain Eukaryota; kingdom Viridiplantae; phylum Streptophyta; class Magnoliopsida; order Ranunculales; family Papaveraceae; genus Papaver; species Papaver atlanticum. The sequence goes on from JAJJMB010001692.1 coordinate 88,582, forward strand.
TAGTTGAGACATAATTAACCCTCCAAAAAATTCAGCTTCAGTCATGCTCCTTACGTATCTTTAATCTCGCAAGACTCTACATACTTGATTCCCCTAGTTGACGTCCTTTACATACCTAGGAGTTTCTTCAGCCGCTGTAAGGACTAATAAGCTATTCTGCATTCATATAATACCTACATGATTACTCTTTAGATATATGAATCAAGATTTTAGAAATCTTGTGTTTGTTTCGAAGAACTACTAGGTAAAAAGTAGATATCAAAACAAACTTGTAGAATTAGGGTTAATACTCTTCAACACTTGTAGATGTACCTAGCTAATTTATTCTGCAACAAGATCAACTAGAATACTTCTAGAGATATCTTGTAAAACTTCTTAAGGATTTGTGAAAAACCTTATTGTTGATGGTGGGTTTTTGCTAAGGCGAAAATTATATTTAAAAAAAAAAAAAAATGTTTCTGATCCAGGCGTCAGAAATATTGAGTATTGGTAAATTTTAATTTTTCAGAGAATTTTAGGAATATACCGACCATAATTTCCCATGGATGACTCCCTCTATATATAGTCCTTTATGTGTTTCACCTGGCTGAACTCAGGATATATATATGCCGCTATATTTATAGTATAATTCAATATCTGCTTATGTATAAAATTCCAAGAATAGTGCTAGTGCTTGTTGCAATACTCCCAGATAATCTACAATTTATACAAAATAAATCTCGATCTCTTAGATGGATTACCCACTAGTATAAAGCAAACTTGAGTATTCTCTAAAATAAATCTCAATCTGCTAGATGGATTTCCCACTTATATATAGTCTTCTTTTTAGTGCTATATTCCACGACTGAATTCCTAAGAACTAATTTACATCACATGCTTATCTGAAAACACATGACAAGATGCACACAAAAATACTTGGTTGAAACATCATAGTTATATTCACAAAATCAAGTAATTTTCATGACAGACATAAAAACTATAAAAATCTGGCAATTTCGTGTCGGAAACAAAAATTATTCAATTTTGTGCCAGACGCAAAATTTGCTCAATTTTGTGTCAGACACAAATTCTTAGTTTATAGTGCATGCACAAGCTACACAAGAAAATACTTGGTTAAAACATCATAGTTATTTTCACAAAATCAAGTAATTTTCGTGACAAACCCAAAAATCTGGCAATTTCGTGCCAGATATAAAAAGTATCCAATTTTGTGTCAGACTCAAAATTTGCTCAATTTTGTGCCATACAAAAAAGCCGATCTATTTTTGCTGCTCAATATTTACCAGACACAATTAATTACCCAAATTACTCAATTTTGTGATAGACAAAAAATCGAAGTTCCCATTGGTCGGAAACTATCTTGGCTGAGCTTGGAACAAATATCCCCAATGATTGGTTACATCAAAGTCCCAATAATGGATGAAAAACAATAAAAACCTTAATTATAGCCAATCGTGACAGGCTATGGCAGTCTTATAATGATCTTGGCCATCCAGCTTGGCCGGCCAAAGCTTAAATCCTAGCCGACCAACTTGGTCGGCCTCCCAACTTTCATAACCGACCAAACTTCGCCAGCTAAATTGATCGAACAAGCATCTTTTGGCCACCCAAAGTTGGCCGGACGAAATGCCTAAAGCATCTCAATTGCACATGTGATGGTCCATAAAAGTCGCATGTGGTAAATAGCGAATTGGCACTGCCAAGGCTATGTAACACTTATAAGCATTGCAATCAGCGTTACAAAACAGCCTCTCTTACCACCTTTCAAGAAGACACTAGTTGTTACTGTGCCTTCCAATATCAATTAATAGCATGCATGGCTCCAACGAGACTTAAGGACCAACACGATGATCTCGAAGAAAATTTTGACTTCAAGGACTTTGGTATCGGAATGACTACTAATAAGACTTTGTTTTCATACTGCTGCCAGGTCAGAGCAAGCAACGCTCTAAACATTTACAAAATGTGTTGCAGTTTGGCTTTTGTGATTGCCACATTCTTTAAACGCTGCAGTTAGCATTGCAACTCTCATGTCTAGGGAATACAACACTTTTTAAGTGTTGCAGTCTCTATTAAAGTGTGTATATGACCTTCCTTGAGTATCTAACTTACATAAAAGGAACACGTGACATACTTCAAGTGTTTAGTTCACGTGCCCTACAAAATTCGACTTACCAAGTGTGCCACACACTGATATTCGCCGGCTATCACATGAGATTTGTAAGGTAAGTCATATTTCCATAAAATTTGGCTTATCATTCATGACTTCCTATGCATGCAATTCATATTTGGCTGGCCATGAATGGCCTAACATAGTGACTGGCCAGAATATCTTGTTTTAATGTAGCTTCACACATATTTCCTTCTATATTATCTTGACCGCTTCCATACTCATATGTTTTCTTTTCCCCTTCACGACCATCTATCACCTCACGTTGATATCAAGAAAAGCAGTGCTTGACTCACTCAACGTCCATATTTGGCATCACCTGTTCACCCACACATGTCAATACTGTTTGGCACTTTTGAATTCTCACATTTTATCTGAGAGTTTCAGATACTTTACATAAGACCTAAATAAAATATATTTATTTCAGTCAGCCTGCTCTTTATAAGTATCACCAGTCTTGTTAGGCTTACCAGGACTTGTCATTCATGTTTGGTCAGGCATGATAAGTCACAAGTCAACTTGACTAAGCAAGTCACATTCGGCTTCATACTAAGTAGTATTTTCCTGCTAAAATTACACGAGACAACAAAAATGTCACAAATGGGAGAGTATTCACTAGGCTATTGATCTGGTGGTCTACAAGATGTAGTGTATTAATACATCCATTATGAGAAAGTGTTAGGATGTGCGGACAGTTGACAAGAGTAGAAGAGTAGTGGGTATGTAACCGTCCATTCATCACATTCCCACGATTTCCACCTTCTCGCTACTTCACAACTTCCACTTCCTACCAGGTCAGGGTGTGCAGTTATGACTCTATAAAATAGATTCTTCAATCTGAAAAGACGAGGGTACCAAATATACCACAATCTTAAACTTTTCTACCTATAGGTCATCTTACCGAAAGTGATTGTCTATGGACTGAGTCGAAACAATACAACGAATCGGTATTCACACTTTGTGTGATCGTCTATGGATACGAGATCGAGACAATACAACAATCAAAGTGTGATTACTTGATAATAGGTTCGGACTTAACCAAACTCTATAGGATCACTATCAAGTAATACAGAGTTAACATTTGTGTAATTTACTTTAAATTATAATAACAACAATTATAATTGCGGAAAAACAAAAGTAAATGACACAGAAAGATTTTGTTAACGAGGAAACCGCAAATGCAGAAAAACCCCGGGACCTAATCCAGAATTGAATACTCTCAGAATTAAGCCGCTATATAAAATCACACCAACTTCGTATAGTTGAGACCAAACAACTAAACCTATAGTTCACCTAGTTTCTTCAGTATCCCTGTTCTTCCGACATTCAATAAGTGCACACACTGGAACAATTCCTTTGGTTCGTATTCCAAAAAGTAAAGGAACAACAAATCTGTTCGGTAACAACTCTATTCAATCTCAGTGATATGAGTTAGACAAATGCTCTTCTGTTTAATCCAATAAACTCCTTTTTCGGGTTTAGATCTATCTATCCAACAACTATCAAAGTAGCAGAGTTTAGATTTTGCAATCAATAATAGGATGTACCAAGATACTAAATACTGATGCCGATCTACGCAACTAATCAATCAAGTCTATCAAGATAAACCGATTATAGTTGGATCCCATCCGATCAAGTTTTGTGCACACCAAAGATTATGAAACCAATAAGAAATCTTCTTTGTCTTCAAATCTTCTTAAATCTTCAATAAACACCTGCACACCACAACTTGAATCTCTTGTGATCAATCACGCACAGAACGGAGTCTGTTAACAATGGATTATCACAAGATGTCTTTAGATCAACAAACAGTTCTAAAGATCCCGTCGACACTTCGATCTAGTTTGAGTGAATCTTATATCAGAAGAGACGATTCTCAAGAATAAACAAATTAGGTGCAATCAAAGTTCAACAACCGTTAGTTAATCAAATCAAATCAAATCGAAAACTAATAATACTGCAATTATCTAGTTTCCCACCAACGGTACTCGTAGAGCTTCTTGATCCCACAGAAGTCTTTAAACGAGCGGTGGTAATAGATTTCGCCTAATTAGGGTACTTTCGTATCCGAATAGACGGATCCACCAGTAACAACACAACAAGGTAGTTTTGCTAGCTCTTAGGATAGTTTGCTCGAAATGCAAACTTGGGTATTTATAGACCAAGGAAGTTTGGACACCAAAGAATTTCCAAAACCGAAATATTCTTAAGATATGCAATATTTCCAAAATCGGTTTTCATAATTCCTGGAAATGCTCCAAATTTAACCGAAATCCTACTAGAAAATCTCCAATTAGTAAATGCACATTACTAATTGGTAATCCAAAGATATGCAATGAATAACAATACCAATAAGCCTAGCGATTTCCCTTTCGATTCATAAAACAAGTTCATGAATGTACTTCCTTTAAACGAATGTAAACATTGTTTCCTATGACGAAATCTTCACCCATACCCATACACATAATCACAATAGCATTCATACGATTATGTTGATGTCTTATATACGAAGTTCAAAAGATAAGCGTTATACTTCGTATTCTAATTCCTTCACATTATGTCTACTAGAGTATAATCATTCACAGCTTCGCAGTTATGTTTTCAATATAGCACGACTTGAAAGATACGTTAGGAATGAAACAGTTCAAGTCACAATATTACTAACCTCAAGAGGAAGGATGATGTCGTCGATGTAGCTTGTTACTTCTTCACATTCTTCAAGTCTTCGAGTAATACTTGTATATCTCATAATCCTAATCTTTCTAGCCTAACCTATACGAAGTTGTCTCTAGTACAAATCAAGCGACTCTTTAATTAAGTTTTGATTCACTAAAATATGACAACCAAACTTGACATACCAACGCTTGGTGGGTTCAATCGAGCTATGCTCTAACACAATCTATAACAATCATAACATACTAGACATACAAGAATACAACTTCACAGAAGCCTTTTCTTAGTCATACACAAAGAATTCTTCGTACACAGTCAGAAACACCACACTTCACAGAGTTTACCACTCTTATCTCAACACTTCTTCTGCTTTCTTCCCTAAGACCAACCCTTCTCCTTCCTTTGTAACCGAAGCAAGACTGGAACTCTCATTTCTTGGTTTAGGCCAGAATTTTACAGATTGATCTCTCGAATCTAAAGTATTTTTACAGTACATTTTGTTTCAGAGTTCAGACTAGTTTCTCATCAATCTACCCCACCTTTTACCCTTTTCACCAAAATAAGTTTTTACCCCAAAAAAACTTATATGCAGTTTTCTTTCTAATTTAGATAGATTTCGACCAACTAATGTTGTTTTATGATCTTAGATTAAAATCTACCAAATGTACGGTTTACAATCAATAATCTTTGAATGGCGCTATATCAGAAGAGAAGGATCTTTGAATAGACAAGGATTATTGAATTAACATTGATACAAGTTGCATAACTATATAAGAAGATTATTACCAACTTATGCTTTGCGTTCCCCAAGAATTTTTTTTACTATCTCACTCTTGTTCTTGGAGAACAATCTTATGCAGCACAAACAAATTTTCCAAGGGATGGATTATGTAGCTTACATGGAATCCTTTATAAATGGTGAATGCCCAATGCTAGGTAGCTTGAATTCTAAGCAAGTTCATGAGTTGCTTTTCTTTTTTAAGACTTTCTCCTTATTTTGAGAGTCTTTCCTAAGTCACGCAATTTTAGGATAGATAATTAAATAAATATTTACTAGCATAAATTGTACTTTTGTAATTATCTATCAATAAAATAAGATAAATTACAACTTAACTTAGGAAGGAATAAAAAACATCACACACTTTAAAAACTAGCCAAATATGACAGTAAATTGTGTGAATAATCATTTTGCCAAAAAAAAAAAAAAAAAAAAACTTGACTAAAACAGGCATATAATCACGTTTTTGCGTTTTTGTTAGCGAACTGTCACTAAATGTTCGTGTATAGTTTCCTATTAGCGAATTGCCACACATTTCTGCTTTCATAAAACACTCATAACTTCTTCGTGACAACTCATAATTGAGTGCTTTTTGGCTCGTTGAATTCGTAATTTTATTCACTACAACATGAGGATCTCTATTCAAAGGTCATTCTCACTAAAGTCTTAGGTTTAAAACTCCTCGATTGTTTACACAAATATATATTTACCAACATAGGAATTTTTCCGAAGAGTGAGCCTTTTGTATCGACAGAGAAAAGGTAAAATAAACAACAATCCCAAAAGAAATCAGCTTCCACATGCTTTTGTGGATGAAATTCTCGTTGATGTCTTCGTTGTCCTTCAGTCTTTATTTTTCAAGGGTATTCGGTGATTTCTTATAATTAATTATCATGCTCTAATCTTAGTTCAAGACTGGCCTTAGTAGAATATTAAAAAAAATAGTTTGCTCGACTAAATCTGACAACAACCTTGATATACCAAAACTTGTGAGTCTTGCCGAGCGATGCCCTAATATTAAGTGAAATCGGAGTCAACAAATATCAAAACCTAAATTTTTATTTTAAAAAAAATGATAAGAAATTTTATTTTGAAGTTTTCTGGAGAAAGGAAAGTGATGAAAGGTGATTAAGTAGGTAGGTTTCGAACTTGTCTGCAATTGATGAATCCCATTCATGAGTTGTATTGTTCTATGATAAGGGAATCCGGAAACACAAGATAGTTTTTTTTGGTTAATTATGAAATAGATAAATTTAGTTAATGGAGAAAGAAATTTAGGTTACAAATATTGGTTAATTATAGCAAAGTCATGAATTATATATAGTTATTGCATATTGTACCCTTAAAAATACGTTAAGACTATAATAGGCTTAGAAAGAGAGCGATATAATCAGAATAATCCTACTTTTTTTTTTCATCTGGAAAAACTAAATTATAAATTAACTATAAAGAACCATCAAGTGGTCTGATAGTGCCAATCATCTCTTGCGCCATGATGAAAGATCTGATTGCTCAAAAACGTAGAATTTGGGCTGGTAATCAAAAGTCAGAAGAAGTCCTCGATATGGAGGATTTTTGATGAGAATCGAGATTGCGAAGTGAGTGAGAAAAATTGATGGATATGGATTTGCTTATGTATAACACAAAAAAGTAATTTACAGTTTGTACGTGCTTCTATTTTTAAGGTTTCAGTTCTGAAATCAGATTTTTAGAAATATTCTAAAATTTGTCATACTTCTTGCTATGTTATCGTTTGGCTTAGCTATATTGAATTTATAGCCAAGTTAAATGGCCAACCATAATTCTTGGCCTAAGTGAGGATCTTATGAGGTTCTGTTAGACTCTAGTTTGCGTTGTTTTGCAGCTTATATAAAAGAAAACAAAAGAAAACAAAAAGCAATAGAGCCTATAAACTCTGACCTGTTATGGGTTTTATTTTAGGAATAAGTAAGATTACTTGGTTGGCGACGGGTTCGGCTCCCCTACACGGGGAAATGAACTTTCGGACAAAGCTGGTGGACAACAACACAAAAGAGAATCGAGAGGTACCTAGTTCTAAGAATGCGAAAGTCGTGTATGTTGACTGAAACGCATATTAATCACGCGATTACTTTCCTACGATCAATAGTAAGAAATTTAGTTACTAAAACTTTTGAAAAGAACCGAAGAAAAAGTGTGGGGATAAAACTCTTGAGTGGGTGAAAATGGTAGAGTTTAAATGGCAGAGCCGTTGAGGAATCTTCATTAAAATCAAGTACATGGAATATAACTAAGTGTATATTCAATGCATCATGTACACACAAATTCAGAAATCAATAAAATAAACGAGATCCTTCGCCTATAAGTGTCTGCATTGATTATTTGAATCAATCAATGTATGTAATGTGAAATCGACAACCATATTTGTCTCCATTCTGCACATATCACCGAGGCAAGGGTTTAGCAATTGCCAGTATTTGGGAACTCAATGGGGCTATAATATAATAACTGCGATAGTCCACCATATGTCATCATACATGTTGTTTGTTTTCTTTGTTGTGGTATTAAGTTTTAGTTATATTACCCATATTATTATTGTATATATTATATTAGTCTTGTATACAATTTCTCCAAATTATTGAGCTTCATATTTGATGGGTACGTTATTTGACTTTTTGACTTGTTAAACCGGGTTAGTATGTGTGGCCTACTCAAATTTAGTTCCCAAGTAGATGGATGATAGGGAATCTAAGTCGGATGAAATTACCGAGTTATTTTTCATTACAGTCTAACTTCGATAAATGAATGTTTCCGGGACCAAGAAAAAATGTTCATTTAGACAACATTTTCTTAATTAAGAAGTTATAAATTGTATAAAAAAAGATGTACAAATGTACTTAGAGGGTATTGGTCAAAATTCTTGCCCCCTAACACAACATCTAAAAACATGTGATGTTGGGATTATTCAAGCATTCAAAGTTCATTATATCGGCGTCGTTTTTGTTCAAGCATCTTGCAAAGCCTTGAATTTGACCTACCAAATCTTGAAAAGATTAACATTTTAGATGCTATTAATTTTGCTACTATGGCTTGGATATTTAATGTGATGGCAAAAACAATTGCAAATTGTTTTCATCATTGTAAGATTCGGTCTGAAGATATTGATGTTTCGGAACCAGGAAATGGTCAATTTGAAGAAGATATCCAAGGATTAATTGGTGTTATTTCTAATTTACGTTATAGAAATGTGATGGACGTCGAACATCTTTTAAAAAATCCTAACGAGAATGATGCAGTTATGGAATCTCCAACAGATGAAGAAATTATCGAGTCAGTAATGAATAAACAGATGATAGTAGTGTCATATCAAATGTATCATCTAAATATGCATTTCAAGCGATGGTCACTTTAAAAAATTACTTGCTACAACAAGAGCAAAATATTCCTGAAATTGTGCAAGCATTGCATAAAATTAAGGATGCGGTGCATTTTGGTTTGGGTGGAAGAAAAAGACAAATTTTGCATTTTATCTTCCGCTTCTTGCAATCAACCATGAATGAATTTTTTCAGTTTATTTCTACATATATTTTTATGTAAAATTTAATGATTATGTATTTTGGTTTATTCTTATATATATTTTTTATATATAATTTAGTGATTATTCGTTTATATTTCTATAGCGCCTTTAATGATTCAATTTTTTTATTCATTAATGCATTAAGCGAGGTTATTCATTTATCACCTTGGCCCAAATTGAGACCGGAGAAAATTATTCATTTCAATTATCGAACATTCGTTTATCGAGGTTGGACTGTAAATGGTAATAATAAAACTAAAAGTCTAGTATATTTCCATTTTCAACCGTTCTCCTTCTCGTCTTTTTTTCTTCTTTTTTTTTCCAAGCAAAAACATCGTCAATTATCGATGATTCAAAAAACAATTAACCGTCTTCATTAATGCTGAAATAACCAAGATTTAAACAAGTCGGTGGAGTTACTTACTGAGAGTGATTCAAGAATTGTTCAAGCGATTCGAAATAAAGAATCAACGTAGAAAGCGGTTACGGAAGACGAACTTACTCTAAGCGCAATACAAGCAGAAGAAATAGCTCCAATCGGGTACTTAACTATCAACCTCAACCCTCTAAATAAGGTTTTAATAACATGCATTCGACCAAAAATTATTTTTTTTGAAGTCGAAGTATTTTGTGTTTACCAGAATCGGTCTATGTCCATGTTCGCGTAGACCGATTCCTTCATAAAACGGTCGATGTTCATCCCACATCAGTTTATGTAAATCTACGCATAGAAAGATTATAGAGTCTGTGATTTCTCAACTGCCAAGTCCATAATCTGTTTATATAAGTGGGTATATAGGCTGATTCTGGGTGGAGAAAATGCCCAAAGATTTTGGGAAAAATTTAATGTAGAATCGGTTTCTATGAGCATTTATATAGATCGATTTTGTTGCGTAAATTTAGGAATCGGTCTCTTTGGATGTACCGTGATGACCGATTCTTTTCTTGGATTTCGTAAATATACTTGAATTTGATTGTTGTTTATCGTGTATTGACATATTTTCTAGGAAAATAATGAAAAGTAAACGAAAACCAAAAACAAAAAAACAAAGAAGAAACATGATCTTGCTTCTCGTCCGATTTGGAACCTCGTCAAAAGGACGGTAAAACTTTGCGGGCTAAACACCGTAGGGGCTTGGCGGCTAAAGTTAAATCGCTCACCATCAACAAAGCAACTCAAGAGGAGCTGCCAATACGAGAAGAATCTGAATCTCACACGGAAAGTAATGAAGAACAAAGTGGTGACGAATAAGATGGTGAAGAAAAAAGTAGCAACGAAGTAACACGTGAAGAAAAAAGTGATAACAAAAAAGTTGATGCAGAAAAAAGTCGTGATGAAGGAGGCAAAAACAATCAACAATAAGGCCAAGAAAAGAAGGAGGTAAAGAAAAAGCTCCAAAAGGACCACTGAAGAACAAAGGAGAATATATGCTCAAGCCGGAGATGATGCTACCTCGTGGCCCTGGTTTACCTATATATGGGTTACCCGGCGATTAATGAGAGTTGTTATTGGGATACGAGAATAGTTGGGTTGTGCAACCATAATAATTATCTTAACCTTATGCTATGTCTAGCAATTCTATCTAAGCTACCACCTAGTATCCATTCAGTATTTTGATTATTGTCTGCCGAAATGTGTTTTTAGGATCACATCGATGTCGTATGTCTCCTTAAGGTAAAATGGTTTTATGGAAACTGGATAAAGAAGAACCCGAAGTCTTAAATATAGTTGATGCTACTGGGTTGTTGGTTGCCGTTGGATATGACAAACCTCTAATATCTGCCTTCGCCGAGGATTTTACGTAGAAATAGATACTTTCCATCTTCCGGTTGACGAAATGACAACAACTCCAAATAATGTGCAGTTGATTACTGATCAAAGAATATGACGTAAAGCCGTGAGGGGCCCGAGTACGTAAATGAGCTTGAGTAGATTTACGGTTTCACTAAGAGGGTGCTCGGTTGGGACGAGGCAAAGACTAAGTCAAAGATGCTAGTAGGTACAATAAAACATGGAGTATTCCGTCTTAAGAGCTTGAGGGAACAATTCTCGGGAACAAATAAACTTTTTGAAAAAGGAAAGTTGACTCTGGAACGTATTAATGCTACAACTCATGCATATATCCTCTAGATCTTGGGAGTTGTTATCTTCCACAACGTTTTCTAAGACCAACCCTTCTTATGCCAAAATTAATTTAGGTAAGGAATGTTCGATTTTGATCTCTAGAATTCATCTTCAACTTCTCACTCCTTACTTTTCATTATTTGTTTTACCCCCAATAATAGGAAGGAAAATCAAACTTCAGTTGCTAACCTTGTTGAAGAAAAATATTTTCGTGTGTTCTCCAATCTTCAATTCTTCAGGGGTAACCGGAAGAATTTCGTCTTACGCTTCTACAACCTAAGTTTACTCAATCCAAAGTTGACTATAGTAGTAAGATTCAAGCGTATAATTTTGGCATCTGCATTTGACAATTCCAAACTTGGCATACCATTGTATATGGGTTCAACCTAGCAATACTAAAATCACTGGTTATGGTACCTTTTTTTCCATCAAATCTTTAAAAAATTATTTACTATACATTTTTAACATAAAATAGCCCAAATAACTCGTACGTTTTAAATCCAAAAACATCTATTAATGACAATAAACTTTAAGTTGAGAAAATATAAACCCTTTAGAAGAAATAACTAAACGATCCTCGACTGCGTTTTTTTAAAGTACTTGCTACTCCCTTATATGTTGAGTCAGTTCTCTATTTTTTACCGATGACGGGTAATGGCAAGTAACTCGGCCGATTTAGGCCAGTTTAAACGAGTTTGAACCGAAACAAGTAAAACAAGTGTATTTGTAAATTATTTGATGTTGTAATAAACCCAAAAAAGTCGATTTCAATCATAATTATTAGGATTGTTTGTTTAAATAACATTAGTAATGTTTAAATTATGATTTTAATCATGTATAAGTCATGTTATTATAATATCGGCGAGTTCCTCACTCCCAACCGAATAAGATCCAATAGCTACTGAAACTACGTTGATCATATGTAGAGGCAGTGATGGAGCCATATGGAGACAAGTGAGTGCACTGGCCTACATGTTATTGGATTTTAGTGTAAATTATTTGGGTTTTTAGGAAAGTTAGGCTTTTGTTGGGGTTAAATATGAACGCCCAATTGGGGGATATAAATTACTATCCCCATCCAATGGTGTCTGCTAAGTGGTGTCTTTTGGGGTGGAAATACGAAACTACCCTTTTAAAAAATAAAAAATAAATCAAACCTAGAATGGGTAGAGTAGCTACTCCCTTTCAAATTCTAAATATTCCCCACTCTCTCTCAAATTATCTTCTCCTTTTCTGCCGGCTCCTCACTTTGATTTTTTTTTTTTTTACATTCGGAAGTGATGAATACCATGCCGGTAATGATGAATACCATGCCGATATCTTGTGCCGGCATGGATGTTAGGATGAATACCATGCCGATATCTAGTGTCGGCATGGTTTTTAGGGTGAATACCATGCCGATACCAACATAGCTCAGAAAGTCTGTCCCAAAACTTGTTTGTGCCGGCATGGTCGATTCCCAAGTGTACCGTGCCGATTTGAGGATAAAAACATACAGAAAATCTATTTGAAATAGCAAGTTACAATGTACATTTCCGGCACTACTACCGGCATGCTCGATAATGAACTTTTTGTGCCGGCAGTGTACTTACAATTTCAAAATTGGGGGATATTGTGTATCGGCATGGTGAAAGTATGAATACCATGCCGATTTGGTCCCTGCCGGCATGGTATTCATACTTTTACCATGCCGGCAATGAGTTTTTCAGGCGTAACAATGGCGGATTCAATGGAAAAAAAATTAAATTTCAACACATTAATACCTATATATGACTAATTTGAGCACTTGTATATTCAACTTGTTTACTCTCCTAGGTTGGTTCTTCACCTAAACCTTCATGATCATAAATATCTTGATTTAATGTTGTTGCATCAACAAATTCAATGATAATGATTTATTCTAATGATTATCAAACTAATCTATTAACTTAGCTAATTATGATAAACCACTAAACATAATTAGTGAGGGGTAGATTAGAAATTAGTTAAAATACATGCATAAGGGGTGACTCTGATTTACTATTTAAATCCCGTTTTTGTCTTTTTCTTATATCCCCCAATTGCGCGTTCTTAAATATGTATGCTAATATTGAAATTTCAATTCTTTGTGGGATATTTGACCCCACCAAGAAATAGCCTTGGTCCGTCACTGTATAAAGGTAAGGATATTTGTGATAAGTTACTGGTATTTAAGAGATGTAGACATTTAATTTAATTGGCTAGATTAGTGAGATTTTTTATCAAAAAGATGTTCCCACTGTGTTTCAACCGATTAAATTTAGGAGGAAAGAAAAGAAACTTGCTAAGGCATCCCCTTTCGTCCATAGTGCGGACGTAGGAGGAAGGATTCCCATTAGGGAAGGAGTCAATTGTGGTATGAACACCATAATTACCCTGAATACAGTTCTTACGATAAAGAACTGACTCAAAAGTTTCCAAATTATCTAATCTGTGAATAGTTTTTAGATTGATTAAAACAAAAGTAATAATGGGCATCTCATCTCGTGATCTCTTCTACTTCTTTTATGATAGCTTAGATGAAACCTTCCTTGAACCACATTCATAGTAAACCGAACTAGACTTTCCATATTCTCCTCCTGGATTTCTACATTAGTGCATTGCATTTCTTTGGCCCATTGAAAGGCTAAGTTTGCTCTTATTGTGGCTCCATATTCCCCATTATATCCTGGATATCCTCTAGTCCCAACGCAGATCCCTGCAAAATCAAATGCTGTCAGGACAGTGTAATAAATCTAAGTGATAAGATTTGGTAATGTGCGAATTTTAATCAGAGTCCCAAATGTCCCCATTGGAGATGAGTATGAAGGAGCTAGGAATATGCGTTAGCCTCAGTGGTATAAAGAACATTATACATGATATGATTTTGCATACTATGCACTCCATTATACATGATATGATTTTGCATACTATGCACTCCGTTAAGAGAGCACATATACTGCTTGATATTCAGAGCAGTTTGCTTGGTATTTGGTGCAGTGTGATAGAAGATATAGTCACACCTTGTTTTCCAAATAAACCAGCAGGCAGTGGCATAAATAGTTTTGCCATAAAAAGAGTTGATATACATATCAAACCATGAATTGAACCATTCCAAGAAAGCAGTGTTATTAGTAAATTCCCCATGGTCGAGACCATAAAGTTTTGTCAGGTTATAATAAATGAGTCATAAAAGAAAACCTATCATAAAACATGATTATTACGAGGGGTACCAATTTACTAATGGAGGTACTGGTTTACTGGGGTTGTACCAAATTCCATATAAGACAAAATATTTTTCAATTTAGCTTGTAGGGACTTCGGTAACTTTCCTAGCAAACATGTACTCCATTAAAAAAAAAATTGTTGATTTTAAAAATCAAAATTCTTATCTTTGATGGACCAATTTTTTTTTTTTTTTTTTTGATGAACAATCATATCATTTTTCATTCCATCTAAAAAGTGATTACATGATTGTTTACAAGAAAAAGAACATCAAAATCAAAACCCGCAAAGAGAAAGAGCAAACTTAGCTTATTAATGCTTAAATTTAGGACAATTTTGTCACTCAGTGTTACACCTCCCAACCCTAAAGCCACATTTACGTCCATTGTTCATGAATTTATAGTTATCACCCGCGGAAGATTCATATCGAGCACATCCCAGCACAGCACGCTAAAATATGAGCACGGCACAACACGTTAGTTTCATGGGACATGATGGGTTTAACTAATCGGCACAGTAGCCCCAGCACATCACGCGGCACGGATAAGCACGTGGCACGACACATCACAACACGTAAAGAAAGCACGTCATAATATGTATAAAATACTACACAACACGGTACAATACATCGCATTTTGTGTATATTTCACAAAGGAGCCATTATTCAAACCAATTATTGACATTTTATTATCGTTATGTTTGACTTATTTTCATAATAACACATATAATACCTAAATATTTGGAAAACATTTATATTGGAAAATATAAGATAAATGTGTCCGGCACAGCACAGCACCGCACAACATGTTTATTTTTCTGGCACAGCCCGGCATAACATGCCTTCTAGCACGGTACGTCATAATCTCTGGCACGGCACAGATCACGCTAAACACGTGATTTCATGGGCTGGGTTGTGCTGGGCCGACACGTTTTACACCTCTACGAGCAATACAGAGATAGAGCAATATATCCGGTAGGAAACTAACTCCTCCTCGTCAACGTGTGTTCCACATAGCTCCAAGCCTCCAAACCATGATGCAGATTAGCCAGCTATAGGGATCCCCAAATTAGAGGAGATCATTTTACAGATATCAACAGGTTGGATGATTCAAATAGACAAACCTAAGGATCTAAGTAGGATACTAAAAACAATAGTAAAATCTATCGAAATTCCTTCGTTGCCTTTTCATCTCTAATCTTTTCTATTATGTCATCAGCGAACGGAAACTGTCAAAAACTAGCTGGACCTGAGTACCAGAATCTGGATACTTTACTAACGTGTCAGTAAAGTATATGTTGGAATGCACGTAAACAGTAACCACACGGTTATAGTGACGTAGTCTAGTTGGAATTTTTATTATCTTACATTAGATTAATCCACTGAACTAACGTCACAGGTTCATATATCCGGTACTTGCCTATTTGGACATAAAATATTGTCAAGCGCCCGGTAAATGCATTTTCCCAAGGAGTCAATCGGCTTACATAGAAAATACGTTTATCCGAGGGCCTGATGGCCCCTTCTCATCTATGGAAGATCATCGATAATAAAAAAAATTATGAAAAATATACATAAATAAATTTTGGGATCTAGATAATAAGTAGGAATCCGCTCTATTGGTGCATATCTAAATCCACCCTTACAGATAGTCGACTAACATTTGTGAAGTTTGAAGTTTTGAACACACAAATCGATCTCGTTTTACCAGATTCCAATAAGACTTGTGTACCTGCGAAATTAAGCTAGAAAATAGAAGGAAATTTAATAGTACGTTTGAGACGTGAAGAACTATATAATTTTGACATTTTCAAATTTTGATTAATAATGTTAAGATAATATTGAGTTATCAAAATTAATCGCATCTGCATCTTGGTGGTGTGTCATTATAATCTGTTTCATAATCACACAACATGTTTGCACACTGTCTTCTCATTTT
Source organism: Papaver atlanticum (assembly GCA_023531105.1). Lineage (NCBI taxonomy): Eukaryota > Viridiplantae > Streptophyta > Magnoliopsida > Ranunculales > Papaveraceae > Papaver > Papaver atlanticum. Next base: position 105,043 of record JAJJMB010001692.1, read on the forward strand.
GAAACAATAAGTACTTAATATAGATTGCAATTTACTGCAACTTGTTTCTCATCTTTGCCAAGTCTCAAAGGCATAAATAAATAGTTTCCCCCAAATAAATATTTTTAAATCAAAACGTATACTTGGGTAATCCCTTTTCTTACCATAATCACGGCATTCGGCGACATTTTGATGATTTTGATTTATACATTAGTGGCATATTTATTTGTCAATGGGGATTATCAAACGGTGACCAATAAACAGTAGCAATGTTAAATGTCAATATCTTTCGTATTCGAAAGATACAAGCTATTATAAAATATTGTGAGTTGCTTTAGAGTTTTAAAAAGACAGAAAATAAATTAAAAATGAAGCAAAATATTGTGCTTTCATTTTCAGTTCTGGGATTTGAAACCTTCTCGAGACTGTATCTAGGTTAGCTCATTTGTGGAGACAACTAACAATAATTGGTCTTCCAAGGGTTAACTATAATATGCAGGGAGGCTATAGACAGCACTGTTGCACATACCTTACAACCCGGGTAATATTGTGGACATACAACTATTGTTTATCTTTATCCCAGTAAGTTTGGTTACTACTGGTAATGACCCTTGAAGATATTAGGCACATGACCTTCAAATGACGGGCAAAACGAAGCCGGAGCTACAACATTGCAGGTGTTGAATCAGAAAACAATGTAGTGTATTGGGTTTTTTCATCAATCAATGAGTTTTGACTTTAGATCGTTAACATTGTCATTACGAGTACATAAGTTAACATTATCAACAAACTAAATTATTACTCCCTCCGTTTCAAACAGACAGAGGGAGTAATAAACTCTAAAGAAAAACAATTCACGTTGAGAGTATATGTTAGTAACCCAATGGAATTATTAAGCCACTGATGAAGGTTCACTTATCTCTAATTAATTAAAACTAGTTATTTATTCATCAATGATAATCAAAATTCAAAATGGAATCTATATGTGAACAATTATGTGTACGAACGGATGAGATTCCTTGTAGATCCAGTTGGAGTAGCTAGATACGTACGGGATGACGTCAAAGATACTTCGCACGATTGGTCCAGAGAGTAGGTATGGCTTAGCTACATTAACCTATATATATATATGACACCAATCTCTAGGGTCTTAATTTTGTACTGTATATAATTCGGCTTTCATTTTATTTTTTAAATAAAACCCGGAGTGGGTGTGGGTGTACTTGGTTCTCTAATTATTCCAGTTCATTACTTCACTAATCCCTCCTCTAATTATTACTAACTAGTATAGCACGTATGCACGATGCGCCTGCCGTTCCGTTTATTTCGTAATTTTGTTTTTTCATATATTAGTCAACGGTTAAAGTCAACAACGGATCAATAGTCAAAGTCAACGATCAACGTCAAGTGGTGAAAACTCATTTATGTTAATGTGCAAAAGTAAATATGACTAAACTTACTCTGGAAACAGTAAACTAACATGGAATTTATGAATGATATATACTGAATTCCCTAAAGAAATACCAACACTTACCACCACTTGTTCCTGTATTGCCCTCATTAATAGTTGCATTGCCTACTCTCGCTCTTTTCATTTGATAATCTTTGCGCCGTTTTTCCAGGGCTTGATCTCTTTCATTCTTATTCATTAAAGTTCGTCTTGCCCTTTGTGCAGTACGGCGCCATTCTTGACTTTGTGTTTCATTACTTTCCTTAGCTGAATCCACTAATTGGTGGCAGCGTTTTTTGCCTCTTTCAGCACCGTTGCTTGTCTTTAGCATTCTCTGCTGCACTGGATTCTCGACGTGCTAGCTCGAGTAGTCTAGGACTTCGACGAAGATCAGCGTGCTTACCCTCCATAGATAGGTCTGCAATGAAAACACAAATCAACTAATAAAAACCTATGAATTATCATTTCCATACATGAGTAGCCTTCCCAATTAGATGCGCATTGTACAGGCATTCAATTCCATTGTTCCATTTTCAAACATAAACCAAACCGTGTAAGCTCATTAACTATAAAAATTCACTACATTTTCTTTCAGTCATATCTTCAAACATACACTGGCAAAGAAAATCATTTCCATACTAACAAACCATGTACAACTTAAAATCTAAAACAATGATCCTTATAAACACATGGGCAATGGGGAGAGATCCTGAGTACTGGGAGAAACCCATAGAGAGAAAATTGGTCTTTATACAGGTGGTTGACATTTTTACAAACACTTGAAGTTCACAAACACTTAAAGTAAATTAATTTGATTAGGGAATCAAATTTGAACCGCTAACATGTTAAGGAAGAGAAATTGAAACCAACTTACTAAATTGAATTGATAGTATGTTAAGGAAGAGAAATGGAAACTAATTTACTAACCAATTTAGCAGAAGACTATGAGCATCGTGAAGCCTTTGAGAAAAGCTTGGGAAACCCTAACTGAAATGGGAAGCCCTAAACCCAAATTGAGATTTCCAACTTTTCTGTAATCCAAGAAGTAAGTTAATTCAATCAGTTCACCCCATTTCTCAAACGCTCTCAAAATTTTGGGTTTGATTTGAACTTCTGGGGTATTTGTTGTGAGATTTCTGTGAAACAATCTGGAATTAATTCAATCGATTCATGTTACTGTTGGGAACTGATGATGATTAAAGTCAAGAACAAAGAAGAAGGATGAGATTTCAATCGAGAATAATGAAACCGAGAAAGAAGAGGGAAGGGTTTCTAGCGGAGAGCAAACACAGGGAGGTAATGAAGTGCCTAATAGCGTCGGAAAATGAAGTCGAGAAAAATGTTCTCGGCAGGATTCGAACCTAGCTTCTCCTAGGAGCATTAAGTGACCAATGACAGATTAACCCTTCGTACTCTTTTATTATAAACTTCGGAAGTTTGTCATTTTGATTTTCAAAGTTTATAATCCAAGGCTATATAGGGAATTATAAAAAAGCTTCACCAAAAGGAAGGCTTCATCGAAAATAACTATTTTCTTTATATTAATAAGATTAAACCGTGAATTTGAATAAGCGTTATATAGGATGCCCGTATCATATCTAACTACTTCGAGTCTCACCAGAACCCTCTAACTAAGCATGTTTAGCTGAGAAACGGAGGACAGATGAAAATTAAGCAAATGATAGTGGTCTTATACTGCTGCTTTATGATGCATGATCGGCCGCTCCAGAATATCCTTTGGAGCTCAAATCACTCCTATTTTGGGAGCATTTTTTTGTAAAGAAGAAAAACAAACTAAATGGTTGGAATTTAATTCCGAGAAAAACCATCTTTCTTCGGATTTAACCGGATCTTATTCATACTTGTATTTGTCTTATTCCGGTAATCATTCTCTTTCTCTTGTCGGATTTCTCGGTGTTGTACTCTTACGGTATGTTCTTGTTATTTTGTATTCTCTTATTTTCGATCTTAAACTTATTATAACCTTGAAATCTCATTAATGAAAAGGTTTCTTCTTTATCAACAACGACGACGGAAAAAAAAAAAAAAAAAATTCTGTGGAGCAACGAGCAAGTATAATTTCTATACTTAACGTCCTTATGTATGTGCCATTAGTAGTGTATATATGGACATCTTATTGGCATACCATCGGAAAAGAACTCTACTGTATGCATCACTTTATCAATATGGGATGGTGTTCATCATAAATGATTAACTAAACATTTGCTTACGATAATTAAAAATTATTTACATCGTTTTCATTGTTGGCCTAGTTAATCAGATTTTGACGTTTGTAGGTAGTAACTTTACATTAGTCAAATTGTTCTGTACTTCCGTTCCAGTTTACTAATTTAAATAGATTCGTACACTCAAGATTCCCATAAAAAGAGAACTTGTTGACGTATGAAACCACGAATCCATAATTAATTAAACATATTTCTTGGATAGCATTTCCTGATCATAATTCATCATATAATTTGTGCACAGTTCAAGTGTATAATTGAGGTTTGGATGCTAATGAGTAATGACTAACCTGAACTACCATTAAGTATATATTAATTAGAATTTGAAGTTGATTAATTTATTTTCAAGATAAATGTTGGTGTTTCCTTGTAAGCAACAACTGTAGTATGACTACTAAATTAGAACAGTTCTTAGTTGATTTTAATTTTAATTGGTTGCAATTTGCAAGAAAAAGATAAAGGAGTCGTGTGCGCAGCATGGGCACGGTGGCGCGTCATAATGAACCGTGGTTAACTTGACTTTGATCACTTCCTTCTAGATGTTGAAGCTTTTGTACTTGCTAAGTTTAATGACATAATTGATGCATAAAACTAGTGAAGTACTCCTATTTGGTCTAATTACGAGAGTTGATTCTAATTATTATTTGCAACTTGCTATATTTTTATTCTTGGGGATCATTAATTGTAGGGTATATTGAAAACATAGAAGTGTTAATTTACTAATCCTCCCATGATGCCACTCCTACCATCGATTTTTTTTTTTTTTACCTTGGAAGCTATGAATTTAAAAATGGAAAATCTCAAAAAAAAAAAAAAAAAAAGGATGAGGTCTTATAACACGAGCTTATACTAATTCATCCGATACATTTTCATCTCCCCTCTCTCTTCACTTCCCCGGAGAAAAAAAGAAAAAGAAAACCAAGTTCATTTTCCTGCTCATATCTAGTTCATTTGGGGTTAAATCTAAGCAAGGATCTTAGTTTTTTTATGTTTTAGTTTTAGAAAGGATTCTTTCCTATTAGGGTTTTAATTTTGCTTTGTTTATCGGTTACGGCTTCTTTTCTTCACCTTCATGCATATTGATTCTTGTCTTCACCTTCACGGTGATTCTCTTTTATTTTAATGGTTACTTGATCTTGATTATATGTTCGTTCAAGTACATCGCCGGATTCAGGTTACTCTCGATTCTCCGGTCAACAAATTTGCAGATTACTCATATACCACTGAACATAACTTCATCAGGAAGACAATTTATCAAATGGTCCATAAATATTATGAAGACCATCTTCTCTCTGATTCAATCGTTCTTGCATTCTTGTATTAGGTCAGTATTTGAAATTCCTTCTCTTTTCCTTGTCGGAATTCTCAGGATAATAATAAAAAAGCAGAAGATATTTGAACGTGGCAAACTTGTCTTAATTTGACGAGAATTGGTGTCACCAGGGGTTCTAACCATCCTAACTTCCAGGTATTCTTTTCCCACTTTCAATCAAGTCAGAACTCAAGATGGATAGATAATAAGGATTAACAAAATGACCAGTATGCCTTTAAATTTGCAATGAATAAGGGAAAAAAATGCACATAAATTTCGAAAGTCATAGCATTCACCGGAGCTGATGGTAGTTTATCTGGTTTCCTCCACCGTAAAAATCTGTCAAAGCTCATCACTCCCCGTATAAGGAATTCATCCCACTCGACAAGAGGTGTTTTTACTCTTTGTGATTTTTTATTTTTGTCATCATCAAATCATAAGTATTTCATTCCAAATAAGAAATGTTTATATGATAATTAAAAAAAGAAAGAACAAGTATATCATAACGTGAAACAAATACACAAAATGATACAAAATGTAAATAAATCGTGAAGAGAAATAGCGATCTATAACGATAACATCGAAATCTTGTACTTTGAGGTTGGAGAAGAAATGGTACTCGGAATTATAATTCGACCATTTTTATAGATTTTCTTCTTGGAAAATAAATGCTCACGTGACGAATGAGTGATTTTCCTAAAAATTCTTCATGTGTAGCAATTCACTCGGAAGCGCTAGATCTAATGAAGATAAACTTGATCTTGCCCGTGTGGAACCACCGATGTACTTGTATCAAATAACCAAACATGAAAAAATCATTAGAAAGAAACACTGTAAAAGTGCAAATGACATCGCCCTAATAGTGAAGATAAAATCACTCTAGTAGCGAAAATAACGAAAATAACCCCTAAATCAAAATCAAAACAGGAAATCTTTGCTCAAATCTAACTTACAAAAGACTAGATCCGAGCAAAGGAAGAAGAAGTTAATGGTTTTATGGATTTTGAAAACGGGAGAGAAGAAAATAGAGAAACTGGGCTGGGTTTGGATTTGTCAAATATGGTTTTACTTTTTGTGACTCTAAGCAGTAGTTACTAAGTTTTTCTATTGACCAAAAAAAAGCTCATTTTTTGCCGTGAAATCAGTTACTGTTTACTTATACAATACGGATCATTAGGTCTTGTCTCCATAGGGTTCAACCTAACTGAATTTTACCATTGCCATTTGTACAATCTTAATTAGTAGTCTATATTGCAAAACTGTACTTCAGGCTTCAAGGCTCTTATGTAATATTATTTTGGACAATAATTCAATCATTCCGAATACAAAACCACGAGCACAAACGTGTTATAAAACCATTGAATTCAGGATACAATAAAGTTCTACAACAACACTGTAGAATTTTGGTACGATTTTGATTCGACCAGTAATACAATAAAAAAATAGAGAAAAAAATAGAGAATAACAGAAAAAAATCATTGTGTTGTATAGTCATCCTTTTATGTTATAAAAATAGAGGCATCCATTGAAGATGTTTGTTAATCTCCAACAGATATAAAGGTTGTATACTCAAGTGTGTCGGTTAGAATTCGAAACTCAAAAGAATAAAGTTTCCAACTATTTCTCAATTTTGAAATGGTGCATCCTTTGACTTTCGCATCGGACATAAACGACGTCTCACGTAATCTGCCTAAAAAAGTTGACCCAGTCAACTTCATAAACCATTTACTTTTAAAAGCAACACAAAAATAAAAACCTTAAAAAACTGAAATGCTTGTCTAGGTACTCGAGTGGGATCAAGCCAACATACTTTCAGAGAAATGAGATAGGATTCGTCGTAAAGATCAGTACATAAATGATAGGTATCTTTTGGATTTAAACCTTCACTTTGTGTAAGACATTCAAAATACTATATAGCTCTATGTTTCACGAATCTTGAACCAAATACCCTTTTCGATAAAACCAGAATATCCTGACATATTGACTTCATAAAGTAATACGTTTTATAGCTTATCACGTTAATGGATATGTGCTCATATTCTGGATTCATGAGTGTTCTTCAGAGAACGTAATTGCTCTCTCAGGAAACAACCTGATTACGATACTCATATAAGTAAGTCCTTACAGTGCTTATGCGGCACACCTGTAAACAATCACAAACTTATTAAGGATTTGTATCCATCCTCATTAATGCGGACTGATTCCATTAATTCATAAATGGAAAATTTTGGCTTAGTGCATCATAATCGACTCACATAAGTTGTTGGTTCCTATTGAACACTATTTGTCTTCTTTTATTTCAAAGCATAGTTTAGGTCTCAGCTAATAGTAATTGATCTTCTATCACATACCTTAGTCTCATTTCCTTTGACTTCATTGAAAATGGTTCCTTTGGGAGACTCTTTGTAAATAGTTTTTCCAAGTTCTTCTTCGTCTCAATATTTTTAACTGCAATCACTTATTTCTAAATTAATTTTCTTACTATTTGATGTCTAAGACTTACATCTCTTGCCTTTCTATTATAAGTTTGTCAAAGATATTATAGGTTTTAGCCCTATTATCATAGTTAAACAAGATTACTAGCTAGAGATGGCTTCTTCAAGATTGAGATCTCAAGTAGTAGGCTTCTAAGACATACTGCCTCCTTACATGTGTATGATAACCAATTCATTCTAACAACATTGTTGGGTTAGAAATGCAAATATGCTTCTTGGATCCCCAAGACACATCAAAAGTTCATCCAGTTGTATACTTGGACTTGGATTCAGCATTATTATGCGTTGCGTCATTGTATCATTCCAATATAGCAGCATAACCCTGGAAATATAAACCATAATCAATGGTCTTTTCAAATATACAAGAACTCTTGAAACTGCACTCTGGTGTTCTGTTCCTGAAATATTTATATAAGAAAATAACACACTGATTGCAAGGGTTATATATGGTCTTCTGAACTGTATTGCATACATAAGACTTCCTATAATGCTAGAAATACTCAAGTTGAGTGTGAGTATGTACCTAGTATTCTTTATTAACTTTATACTGGGATCTGAATGAGTTGGGGTTTAGTTTGTCATCAAAATGATCAAACTTCTTGATAAACTTCTCAACGTAATGAGATTGGGTCAAAGCCAACTCATGTCCCTTTATTAGGATTTTGATACCCAAGATCACATCGGCCTCTCCTAGATCTTTCGTATCAAAGTTAGAACTCATAAACTTTCTAGATTCCTTCACATGAAGATCCAAAATAAGTATAAGCATATCATTAACATACAAACATAATAACAAGTGCAGAATTATCATCTAAGTCAATACGGTCATAACGAAATAGAAATTTTATTTAATTAAATTAAGTTTAACCATTTTGTTACAAGAGCATCCATGTCCAATAAATATATTGTATTTTTTTGACAACACAAACTTATCAGACTCACATGTCACCTTGAAATGTTCCTTGTTTATAAGTACTCCAAAAACAAGGTATTTAAAAATGTCAAGGACATGTAAACCAAGAGTTTTTCAAAAAACTAAATGGAAGTTCAATAGTGTCTTTGCCAATGACTTTGTTTTTAGCCAGAGTTACATTACTGCACTAATGCAATAAGTCTGCTCTACTCATCTACCACGTTCTTTTCACCTTTCAATTATTTATTTTGTTGACGATAACTAGGAGCATAGCTGCCGGGTTCTTTTTATTACAGAAGTAACAATTGCTCTTATCATTTCCTTTCTTGTTATTGGGATTTTTCGTTTTAAACTCAATATCATTTTTAGGCTTCAGAGAGTTATTATTTTCTGACTAACACATTTATCTTTAGAATAATTTTCAGTGTGATGATTATCCTTGATTTTACTTTTACGAGAATACTTTTCAATACAAAGAGAATGATGCACACTTTTTAAATCATAGTTAGTTTAAGCATGCTTGAGTTTCTTGTTATATCTTTCCAGGAAGAAGAGCAGATAGCCAATAACCCCAACAAAGAATGAAAATACCATATCAGTCTCAACATACTTAAGATGATTAAGTATTAGTAATAGTTCACTAACCTGGAAAAAATTGACTTATTTTCAACCATTTTAAAGTTCATGAAGTTGCAGATTGAAAATTTCTTGTTACTCGCATCAAATTTTTTGTATTTGTTACAAAGCGTGGGACAAAATTCCTATACCATCGCAATACTTCGATGGGCATTATAAACATTAGTCTCCACGGTATTTAGAATATGACCACGGCATATGAAATCACCCTCTATTTGGCCTTCAATTCTTCATTGTCCTCTGAAGTCGCATCATGAATTTTCTCCAAACTATCTTCAAGAATGTACGATAATTTGATGGTAATCATAAATAATTTTATTGTCTCTTGACAAGGAGTAAAATTTTCTTCGTCAAACGTTACAAGCAATTCAAAGTCCGATTATTACTTGCAGCTTTTGAGCGGTAACAATTGAAGTTTCACCCTCCATTATCAAACTTTACAGTCTTTAAATATTAAAAAAAAATGTATATGTAGGTGGATGAACCAAAAAAAGATTATAACTTCATGCTCTTATGCAAGATTCTTTGGACAATAATTCGCCCCTTATAGATACATATTGGCGAATATAAATGGATTACATAATTATTGATTCCAGGAAACAATGAAGCCATATAATACTCGTCGAGTTCAAAGTTTATACGACTTTCATTCGAGAAAAAAAAACACTAACATGTTTCTGATATGCGAAAGAAAATGTACAGAAATAAGAGAAATTAGTTGTAGATGGTAAAATTTAGATGAAGGGAAAAAATGTCCTTTCAAGACCATAGGCAAAATGGTAATTCCATGACTAATGGTTGAGTTTAGGGCTGTCAATGGGTACCCATTACCCGGAACCGGAGCCAAACCCGATAAATTCAGGTTCGGTTCCTGGACCTAAAGTTGGTCCCATTAACAACTTAGGACCTGACCGGTAATTACCCGATTGGACCCGAATCTTAACGAGAAACGGGTAATACTCGCCGGGTACCCGGTTATTCATTCTTTTTAGCAAAATTATAAGTATTTCGCAAAGCTTTGATTTTTTTCCTTCATTTTTCACTTTTTTCTTACATTTAATCTTTATTTAGTACATTAATAATGAAATAATAATAAATTTTTATAAAAATAATTTAGATTCAAGCCAAAAAGAGAAAGATATTAAGTTTTTGATTATTTTTTTATAGTTTTCTTAATACCCAATGAGTATCCGGGATTTTTAACTGGTCCGGTTCTGGGAATTTAGGAACCGGACCCGAAACCATTTGGAATCGGACCCAGATCCATCAGGAACATGACCTGACTTTTATAAGTAGGGTCTGGTTCAGTTGTACCCGGAAAAACCCGAACCCATTGACAACCTTAGTTGAGTCATCTTTCTGAGCCAATAGTGGTCTTCAAAGTCCAATAGAGACTAAAAAGATAAAGAGTTGGACGTAAAATGGAGTTCTGGAGACAAGTTCAATCCTCATCGCCAAAAGACAAGCTCAGCCCCTTTGGACAAAACTAAACTTTCAAGGGACACATTCAGCCTTTAGTCCTAAAGGCACACATAACCACGAATTCTAGTATACGTCCTTGCAAGACTGTTGGTTGTGATACGTGACTATAAGCGCATATCCTCGATGAGATAATGCTGGTCACGTAGGTTTTATAAAGCGTAAAAACGTCCACGACTGACCTATGAATCTGAACAACCATGATTTCAGCATGTCTTCGTGAAACGCAGCTAGTCGTGATGCCATAATTCCTAGTATACATCCTCGACGAGAAATTTCTCTTCATGTAAGCTCTGTAGATGCGTAAAAATTCCCCGACTGACTTATGACCTAGAAAGGACACATACAAGTTTCCCGTATGTGCGACTCGCCCCTATTTGAGATCAAGAACTGATTCCTAGTACATCATCGCGAGATACACTGATCATATATACTCTAGGCCTGACTCGGCTTACCGAGGCTTCGGGATAATTCCTAGAATATCCCCGTGAGATACACTGGTCATTCTGCCTCGGGCCCTTTCGACAGAATCCTAGAACATCCTTTCGAGATACAACTATCATGTCGGCCACTATACAGACACAATTGACTCCTAGCATACCTCCGCAATATATGATGGTCAAACACAAGTGAGCCAAAGTCTCTTAGATACGTGGCATGCAAGCCTCTTTTTTCTTTCAAACTCGTTTCAGCTGACTATGGAAAGACTCAATCGTATGAGCCAAGCCTCAACTTTCCTCGTGCTAATCCGAGCTAAACCAACTCGTCTGAAGGGTCTTGTAAAAGCATAAGACTCAGAAAAAAAGCCTCACCTAAGGCACATGCCTCTTTCTCAGCGTCTAAAACACACTCACGGCTAGTAAATTGGGTCTGAAATACACGTGTCTATCTGAAAACGTGGATAAACTCCCTTGAGCTGCTCATGCTCAACAAGGGAACCCAAAGGAAAGAATTTGGCCTCCACATGACATACGTGACCGGACACAAAGAGATAAAGTCTAATCTCAACTCCTCTCACACTCTACACAAGATTTTTGAGGCATTTCATGCCTTTTTATGCTATTCATCCTAGTTATTATCACAAATCAGAGAATATCTCTCTATCTTGGCCAGCGCCAGCTATAGAGAATATTTCTCTCTCAACATGTTATCACAAAGGATGACTCAACCACACAGAAATGGGGGAATATCAATCATGGTTTTGCTCTGGCGGTCTATGACACGTATACAAAATACTCTGCATATCTCTCGCCGCATAAGAGAGTAAAGGTGGTAGAATAAAGAGATAAACTCAACCTAGTTTATATTTATCTATTCCTGAAGAGACATGAAAAGTTCTCTGCACGGCAAGCAATCCTTATCTTCACCGACCTGATATTTTAGAATTCAACTATAAATCTGTCATCTATTTATCCAAGCTAACACACAACTTTCTCATAAACTCTCTGAGCAATTATTCTTAAAACCCTAGAATTCTCTAATCTCTCTCTCCATCTGCTTTCCTCCCTAAGATTTTCCCTAAGACTCCTTCCATGTATCTGAAGCAGAGTTTGAATGGCCGTTGTGCGTGGTTTAGGGAAAGACAGTTCATGCTCAACTTCTTGTAATTCACTTTCAAAACCCTAAAATCCCACTATTAGCCTCTCACAGATTTTAGGTAACTACATTTTGGCGACCACAGTGGGAGGTTTTCCACTCAATTACAGATCTCAATCATGGTCATTATTAGGAAGGAAGTCGATTCTACCGATCTAAATACAATAACATCACATCGATTTAGTCTCTGTAAATCCATCTTAGACACGCTTGAGAGGGTTATCCTACTAGAACTTTTCTCTCTCAAACGAGTGTTTGACCTTAGTAAATAGGTTAGTGGTGTCCTTGATCACTTGAATCTCTCTCTTCATGGAAAAAATGTCCCAATCTAATGCCACAAAAATATACTACTAATCCTTAAAAGAGATGGATAAGGACCAAGGCGAGATCTTCGGGACTCAACATAATTTTGCAATAACTTAGATCAATACCCCGACTTATATGAAGACGCCTTTAGAATGAACAGTAGGGATAAATCCAACAAATCCAAATAAAGTACATATTTCCAAAAGAAGGAGTACTAAAATTGTTGAGAATAGCATATACGGGATCCACTCTGCAATCGGCCTCATCGAAAAATATGAAGCTCATAATGAGCGCAACAAAGCAAAGAAGCAACCATCCAACCGATCTTATCACTCTCAAAGATCAGATAACGCTCTAAACATGAAGATTATGGCGAATACTTGATCTGAAATTCTTTCAGGTCAAGGGCCCCTTAATCCGATCACCGGGGACTCACGAAGTTTACTACACTTCACTATTTTACTCATAACTCCTATCCAATTGACCTCGTTATTTTTCCATAGGATTCGTATTTTCATTGTCTACAGGATAAAGTTAGCGAATACTTTAAAAGGGTTCAATGAATATGTAACCTAACGTATTTTCATGAGTCGCTGTCAAGACCCCTAGAAGAGACGGAACAACAACTTAATCTCATCCAAGAAGACACTTATGGCCAATACCTTGACATGACTCTTTACAGATGTCTCCAATCCGCAGAGTGTCATTTTCCCTCCTAAAAGCTCAATCTCGATCACTGAAAGGGTCTTACTTCAACTTCCAAGCGTCCCGAGTCGATAAAAATTTCTTGTCATATATCAAAATGGGGACTAACGAAGAAACACACAAATATTTTCATGTCCAAGAAGGAGACCAAAACATCTAATCCTCAGATAGAAAGCCTAGACACCATCAACACAGATTCCCTAGAGATGTGAAGAATCAAGGACATTTCAAGTTAAAGATTTATCACTTGAGACAACCAAGAGAATCCAACATGATTATTTACTATACGTTTTGGTTTTCACATAAAAATCACAGCATCAAGATGGTATCTCTTAGGGACCAGGGAGCTAGAACTCGGTCAACATATTGATGCAACCGTAACTACATCCGGATCCAGAATAAAGACATGAAGAAACAAATCACCGTCGTTTCATTGTTACAAGATATTTTAGTGTTTTTTTATATATTATAGACGCATGCACTAATGTTCATACAAAGTGGAAGAAATATTCAAGGTTTCCCACTACTCTGGATAGGCGCATGAGACAATCTAGGGTTTATGTTGGGTCAAAACGAATTTGTAGCCTCTTTTATGTTCAGATATCCTTATACTTCAACCTTATAATTTGATAAACTATAACTAATATGTAGATAATTAAACAATGCACCCTTGAATAAAAAGGTTCGCTTATTTTCCTACTATAACGCTTTCAAAGAGCCTAGCGTTCCAAGATACGGTCCAAGAGATATGGTCGATGTATTGGAATGTGTTATTGATAGAAATTATAAATTTACGATTTTGACTTCAGGTGGATTTATCATCGAAAAACAAGCTTCATATTCAAATTTTCCTCTAGTAGATGAAAGGCAGGTGTTTTGTATTCGATACTTGGGGTTAACCATTTAAATCGGATGTCAAACAAAGTTTCCACAACCTCCGGAATGAAGGTCGCACAAAGATGAACTTCCTATTACGAATTTAACTTAGGTTTTTTTCTTATTTGCATACGTAATGGAGGAAGCGAAGGTTTACATCAAGTTCGAGCGCATGAGGGTGGCCTTACTTCACTAGATACTTACGAGCAAGATCCAAAAGAAAATAACTACCAATATTTTAAGGAAATCGTCTAGCAGAAACAACCTATACCTCTTGGGGAACAACTTTATGTTCTTCCTTAAGGCCTCCGTCCTAGCGTGCATGTCTTCTCAGTTACCAGTCTCTCTTTCAGAGCAAAGGTTTCTTTCGAGAAACGAAGATCATAGTTTAGTTTGATTCAGTCAGATCTAACAGAATCCAGCCACTCTCGCGACCACCTCAAATTGAAGCGAAGATTCTCACGAGTGGTCATCGAGTTTCCAAGATCATCAGAAGCAAGGATGGTTAGAGTTATCATCCTCATGACACCAATTCCTCCAACAAGGGTCTAATTTGAATTCAAGGTCGGGACAGGGCCCACGAAGTCAATACTTACATCTGGATAGTCGAGTATACTTGTGTTATTTCTCTCCTTAAAATTCTCTAGCTGAGAGGTTATTGCTAATTGGGGACTTCCTTACCTTAAATCCCCTTTTAAAATAAGCTAAATCGTTTTGTCTTCAACATGGCTCTCTTGGGAAGTGTCTGTGAGAGCTACAAATAAATAGAAGATACAACAAGGTCTCAAAGGTGAATTTATATAATTTTAAATCAAAGGAGAAACAACACACTGCTAGCGTTTTCTCTGCATGATGACCGGACTTCCCCCATAAAACCATGTCCTCATGAAATCCCTCCAAGCCTTGTCTCATCCAATATGTTCAATCCTTGTCCTCTGTTAATCCCTTCAAGCCTTACTCTCATGACTCAAACCTTGTTTCATGAGTCTTTACTCACACTTGAAGCCCTAAATATCATCCCACTTCTCATGAGAGGCCAGAAAACTCAAAACGAGACATATTTCTCACAACAAGGGTAAATTTGGGTTTTCACCCTAAGAGATGCTCCTTAGCTTCTCACCACCAAGAAACACATCCCCTTTACTCCTAAGATGTGTTTTTCGGTCCCGTCTTATCATCATGAGTTTCGGAAAGGTAGAGCTTATCCAAAAGTCAAGATAGGATTAGGGTTTAGGCTCTCTAAAGGAAGATTGTGCACTACTGTCCAAAGACATGCGATCCAGAAACAATGTGTAAGGAATTTGGGGTACTCTCTTAAATGAATATATTTACACGTGTATATAGTACAACATATCAAAAGGAAGCCTCAAACGGACAGCCGATCTGGGATATGTGGTCCCGACACCAAAGTAAGTGCAATATGAAATTTCCTGAAAGTTATGTGGGATTTCTGAAGTTAAAAGTATATGCGGATTGGATTGACCAAACGAACTCGGAATCGAGTAATTATTTTTACATTAGAAATATAAGCCTCTTATCATTCAAAGTTGTGGCCAGGGACTCAAATCGGAGTATGTATGAAGAATCTACAATCATTCTTCCTTAGTGTCTTAAATGTGAAGTTTTCTGACGAAGATCTAACGAAGAGAGTTATGACCAAATACAACTACTTCTATTCATTAAAGGATCATACATATGTGATGATTAAGGGGGAATAAAGATCAAGAATTACCGAAGATACCTTAATGGAGAACGAAGGATGAGTATCTACATCAGCAAACTCAAAATCGTTAGCACTTCTATTAACTTCTATATCATCAGTTTGAAGATTAGTATCATTTTGAAAGACGAATAAATTTATCACCTAAGCAAAGAAAATATATTATCACTCAACAAAATGCATCTCACGAATGAAATTCAGGGATCAAGAATTAGATTCAAGCATTAAGTATAATAAACGGGTTTCCTGTAATGGAATTTTTACTTTATACAGAAAGAGGAATCCCACTAAAACAAGGAAACCAACTTCCAAAAAGAGTCCAAGTCGTGGATTCTTCCTTGTTTTTCTCTTCGCTAATGGCATCTCAAGGCGCGACTCAGCCTCTATAGTTCTCTGATTCGCATTTTCAAGTTTCAGAACCGGGATCCTCCAGATGGGAATTATATTAAGATTAATATGGATGCATCTTTCCTTAAAGCTAATTTAACATGAGGCATAGGACTAATATCTAGAAATTTTGCATGTCATTCCTATGGAGTAACAAGAAGGTTTATCAATGGAGGAATGATTCAGGATCAAGAGGTGGAACAACTGGAATGTATTGCAATGCACGAAGTAGTGGAATGGGGTATTTCAAGGAACTTTACTAAAGGTATTTTTGAGTTAGACAATGAAGCTGTAGTTAAGTCAATAACTGAGAAAAATTCCTATGTTCATTGGTAAAATCATAATACTAGGGAGACAACTTGTACTTCGAATGCTTAATCAATGAAATCTCAATTTGAATCAAAAAAAAAAGTTTGACTCAAACAAGGAATTTAACTTCCAAGTCAAGTCAAGTTGGGATCTCCTTATTTCAATCCGTACTCATGGCCATCACAGGTCATGCTAAAGTCTCACCACTCTCCTTGAACGGAGGCTCATCGAGTAAAAAGATAGAAATACCCCTAGTTCTATATTTTGGCTATTTTTGAAGAAAATAAGGAATTTGGCTAAAAGAGATGATCAAGTCCTTATCCACTAATGGTACTTGTTCCACACATACCCGGTTTTTAAGTTCTCTTAGCCTCCAATGTGTCTCAAGTAGAGTTCAAGTCAGGCAAGGAAAGGAGTTTCAGGAAAAGAAAAAAGAATTCGGCTTAAACAAGGAATTCTAATGCAGATAGAATTAATAAGAAGAGGTGAACCGGTTTTTGTACCTAGTACACGCCCAAAAATATTTATTTTGTTAGTTTTATCTCAAAAGGGAAGCTCTCAAGCAAAGGGAAAAGGACTTAGAGCTAAAAGAGAAAACTAAGGGAATTTGGCTCAAATGAGGAAACCGGGGTTTTACTCCTTCCAGAACTCCTCCAATCCCTTCCCATAAGTGAGAATGATCTCCTAGACCATTGGTACTTCAATTATATCCTTTTCATCCCTTGAGAACATCAAAGTTGAAGAGAATTAGGGTTTTGACAAAAATAACCCTAATTTCAAGTATTTGACAGAAAAAGGGATTTATCCTAAAAAGAGAGATATGTGCCTCTCCCCAATCACCATGGATTCCTCTCAGCTATTTTATCTCCTCACTCAGCAATAGAGACGAGCTCATAAGGTGTTTTGACCAAAATACTCTTATTTTGAGTATTTTCAAATAAGGATGCCCCAATACAGCCCTTCTCTACTCATTCCCACGGCCTCATACATGTGAAAATTAAGTTCTCTAGGTCTTCAAAGAAAAATTATATTGAAACATAATCAAGGTAGTCAATATCGGTTGTACAGGCCGATATTACAGGTTTTTATCGGGTATCGGAAAATACCTATACGATATCGAGAATATCGGCGATATAAAGATGAAACGATAAAAACGTTCGTATCGGCCCGTACAGCCCGATATATCGATTTTACCTATACACTGATAATATAGGTTTATGAAAATAAATTTTCTGAGCAACATGCATCTAGTCTTTACAGACAAGTACAACAACAATTTTGGGAAAGGTACAAAGCCCCGATATATTTATAATATAAAATCAATGACTTTATGATAGGATATAAGTTCAAAACAATACTTGAGGTGAAATTTGAATGGATTTGGGTTTTGTTATGGACGGGGGAAGATAATGGAGAATATGAGCGGTTGTTATTGATTTTAGGCTATGGATTAAAGATTTTTTGAGACCTGCTAGTGATAGAATGGATGGGTTTGTAGGGAATTTGGTTTCAATGCAGGGATGGAAAGCTTCTAGCAAGACCCTTTATTGGGGTTGGTTTCAAAGGATTCGTAGGTCATTTTGAGAGACGCTTTAGACAGAGGAAGACTAATGGTATATCAACATCTAAGGGGTTATGTATTGATTCTAGACTCTAACAAAGTTGGAGAGATTGGAGATTGTTTCGACTGTAACGCAAGGAAATATAAAATGTAAAAGTGATTGATAATAAGAAAGATTTTGCCGGCAGAATGGGACAACAATCACAACGCTTGCTAATGAACCACCTTGTATTTTGGAAATTTGAGATACGTGTATGATTCTTATTATTTTCTACTATGGTTTTATAAATATTTGAAATTCTAGTTCTAATGATGTATCACCGATAAAAACCAATATTATCTTTTGTATAGGTGTATCGGACCCGATCGATACGATACCGATACGCGATATTAACTACCTTGAACATAATCCAGAAAGGCAGAATTTCAGAGAAAATAAAGGGAATTTGGCTCAAACAGGGAAATTCGAGTTCATAATTTCCAAAAGCAGGATTGGATGCACACCTATCTTTCTTTAAATCCGTGGACATATCTATTGAAACTTAATGCCTCTCTTATGTGAAAGTAAATAAAGCTCATAGGGTTTTTTTGACCAAAATACCCTAAGTTTCAAAAACATGGTATTTTCTAGAAAAATAGGTGTCTGGTTGGTACAAGGACTTAAACAAGCTCTCATCACAAGGTTCCGACCCTAAAAGATAGATGCATGCCTACCAAGCCTCTCTAGAGGTTTTACGTGCAATCCTGAACTCTAAATGTAGGTGATAAAGCTTCGCAACCCAAAATGGAATGCCTACTTTTTCTCACGCCCTCATATAAACCTCACTATCATCCAAAAGCCGTTTGAAGTCCTCTCTTCGCCATATACTCCTGCGCATAAGAGTGTAAACGGGTGCATACGAATGCGAATAGGGCAACATCAATATTTGGATCCGACAATTTCATACAGTATCCAAATTCGATTCGGATTCGGAACATATATAGTATTTTTCACTTAGAATTCGTATCGAAATTTTTATCCGGATATCGGATAATAATCTGATCCGAAATCATAAGAAAAAACTGATAAATTTTCGTACTTTTGTAAAAAATTAATATTCAATAATAAAAGTTAATTTGGATGAAAATATTTGTAGATATTATTTTAATAAACACAAAGAAAATTAAAAACCTTAAATATGACATTTACTTTTATAGGTTATAAAAAATATATACTATATGTTTAAAATTTATGAAATTGGTATTTCGAATGCGGATACTTTTATATACGATTTCGTATCTGGTTAGTTACATTCTCGGATATCCAAATTCAAAAATTATTTTTGAACATACTATTACCTACGCAAAGTTGAAAGCTCAAAGTTGTATGAAAAACAAAATTAGGGTCAAATAAATCCTAATTAGTAAGACTAGTCTCTCAAGATGGAAATTTCGTCCCACCAAGACTCTATTCCCATTCTAAAAATGCCTTCTGATATGAAAACTATGAAGAATTACAAGATCAAAGTCTGAACAAGCGAAGGCTAAGCATTAATTCACGTAATCAGAGGCTCCACAAGTCTACAGGGACAAAAGATTTATAATTACGCATCCGAAAGATAGGTCACCATCTATATACTCATCATAAAACAATCAAGGTTCTACCCTGAGTAGGGGGCTTAATGTAGATGGTGAAATTTAGATGAAGAGAAAAAGTGTCATTTAAGGACCAGGGGCAAAATTGTAATTCCACGACTAATGGTTGAGTCATCATTCTGAGCCAATAACTTTCTTCAAAATCCAACAAAGACCAAAATAAGAGAGAGTTGGACGTAAAAGGGAGCTCCGAAGACAAGTTCAAGTCTCATCGCCAAAAGACAAGCTCATGTCCGTAGGAGAAAACTCAACTCTCACGGGAGAGATTCAGCCTTTGGGTTTGGTCCTCAAGGAACCCATAACCACGATTTCTTGTATACGTCCCCACAAGACATTGGTGGTCATGATGCGGTGACTCCTAGCACACATCCTCAATGAGATACTTCTAGTCACGTAGGTTCTATATAGCATAGAAACGTCCACGACTGACCTATGAACCAAAACAACTATGATTACAACATGTCTTCACGAGACGCCACTGGTCGTGATACAATGATTCCTATTATAGATCCTCGACAAGATACTGTTGGTCATGTAAGCTCTGTAGATGTGTAAAAAGTCACCAACTGAATTATGACCCTGAACAGAGACATACATGTCTCCCGTATGAGCGAATAACCCCTATTTGAGATCAAGGAATGATTCCTAGTACATCATCGCGAGATACACCAGACATGTCTACTCTAGGCCCGTCTCGACTTACTGAGGCTTCAGGATAATTCATTGAATATCCCCGAGAGATATACTGGTTATTCAGCCTCCAAGCCCTTTCGAGATACAACTGTCATGTCGTCCCCACTATACGGACACAATTGACTCCTAGCACATCTCCGCAAGATATGTTGAAACAAGTGAGCCAAGGTCTCTCTGAGACGTTATTAGGTATGCAAGCCTCAATTTTCTCTCAAATCCGTCTCAGCTGACTATGGAAAGACTTAATCGTATGAGCCAAGCTTCAATCGGCCTCATGTTAATACGAGCTGAACCATCTCATCCAAAGGTATTATGAAAGCATAAGATTCATACACAAGACCCACCTAGGGCACATGCCTCTTTCTCGGCGTCTCAAACACACTCACGGCTAGTAAATTGGGCCTGAAATACACGTGTCTATCCAAAAACGTGGATAAACTCCCTTGATCTCCTCATGCTCAAAAATAGGACCCAAAGATAAGAATTTGGTTTTACATGACATAGTGACCGACCACAAAGAGATAGAGTCTAATTTCAGCTCCTCTAACACTCTACATACGATTTTTGAGGCTTTCCATGTCTTTTTACGTAACTCATCCTAGTTACTATCACAAATAAGAGAATACTCTCAGTCTTGACCAGCGCTGGCTATAAAGAATATTTCTCTCTCAACACGTCATCACAAAGTTTGACTCAGCCACACACAAATAGAGGGATATCAATTAGGGTTTTTGTATGGTGGTCTATGACACGTGTGAAAAATACCCTACATATTTATCACTGCAGAAGAGAGTAAGGCGGTGGAGTAAAGAGATAAACTCAACCTAGATTATCTCTATCTATTCCTGAAGAGACGGGAAAAGTGATCCGCACGGCAAGCAATCCCTAGCTTCACCGACCTGATATTAGAGAATTCAACAATAAATAAGTCATCTATTTCTCCAACCTAACACACGAATTTCTCATAAACTCTTAGAGAAATTCTTCTTCAAACCCTAGAATTCTCTGGTCTCTATCTTCATCTGCTTCCCTCCCTAAGACTGTCCTTGAGCCTCCTTCCCTGTTACTGAAGCTGCTTTTGAACGGCTACTGTGTGTGGTTTAGGTAAAGACTGTTCATGCTAAACCTTCCGTAACTCACTTTCAAAACCCTAGAATTCCACTTTTAGCCTCTCACCTAAATTAGGTAACTACATTAGCAGAAAAATTCATATTTTTTTTGTCGTGTTTTCATTGTTTTGTATTCATAATAAAAAATGCATCCAATTGAGATGTCTATTAATTTCTAACAAGTATGAAGGTTTTTTATTCTAGTGCGTAGGTTGGAATTCGAAACTCAAAAGAATTAGGTTCCCTACTGTTGCATAATTTTGAAATGACGTGTCCCTTAAATTGGGTATCCAACATTTTCATCCTTCTCCAGCCGCCTAAACACAGTTGACCTGGTTAACTGCGATTGACTTGAGTCAAATACCCTCCACGACCAATACAACTTTGGCTCACAAGCGCACCCGGGTCAAGCAGCCATCACACTCAACTACCCCTGACCGAAATCCGTTTTTTTTTTAATTGTTTTCTTATGTTCTCATCAAAACAAAATTTATTGTCTAAACCTTTTCTAAATGAAAAGGTGTTCGTGAACCCGTATGGAAAATCCTTGTACAATCAACACGTCTAGATCTCTAATAGTATGATCCTTATTCCTGATTGAGTATTTAGGTCAACCTAGTATGCACTCAAACCTTCGAGATCAAAAGTCGAACAAGAGAAAGTCTTGTAATCTATATTTCAAGATACAAACTTAACAAAACAAGTCTTGTAAGATCTTTACTATAGAGCTAAAGACTGTCTGTGTTGATTAATGTACTACTTATGATACGTAGAAAAGAAATAACACAAGGCACCAAATATTTTGTTAACCATAAAACTTGCAATCTAGCATTAAAACACCGAGACCTTATCCAGTTTGAACACCACACTGTATTAATTAAGCCTTTACAAACACTATTGTACTATCAGATTCTAGACTGGAATGTAGTTGAGACCGAATCAACCCTCTAAGAAATTCAACTTCAGTCGTGCTTCTTAGTCTGTTGAATCTCGCAAGACTCTATGCACTTGATTTCCTTAGGTGGCATCCTTTACATGCCTAGGAGATGCTCCAACCGAAGAGAAGACTTTAACTCACATGTCTCTAACAGAAAGCCGGTTGAATTTCTTCAGATATTTTTCAATTAAGGTAATGGAAATATGTTTGCTTTTATAGGATTTTCAAGAGAAAAGAAGATATCAAGCAAGCCTCGACAATTAAGATAAATTACTTTCTTCAAAAATTATAGAGATTCCTAATCGATTCTACCTCACAAGATCAATCTTGTAGAATTACAAAGTCTAAGACGAATTTTGTAATTTCTATAATCTTATTCCTTAATCAATAGTTTTTGAATTATCGTATAGTGTTAGAGCATTGCTCGGTCGAACTCGCAAGCATTGCTATCTCGGACTAGGATAGTAAGTGTAGTTGAGCTCTAGACTCCACGGCGTTCATCGAATGAAGACGAATAACTACTCAAGGGAACTTATGGAACTTCATCAACAAAAGGTATGTGGAGACTTGAACTTATCTATCACTCAAAAGTCTATCTATTCTTTCTCCTATTTTGAGACAAAAGTCGTATTGCTATATAGACTTCGATTATACATATTTTCTATTTCGAGCCGAGTTTATCTCGCTTATTTATTTCTCGAAATACGTGTTGGTAAGCTTTTGTTTTAGCCAAGTTCATCTTTACTCGTTACGAAAGTCATGTTGATTATTTCAATAAATTGAAAATCTCTTTGATGAAAATAGTTTGTGGATAACAACTATTATAACATCCTCTAAGAAAGTTTCAATGATTGAAATGAGAGTTTAGATCAAGTAACCATGTTTGGATATAAACATAGTGTGTTCTCACATTTGTGTAAAAGTCCAAAACCGGGAACCTAAAGTATGCGTACCCGTACGCGTACTGGCGGTTGTTGGAAATCCGGGTAAGTATGCGTACCCGTACGCATACTGGCGGAAAGTTCACGTCCGTGAATTTCTGCTGGAGTTTAGAAGTCAAAACAAACTCAATCCGGTCACTTAAGTATGCGTACCCGTTTGCATACCTAAGAAGGTTACTTTCTAAAATCGGTTTGTTCATGAACTAAAACATTTATATAATAAGGAATGCAATCTTTGCAAACCGTGGCTATAATGTTAATGAATTGATTCGAGTGAATCAAAATCGATTTTGCTTCGATTGTGTCTTGTATACTTCTATAAGATCTAATCAATTGAATAACTCTCTAACTAGTTCATTCGAGTCAGTTTAACTAGTTATGGTGAAGATGAATAAGGTTGATATGAAAGTGCTCATATGGCTAACCATTGGTTAACTATTGTTGAACCAACTGAGTGTACACGTTTAGGTATGGTTACCCAAACCTAAAAGAAGGTGCATTTCATGTGTGTATAACAAGCTAAGTTCGATCTAACATTGAAAGATATTAGCTTGAATCTAATCAGGTTTTCATCTAACGGTGAATATTGAATGCTTTGTTACCATGGTAACTTAGATTGCAAACCCTGATTTGAAGACTATATAAAGGAGCACTCTAGCAACTGAGAAACCTAATCCCCACACCTCATGTGTGATACTAGTTTCATAAGCTAGAGTCGATTCTCCTTTAATCTTAGGTTTTTCACGAAACCCTGTAGGTTAACGACTTAAAGACTTCATTGGGATTGTGAAGCCAGACCCAACTATTTTCTCTTTAGTTGCGTGATCTGATCTTGCTTTTTTCTATCGTGATTGAGTACAATCGTAAGATTTGATTGAGATTTATATCTCCGATAGGCAAGATAGAAAAATCATAACAAACACCTTCGTCTCATCATTTGTGATTCCACAATATCTTGTTTCGTTAATCGATTAACATTATTGTGAGGTGATTGATAATACTAGGCTGTTCTTCGGGAATATAAGTCTGGGTTATCAATTGGTTCCTGTTCACCCTGATTTATCAAAAGACGGAACAAAAACTCATTGGTATATCTGTGGGAGACAGATTTATCTATTCAATAGACTTATCTGTGTGAGACAGATTTGTTTATCAAGTTTTCGACTTTGGGGTCGTAGCAACTCTTAGTTGTGGGTGAGATCAGCTAAGGGAAATCAAGTGCGTAGTATCCTACTTGGATCAGAGACGTAAGGAACGCAACTGTACCTTGAATCAGTGCGAGATTGATTAGGGTTCAACTACAGTCCAGACCAAAGTTAGTTTTGTAGTAGGCTAGTGTTTGTAGTGGCTTAATACAGTATGGTGTTCAAATATGGACTAGGTGCCGGGGTTTTTCTGCATTTGCGGTTTCCTCGTCAACAAAACTTCTGGTGTCTGTGTTATTTCTTTTCCGCATTATATTTTGTTATATAATTGAAATATCACCGGTTGTGCGTTGAATCGATCAATTGGTAAATCCAACCTTTGGTTTTTGATTGAAATTGATTGATCCTTGAACATTGGTCTTTGGTACCGTTCTAGTTATTTCTCTTGTATTCAATCAGGCTCGCAAATTCCTATTTGTTTGATTGCGGATTGAATCGGGAAATTGAGATATAACTCTTTGATATACTTTTTATTAAGATTGAGTCTGACTGTCTAGTTGATTCTCTTTAAAGTATATTGGAGTTAGTCCATACAGATTGCTAAGCAAAATATTGGGTGAGGTTGTTGTAACCCCGCTTTTTCATATAACAGAAGAAATAAACCTTTAGAATAAAAAAGAATTACGATGATCAAGATAAGATTTAGATATCAAGAATCTATCAATGAAAAGATAGTTTGGTCGGTATTCATGGATCTCTTAGTGATGACATCAAATTCGTAACCTAATTATGTTCCATGAAGAAACATATATCTTTTGAGGACGATTCTGGACGCAATTAGGACTCAACGTTCTAGGATTGATATTCTTGGTTGCAGAGAGCCCTCTATCTATAATGATGAAACATGTTAGATTGCTTAAAGTTCAAATAATTATTTTATGTGAGTAAAGCAAATTCATCAACTAGTTTCCATGTTTACGAATTATTTTGGTCCAAATTTAACTTCTCAATATAGATTGATTCCAAAGAATGGAAACATGTAAGCATGTGAGAAGTTTCCTTGAGATTAGAAAGAAGAATGTGCACCCATATATTTTTAGAATGAAGGACGGTGTATAAAAGTTAGCTCACGAATAAACAAGTATGGTCTGTGAAACATCTTGCAATATGAAAGTTTAATAACACCCAAAAGATGACAAGTTCGCAAACTTGAATATATTGGTTTGCGAATTAAATATGTTTTTGAAATTCAGGAACATGCCCAAAAGTGCATAGTTTGAGAACTCAAAACTCATTTCATGAGCACAAGAAAAAAATAACAAAGTGTGCAGCACCACCTTGAAATTGCATAGTTCGCGAACTGAAAAATTAGTTCAAGAACACTTATGCACCTTGGAGTTGAGTAACATCTTAAAATTGTATAATTCGTGAACCAAAAGATCAAGACCTGAACAAACATGTAATTTGATATTTTAAGGCTATATTTCTAGACATAGTTTTTTATATAAAAAAAATTTGTCTTCAAACTCAAAAATGATAAGACCTATTAACATCAAAGTTCATGTTTCGATATTTGTCAATCGAAACTTTTTATTTGTAATTCTCACATACTAAAGCCACGGAACATTGTCTCAGAAGATAGAATGGTAAGAATAATTAGTATATAGGATAGTTAGTTTTCACATACCTTTGTTGATGAATTTGTCGCACATGTCATCGTTTTTCTCCAGTCTTCAATTTTCGAGAGTATTTTATGACTTATGATACTCAACTACCATGCTCTAATCCTAGTCCGACACTTAATTTAGTATACCATAAATCAAGACATAGTTTTCATCATCTAACATTGACAACATTCTTGACATACCAATACTTGTGGGTCCAACCGAGCATATTCTAACATAGAATGTGCATGTATGTTGAATGTTTGCAGAAATGGGTGGAAATAAGTTTTATTATATTTTATTCAAAATCAATAATTTGTAAGAGCATTTCTAACAATGAGTGTTAAAAATCTTACTTGAAGGTTTGTCTTAATTACAGCTTCTCTAATGCTCATGTAGTCATCTTTACCCATTGTATTGAAGGAAAACATCCTCTTTATTATAAGACATTTAATTTTCCTAGCTACAAGGAATTAACAAAAATCCTTCTCCAACCTATTACGTATTTCGACCTCTTTTGTACCTAGTTGTCATGTTATTTTAAACTTGTTAGAGCATAGCTCGGTTTAACCCACCAAGCGTTGGTATGTCAAGTTTAGTTGTCATATGTTAGTATCAAAACTCATCTAGAGTCGCTTGATTAAATACTAGAGTCAACTTCGTTTAGGTTAGACTAGAAAGTTTAGGAATGTTGAGATATACAAGTATTACTCTGAAGACCTGAAGATTGGGAAGAAGTAACGACTACAACAACAACATCATCCTTCCACTTGAGTTTAGTAATATTGACTTGAACTTGTTTCATTCCTAACAAATCTTTCAAGTCGTGCTATATTGAAAACATAACATGCAAAGCTGTATATATTGTATATAATACTCTAGTGGATAGGCATGATCATAATAGTATGGTCATAGTATTAAGGAATTATATTACGAAGTATAACGCTTATCTTTTGAACTTCGTAGATATGACATCGACATAATCTTGTATATAGTTTTATGATTATGTGTATGGGTTTATGGTGAAGATTTCATCCTAGGAAACAATGTTTTACATTTGTTCAAAGGAAGTACGTTCGTGAACTTGTCTCATGAATTAAAAGGGGAATCAATAGGTATATTGGTCCGGCTATTCATTGCATATTCTTTGGATAACCAATATGTGTGAGTTAGTGGAACCGGTCTTAACTCAGGTTATGTATCTTGGTATAACCGATCACAATACCTACACTTATGATTGGTATGACCGGTCCTGGTAATTGGTGTAACCGATCATAAGTAATCACCATGAGATGGTATGATCGATCCTTGTAATTGGTGTGACCGATTCTGGTAATTGGTGTGACCGATCATAAGAGGTTGTGTGACCGATTCTTGTAATTGGTATGACCAATCCTAGTGACTGGTATGACCAATCACAAGTAGATATTATGTATAGATGGAACCGATCCTTGCAATTGGTATAACTAATCCTAGTGACTGGTGTGACGGATCACAAGTAGGTACCATGTTTAGGTAGAACTGATCCATGTGATCGGTATAACTGATCTGAACCCATGTATGTGACTTGGTAGCACCGATCACAACTAACAATTGTGACTTGGTATGACCGATCACATAGTAGTCTTAGAATTTGGTAGAACCAATTCTAAACTTGTTTGGAAGTGTGGTAGAACCGATTCCAAGATGTAAAGCCATGTAGATTCGAAATAAGGATTTGTTGTGTAAAGCTGTCAACATACTTTGAACATGAGCAGTAACTCTTATCACATATTATTCAAAGATGTTCCTTGGTACTCAAGGTGATCCTGTGCCGAAATAAATTAATGGTAGGTTTGTTTGCAGAATTCACTGTTTCCAGGAATTTATAATCCCATGGGATTACAAATTATGGGATTCATGTAAATTCCTTGTGTGTTTGATAACTCAATTAAAATTCCTAGGAATTATAGAGTTTTCTTGTATTAAAGTCTTTGTATTGTTTGGCATCACCCTCAAATCTTAAAATTGCGTATATATGGGATTTAGAGTTAAAAAAAAGTGGGTCCATAAATCCCTTGATAAGTTTCCCATCAAATCTTATGGGGGAGGGGTCGGACCCCATATGGAGGATTTGCTGGAAAATTGAATCCCGTAGGAAACGTGATTCCAAGGATTCGGGCAACCAAACATTCAGAGGAAAACGTAATTCTACCAAATCCCCTGGACCCATAAATTCCACCTTTAAAATTATACATCCAAACCCACCATAAGAATCTTTTAATTAAGGTTTTTAGTTTTAAATGCTTTAGTTACCAGCAATTAATGCATAGCTCTAGAGAATAAAAGTTATTAATGTGCATTTACTAATTGGATATTTTCTATGAGAGATTTCGGAAAATATTGGACAACATTTACTGGAATAAGAAAAACCAAATTTGGTCATTCATGCATATCTTGAGTATATTTTCGTTTTTGGAAATTTCTTGGTGTCCAAACATCCTTGGTCTATATATACCTTAGTTTTCATTTCTAGCAAACTATCCTAAGATCCATACAAACTTCATTTCTTGTTGTTTCTGGTTGAACTGTCTAATCGGAGAGGAAAGTATCATAATTAGGTGAAATCTCTTACGACTGCTCGTTTATATACTTATGTGGGATCAAGAAGCTCTACGAGTACCGTTGGTGGGAAACTAGATAATTGCATTGTTATTGTAGTTTCTGATTTGATTTGATTGACTAACGGTTGTTGAAACTTTGAATGCACCTAGTTTGTTTATTCTTGGGAATCTTCTCTTCTAATATAAGATTCACTCAGACTAGATCAAAGTGTCGACGGGATCTTTAGAATTGTTTTTAGATCTAAAGACATCTTGTTATAATCCATTGTTAACAGACTCCGTTTTGTGTGTGGTTGATCACAAGAAGATTCAAGTGGTGTTGTGTAGGTATTTGAAGGCAATAGAAGATTTGAAGACGAAGAAGAATTCTTATTAGTTTTCGTGTATTGTGGATTTAGTGCATAAACCTTGATTGGCTTGGATCCAACTAGAATCATTTTATATTTGATGGATCTGATTGATTAGTTGTGTGAGATCGGCAGTAATGACCCGACCCTCCACCGATACTGTCCCCACTTGGCCACTGCGGTTATCCGGCAGTATGGGGTTTTCAATGGGCATCGCTGCGGTAATCCAGCAGAAACTTCCCGGATGGTCACCCATCTCTGGATTACTCCCGGCCGAGCACGCTTAACTGCAGAGTTTTCTGCCAACTCTGGAGTCAATTGTGCTTAAAAGGCCTCGGTATAATGTAGAAATTCCTTGTCTCCTGTGGGAGCAGTATCTGGCATAATCGCCCAGCATACTCCCCCACCCTAGCACAAGTGAACGACCCCTAGTTGTATCCCAACTAACACCGATATTGTTCCCACTTACCCACTGCGGTTATCCAGCAGTGTGGGATTTTTAACGGCACTACTGCAGTTTTCCAGCAGCAGCTTCCCGAGAGGTCACCCATCCTGTGACTACTCCCGGCCGAGCACGTTTAACTAAGAAGTTTTTTTCCACAAGTCATTCAAGTGAACCCATAAGTCCTCGGTGTTAGGAAAGGACAAACCATTACTTATATTCCAATCGGCCAACCACTGCCGAATATCGGGGTATTACAATACCACCACCTTAAATTGGAGCCGTCCTCGGCTCCTGAATATATTCTCAAGCCCAGATCTCCGACGTTCCATGCCCCTCATGAGAAGCACCTGAACCAACCCCGTCCAGCATACCTTCCCACCCTCGGCAGGTGACCCGTCGTCGGCTCTGATACCGTTTGTAATGACCCATTCCTCCACCGATACTGTCCCCACTTAGCCACTGCGGTTATCCGGCAGTGTGGGGTTTTCAACGGGCATCATCGCTGCGGTAATCCAGAAGAAACTTCCCGGATGGTCACCCATCCCTGGATTACTCTCGCCCGAGCACGCTTAACTGTAGAGTTTTCTGGCAACTCTGGAGCCAAGTGTGCTGAAAAGGCCTCGGTATAATGTAGACGTTCCTTGTCTCCTTTGGGAGCAGTATCTGGCATAATCGCCCAGCATACTCCCCCACCCTAGCACAAGCGAACGACCCCTAGTTGTATCCCAACTAACACCGATATTGTTCCCACTTACCCACTGCGGTTATCCAGCAGTGTGGGAACGGCACTACTGCGGTTTTCCAGCAGCAGCTTCCCGAGAGGTCACCTATCCTGTGACTACTCCCGGCCGAGCACGCTTAACTGAGAAGTTTTTTTCCACAAGTCAGTAAAGTGAACCCATAAGGCCTCGGTGTTAGGAAAGGACAAACCATTACTTATATTCCAATCAGCCAACCACTGCCGAATATCAGGGTATTACATCGGCATTCTCTATAGTTTCTCCTTGAGATCTATATCGATTGAGTGCGAATCTAAACTTTACTATTTTGGTAGTTATTGGATAGATTGATCTAACCAGACAAAGGAGTTTATTAGATTAAACATAAGAGCCTTTGTCAACGACTCATCTTATCTTGTAGCAAGATTGATTAGAGTGGTTACCAAACAGATTGTTCCTTTGCTGTTTGGAATACGATCCAAATGACTTGCTATTCATGTGCGTGACGCTAGAAGTCGAAGGCGCGGGGATACTGAGGGAACTAAGTAGCTAGGGGTAGTCTGCTTGGTCTCAACCATACGAAGTTTGTATTTGATTTTGTATAACGGCTTAATTCTGAGAGTATTCAAAACTGGACTAGGTCCCGGGGGTTTTCTGCATTTGCAGTTTCCTCGTTAACAAAATCTTGCTGTGTCTTTTACTTTGTTTTCCACATTATAATTGTTATTATAATTAAGTAAAATACACAAGTACGTTAACTCCGTAATACTTGATAGTGATCCTATTATCAAGTACACACTTTGTTGTTGTATCGTCTCGATCTTGTATCCATAGTCAATCACAAACCTTGTTGTTGTATTATCTCGATCTCGTATCCATAGACGATCACACGAAGTGTGAGCTGAATTGTCGTATCATCTCGACTTTGCCTATAGATGATCACATTCGGAAGAGGACTTATAGGTTGATAAATAAAAGATTGTGGTGTATTTGGGAACCCTTGTCTTTATTTAATATTGATAACCAAAATACATTTTAAATTTATTTTAGTTAAGAAAAAACGTACCAGGATGGATAAATATCCTCTTGTTGAACCATTAAAACAAGATGTTCACTTAAAGGTTGTCTATGCAAAACCATGTCATGTCATCTACAAATTATCAAATAGGTGAGAGTTGAAGAAAGATTTTAGGGAAAAAAATATGTATACCACGTATATCAAGACTTTTTATGTCACCCACATTCCACTAGAAAAGCTCTTAGACATTTATTTAGTTAGATTTATATACATGGCATTGACTCATAAACCATATTCAATAGTGTGATCTTAATTCTCGGTTTTGGTACGTGGATAAAGAAGAAAACCAAATTTCCATTTCTATTACAGTTTAGTGTGTTTTTTATTTAACAATTAAAAAATGGTTTAAAAAAAACATGGAGGTCTAATACAAACTTTAGATAAAGTTTTCATTAATATCTTCGGCAGTCCATGTCACGTTCCTTTTTTGTTGGATTTAACCATCAAAGAATTTTTTTTTAACTGGGAGTCTGAAATCCTATGCGACATAAATAAGATTTTTAAGAACTGTTGTAGATACTCTAAATAGGATCACATCGATATCTTGTTCCTATATAATGGTAACCTTCAACTAACTTTTTTCATAAACTTCTTTTAATAAATCTTTTGAAGGAATTTTCATAAAATAATCATAAAATAATTTTTATTTTCAAAATATATGAGGTGAATAAGCTCAAAGGTATCGGACTGTATTGTGTTACTTTATATAGATAATTGATTTGAATTTTATTTTATACAAGTTTATCAATGTGAGTCTTTTTATGAAAGTATTATTTCTGTTTAGAGGACATATAAAGTTTAATCTCGTATTGGTTATCAATGTTTTAAAAATCAACCTTTTCATATAATGAAAATGGACAATTTTAACTTTGTATAATTTTCATTGATCCATAATATATGGGGAATATAGTAAATGTAGTTGTAAGAGCAAATGCTTGGTTGAACCTTCATACCTTGGTACGTCAAGTATGTTTTTGTACTTTAGATGACAAAACCGTTTCTTTATTTATCCTACTAAAGTCAGCTTCGGTTTGGAATATATTAAATTTTAAGATTTTCTGAGTTACTCAAGATGAACGAAAAATTGAAGATCACACGAAGACATCATTCTGAAGAAGCTTCATCGAGGTATGTAACGAATATTGGTTTTTCCCTTTTAACTTGTTTCCATTTATATATCTATCAATCATAGCAAAAGTTGAGGACTTTAATAGATGATTATAATTCAAAGATGTTCATATCACATATTAGCTTCTTGCTAAGTTAGTAATGTTTGGACTCCCAAGCACTTGCTTGTCTAGAACTCGAAACTCATCTTGAGAGGAGAGCACAAGCGTTAATTAAAATTTCAAAGCTTGCAAATTCATTATTGGGCTTGTAAGGTTTTGTTTTGGTAGTTTACTATTAATGTTTTTCAATCACTTGAGTTCAAGACTCATGAACTATATTTGTGAATGAATAAGCTTGTAAAACTCAAAATATAAGGCAAACAAAAAATTTGAGTCACGACATAATATGGTGAGTTGACGAACCTACTCTAGAGAAATTCTTTGAGTACAATTTTTATTTTGAGTTTGTGAACCTATTACGGTAAGTTTGCGAACTTATAACAAAGAAAAAATTCTTTTGATCTTGAATGTCGTTTGTGTTTGTGTGTATATATATATAGGTGAGTTCGTGAACCGAGTATAAGAGAATTTTCCCGTGACTTGAGAGCATTTGAGTCTGTGAACCTAAAGTGGTGAATTTGCAAAACCTTATAAGAATAACTTTCTTCTATATCCCTTTTGCATTTGAGTTCGTGAATCTACCTGTTTGAGTTAGTGAACCTAAAAAGGAAAAATTATATCTTTTCTCTATTTGGTTCACGGACTTGACACTTATTGGTCATGAACCTAAAATCTTAATGAATTAGTCCATAAGTGTAATATTTTTGGGCTCATTCATTATTCTTCTTTAGATTTAAAGGCGAACTTTCTACACACTGATGAGTTAATTCTTATCTAATTTATTTGGTTGGAAACTCAAGTACTTTTCTTGAAAGTTTGAAGGTATCTTTGGTATTAATTATTTTCATAGAATTTGCTTGAGCTAAAATTTGTCTACAACTTCAAACCATGGAATGACCTCACTGCAAGTCTAGTTCTTTCCAAAGAAACAATTTGTATATCTTAGGAAACGACGTTCATTTAAAAATTGAGAACTAACTTGGGTTGCAAGAAATTCATTGCTTACATCCTAAGCAACCCGGCCTTGATTGATCACTACGAAGTGGAGATATCAGCAACACAAGAAACTTAATCCATATACGCATGTGTATCTTGTTGCAAAGTTGTCCTCCAAAGACTTAAGGATCTTTGAGATCTAAGGTTCGACTTCGAAAGACTTCACTTGAGATTCGTGAAGTGCATGATCACATATCTTGAAGAAAGATAGTTTCGTAACATGTATCTGTATTGATGTTGCTTATAATTCTTGTTTATTATAAGGTCCTTCGCATCTAACAAAAGGCCACTCAAGAATCGCATACCAAATACAAATTTGATCGAAAACTACAAACGTTATTGAGTATAGCTCTTATCTAGTGAAATCCTATTTGTAAGTTTTCTACGAGAATACATCATAGACTAAAATCTTGTTGTGATTTTTGTATAGATAGAAGATTAAGTATCTCTATAAGTTGTAAAGAATATAAACCCTAATCTTGGGATTCAGATTCGACCAAATTCAGGGAACTGATCTCTACATCCCTGATCTAGAATCAGCAGGGAAATCACTAGGCACCGTGTTAGAGGCAGGGTAGTAGCGATAACCTTCACGACAAATTATGGAACAACTGCTAAGGGTTTTTCAGGCGATTGGGTTTTCAATCACATGAGGGATGAGGGGAGAGAAAAATGGTGTTTTTTCTGCAACTTGCACACACTAGATTCACAATCAAATTATAGGCTTGTTTTTGTTTTAGGATAATAGTAATTTGCTTAGTCCAAAAGAAATATATACAATATTTATTTTAATAAATACATGTTTTTTTTTTCTTCTGATCATAATAAATACATGTTGATAATATATATTTCTAAGACTTTATAATGGAAAGTTGTTATAGGGGCTGTGCTTTTTATTAGAGGGACTTATATATGATAGGAATGTCTATCTAGTTGGTTAGAGGATGTCCTAATGGCATTCAAAATGTCTAAATTGCCCACCCCACTTTTTAACCTAAATCAAAGCTAAATTAAAGATATGTTTTCTTTCTTCTTCTTTCATCTTCTCTTCTCCATCAGCCGTAACCTCTCTTCCATCATTTTTTCCCCCATCAACTTCGATTAATCAGCGATTCGAAAAACTTTATAATCGTCGATTGAAATATATATCGAAGATACGAAAGAAGAATGCTGATAAAGATTGTAATGATTATAATCAACCACATCCTCCAATAGTTGAAGAACAAGAATTTCAAAGCCCTAATCCACCAGACAAATTAACGGGAATGACTTATGTGAGATATGTTTTGAGAAACCACTTAGGGTTTTGTTTATTTTGTGTTCGATTTAGGTTATAAAATTAAAATTTCAATTGCAAATTTGAAAAGACGAGGGTACCCAAATATACCTCAATCTAAAACTTTTCCACCTATAAGTCCTTTCTCCGAAAGTGATTGTCTATGGACTGAGTCGAGACAATACAACAAATCGGTTCACACTTCGTATGATCGTCTATGGATACAAGATCGAGACAATACGACAACAAGATAACTTGCGTGATTGACTATGGATACAAGATCGAGATAATACAACAACGAAGTATGATTACTTGATAATAGGTTCGGACTTAACCAAACACCATAGGATTGCTATCAAGTAATTAGGAATTAACGTTTGTGTATTTTACTTCTAATTATAATAAAAATAATTATAATTGCGAAAATAGAAAAGTAAAAGACACAACAAGATTTTGTTAACGAGGAAACCGCAAATGCAGAAAAACACCGGGACCTTATCCAGAATTGAATACTCTCAGAATTAAGACGCTATACAAAATCTAAACCAACTTCGTATAGTTGAGACCAAGCAACTAAACCTATAGTTCACCTAGTTCCCTCAGTATCCCTGCGCCTCCAACTTGTAATAACTCACGCACTTGGAACAATTCCTTTGGTTCGTATTCCAAACAGTAAAGGAACAACAAATCTGTTCGGTAACAACTCTTTTCAAACAACGTGATATGAGTTTGACAAAGGCTCTTCCTATTTAACAAATAAACTCCTTTGGCGGGTCCGAGATCTATCTAAAAATTACAACTACCAAAGTAGTTGGGTTTAGATTTTGCAATCAATACTTTTAGTCACAAAGACAATATATTGATGCCGATCTACACAACTAATCAATCAAGTTTATCACAAAGATAAACCGATTATAGTTGAATCCCCAGCCAATCAAGTTTTGTGCACTCCAAAGATTATGAACTCAAATAAGAAATCTTTTTTGTCTTCAAATCTTCTTAGATCTTCAATAAACACCTGCAAACAAACAACTTGAATCTCTTGTGATCAATCACACACAGAACGGAGTCTGTTAACGATGGATTATCACAAGACGTATTTAGATCTACAAACAGTTCTAAAGATCCCCGTCGACACTTCGATCTAGTTTGAGTGAATCTTATATCAGAAGAGAAAATTCTCAAGCATAATCAAACTAGGTGCAATCAAAGTTCAACAACCATTAGTTAATCAAATCAATCAAAACCTAATAATAAACTGCAATTATCTAGTTTCCCACCAACGGTACTCGTAGAGCTTCTCAATCCCAAAGAAGTCTTTAAAACGAACGGTCGTAAGAGATTTCGCCTAATTAGGGTACTTTCCTCTCCGAATAGACGGCTCCACCAGTAACAACACAGCTAGGTAGTTTTGCTGGCTCTGAGGATTAGTTTGCTCGAAATGCAAACTTCAATATTTATAGACCAAGGAAGTTTGGACACCAAGGAATTTCCACAACTGAATATTCTCAAAGATATGCAATAAAGCCAAAATTGGTTTTCATAATTCCTGGAAATGCACTGTCCAAATATTGACCGAAATCTCAGTAGAAAATCTCCAATTAGTAAATGCACATTACCAATTTTTATTTTCTAAAGATAAGCATTTAATTGCTGGAAATTAAAAGCATATAAAAACTAAAAACCTTAATTAAAAGATTCTCAATTTATTTCGATCCGGGATTCTCCTTTAGTCATTAAGGAATATCTTTGAACAATAAAAGATAAGAGTTACTGCACATGTTCAAAGTATGTCGACATCTTTACTTTGTAAATCCTTTTTCATATTTTACAATCTTGGAACCGATTTGCCACACTTCCAAACAAGTTTTGAATTGGTTCATCTGACTTCCAAGAACTATGTGATTGATTATCCTATCAAATCACCATTAATGGGTTTCATGGTTCTACCAAAACACAAAGCTTTGGTTCTACCTCCATGTGGGTACTAGGATCGGTCACACTAGCCTTCCAAAAATTGGTTGACTAGGTACTAGGATCGGTTACCACATTATTATGGTATTTAATTGTGATCGGTTGCACAAGTCATAGGATCGGTTACCAATTACTAAGACTTGTTGTACCTCTTACAAGGATTGATTCCACATACTTGTGATCGGTTGCACCTCTTACTAGGATCGGTTACCCAATGTCTAGAGTTGGTCATACCAATTAAAAAATATTGATCATACCATCTCAGGTGATTACTTAAGATCGGTTTCACTAATAAAAGTCATACCAATACAAAAGTCAGGCATTGTGAATAGTTTTACCAAGATACATAAACAAGTGAGCGCTTATACTAAACACACATATTGGTAATCCAAAGATTTGCAATGAATAACAATACCAATAAGCCTAGCGATTTCCCTTTTGATTCACAAAACAAGTTTATGAATTGTACTTCCTTTAAACGAATGTAAAACATTGTTTCCTATGACGAAACCTTCACACATACCCATACATAATCACAATAGCATTCATACGATTATGTCGATGTCTTATATACGAAGTTCAAAAGATAGACGTTATACTTCGTATTGTAATTCCTTAATACTATGTCTAACTAGAGTATAATTATTCACAGCTTCGGAGTTATGTTTTCAATATGCACGACTTGAAAGATACGTTAGGAATGAAACAGTTCAAGTCAAATATTACTAACCTCAAGAGGAAGGATGGTGTCGTCGATTTATCTCTTTACTTATTCACATTCTTCAGGTCTTCACGTAATACTTGTAAGTCTCATATCCTAGTAACCTTCTAACTAACCTATAGGAAGTTGACTCTAGCATATAATCAAACGACTCTTTAAATGAGTTTTGGCTCACTAAAATATGACAACCAAACTTGACATACCAATGCTTGGTGGGTTCAACCGAGCTATGCTCTAAAAAAATTAGTGTTGGAGATGAAAATTGAAGTTCAAAATTAGGGTTGCATGTGAGTTCAATTACCAACCGTAATTTTAGTTTTTGATGCGGTTACGGTTTGTAAGTGATGAACTACGAATAATAAGGGTTCACACATCATATGAGATCGAATAATAAAGTTATGAAAACCGAAATCAAACATCTCATAAATCCAATTTGCAATACACCATAAATATTCAACAGAAAATCATGTATTGCAATTACCTCAATCTTGTAGGGAATTAAATTACGACCAACGCAAAAAGGATGAGGTCATTCCGAGTTCGGACGAATAAGTTATAGGCAAAATAGTTTTTACACTCCTTCGTATGGTCCAATCACACCAATCACCAGGACCAGTTACGGTGATTAGTTGTGATGGATCACAACACTAAACTGTTTTAGACATAACTTTTGCATACAATGTCCGAATTTAGTGATTTTTGGCTCGTTTTAACCGTAAAAACAAGAGCTACACATATATGATCAGTAGATATCAACATCATAAACTCAAAATTACCGTTTCTATCAAAAGCTCAAATACAGAGAAGGTATGAGTATAGAAGAAAAGAAATCTCCCTAAAGATGTTGATTAGTCATATAATAACCAAGAGATCATGTTCTCAGTTTTCATGTGCTTCCTCACCTTTCAAAAGATTAAGCACCAAGGTGAGCATGCACATTCTAACACACTAGGTTGTGTTGAGTTGAGACTTGTCTTGTTCGTCACAAGTGACTAAGACAGAATCATCATTCTTGACCTCTTTCTTGGTTTTCTTATTACTCTTGTTCCATCTCTTGCTTTTATTATTTGATTTGTGATGAAGAGTGTCATTATCACAACATGCATTTGTACAAGAGACATTAGACAACATGATATGTTTATTTAGTCTTTCAAGAAGACTCTCAAAAACATTGTAACCAACATTTATCAATTGAGTGTCATTCTTATGACTAACTTTTGGTCCATTCCTTGCTATGGAGGACTTAGGGACCCATTTAGAGTTTGGTTTTGCAGGAGCAGCTTTCTCCTTCATACCATTAGGACGATTGTCCTTTTGAATACTTTGCGAAACGACTTTTCTCCAATCTGGAACATCAGATCTTATCTTAGCATTTACAAAGTCATCTCTCCTTTTATAATTGGGTCTTTTATGAGATGACCTTATCGAGCGATAGGTAAAAATTGAACTATCATTATAATAATTCTTTTGCCTAAACTTAGGACAATAACGATCTGAGTTCTTTCGGGGAGCACACTTATCCAATTCGTTTGATACACAAGAAAGTGCATCTTGCATCTTACAAACTTTGCATCCCCATTGCAAGTGTCCCTTATTACTACAATAATAACAATGCTTAGTAACATACGAAGACTGAGTTTTAATGTTACCTTTTTTGTGGATCCTCTTGCATTGGAGCTCGACGAGTTTTCTTCTTATCTTTATTCAACGTCATTGCTTCCTTGACATTGACAGAAGTGCTCTCTTTGATGGTTGTTGGTTGAACACAATTCTTAGGCTTAACAGGTTTTTCTTCTTTACAAGAAATAGGAGCATCTTTGACATTAGTGAAAGCCTCTGGTTGAGAAGAATTTGTAGCTTTAACAAATTTTATCTCATTGTTATCATTGGAAATACTTGATTTCTTATATCCTAATCCCCGTGTATCACCATGATATCTTCCTGCTTCTAACAATGAGGATAAATTGTTTGTGCTATCATTGGACTTTTTCAAGTACAAATTTTCTTCTTCCAACGTATTGATTTTATCAAGAGCACCAGCTAGGTCAGCCTCAACGTCTTCTTTCTCTTCAAAACTCTTTTGTTGAGAATTAACCCTTGCTTCAGATTCAACAAGTTTCTTTTCCGACAAAAAGAGATCTCTTCGAAGATTTTCACATTCTAATTTCTTAGAATTTAGCTCGTCTGTATGGTCTTTAAGAAGATAGTCACTGGTGCGATAACCACTATAATATCCTTGAAAAACCCTCTTCAGTTTCTTGTTCTCACGACAAAGAGAAGTCATAAAACCAAGAAAATCCGAGGTTCTCAGTTTTTTATTTTTCAAAGGATCCAGTAGTTTAGAGTATTCTGAGATATCCTCTTCTACTTCTCGTTCAAAATCTGAGTCATCATCATCAGAAATTGCATCCAACCCCTTTTGTAGACAAACTTTCCAGTTGTCATCAGTTTCTACATCATTAACAAGATTAACTTGTCTAGTAAAATCTCTCGAGTTGATTTCATGAAGGTCTTCAGATATTGATTCGTAGATGCCATCATCAAGTGTTAATTCAAAACTCTTAATACCTTGCTTAACGTTAACTGAATCATTATCAGGTTCTATAAAAACCATTTTTAGATTCCAGTCTTATCGCACCAAACACAAATTGTTAGATCTTTTCGTGTTTGCCTACTCTGATACAAACTGAAAAGACGAGGGTACCCAAATATACCTTAATCTAAAACTTTTCCACCTATAAGTCCTTTCTCCGAAAGTGATTGTCTATGGACTGAGTCGAGACAATACAACGAATCGGTTCACACTTCGTGTGATCGTATATGGATACAAGATCGAGACAATATGAAAACAAGATAACTTGCGTGATTGACTATGGATATAAGATCGAGACAATACAACAACGAAGTATGATTACTTGATAATAGGTTCGGACTTAACCAAACACCATAGGATTGCTATCAAGTAATTAGGAATTAACGTTTGTGTATTTTACTTCTAATTATAATAAAAACAATTATAATTACGGAAATAGAAAAGTAAAAGACACAGCAAGATTTTGTTAACGAGGAAACCGCAAATGCAGAAAAACACCGGGACCTTGTCCAGAATTGAATACTCTCAGAATTAAGCCGCTATACAAAATCTAAACCAACTTCGTATAGTTGAGACCAAGCAACTAAACATATAGTTCACATAGTTCCCTCAGTATCCCTGCGCCTCCAACTTGTAATAACTCATGCACTTGGAACAATTCCTTTGGTTCGTATTCCAAGCAGTAAAGGAACAACAAATCTGTTCGGTAACACCTGATATGAGTTTGACAAAGGATATTCCTGTTCAACAAATAAACTCCTTTGTCGGGTCCGAGATCTATCTAAAAATTACAACTACCAAAGTAGTTGGGTTTAGATTTTGCAATCAATACTCTTAGTCACAAAGACAATATATTGATGCCGATCTACACAACTAATCAATCAAGTTTATCACAAAGATAAACCGATTATAGTTGAATCCCCAGCCGATCAATTTTTGTGCACACCAAAGATTATGAACTCAAATAAGAAATCTTCTTTGTCTTCAAATCTTCTTAGATCTTCAATAAACACCTGCAAACAAACAACTTGAATCTCTTGTGATCAATCACACACAGAACGGAGTCTGTTAACGATGGATTATCACAAGACGTCTTTAGATCTACAAACAGTTCTAAAGATCCCCGTCGACACTTCGATCTAGTTTGAGTGAATCTTATATCAGAAGAGAAGATTCTCAAGCATAATCAAACTAGGTGCAATCAAAGTTCAACAACCGTTAGTTAATCAAATCAATCAAAACCTAATAATAAACTGCAATTATCTAGTTTCCCACCAACGGTACTTGTAGAGCTTCTCAATCCCAAAGAAGTCTTTAAAACGAGCGGTCGTAAGAGATTTCGCCTAATTAGGATACTTTCCTCTCCGAATAGACGGCTCCACCAGTAACAACACAGCTAGGTAGTTTTGCTGGTTCTGAGGATTAGTTTGCTCGAAATGCAAACTTCAATATTTTTATAGACCAAGGAAGTTTGGACACCAAGGAATTTCAAAAACTGAATATTCTCAAAGATATGCGATAAAGCCAAAATCGGTTTTCATAATTCCTGGAAATGCACTGTCCAAATATTGACCAAAATCTCAGTAGAAAATCTCCAATTAGTAAATGCACATTACCAATTTTTATTTTCTAAAGATATGCATTTAATTGCTGGAAATTAAAAGTATATAAAAACTAAAAACCTTAATTAAAAGATTCTCAATTTATTTCGATCCGGGATTCTCCTTTAGTCATTAAGGAATATCTTTGACAATAAAAGATAAGAGTTACTGCACATGTTCAAAGTATGTCGACATCTTTACTTTGTAAATCCTTTTCATATTTACAATCTTGGAACCGATTTTCCACACTTCCAAACAAGTTTTGAATTGGTTCATCTGACTTCCAAGAACTATGTGATTGATTATCCTATCAAATCACCATTAATGGGTTTCACGGTTCTACCAAAACACAAAGCTTTGGTTCTACCTCCATGTGGGTACTAGGATCGGTCACACTAGCCTTCCAAAAATTGGTTGACTAGGTACTAGGATCGGTTACCATATTATTATGGTATTTACTTGTGATCGGTTGCACAAGTCATTGGATCGGTTACCAATTACTAAGACTTGTTGTACCTCTTACAAGGATCGATTCCACATACTTGTGATCGGTTGCACCTCTTACTAGGATCGGTTACCCAATGTCTAGAGTTGGTCATACCAATTACAAAATATTGATCATACCATCTCAGGTGATTACTTAAGATCGGTTTCACTAATAAAAGTCATACCAATACAAAAGTCAGGCATTGTGAATAGTTTTACCAAGATACATAAACAAGTTATGAGCGGTTATATTAAACACACATATTGGTAATCCAAAGATTTGCAATGAATAACAATACCAATAAGCCTAGCGATTTCCCTTTCGATTCACGAAACAAGTTTATGAATTGTACTTCTTTTAAACGAATGTAAAACATTGTTTCCTAGGACGAAATCTTCACCCATACCCATACATAATCACAATAGCATTCATACGATTATGTCGATGTCTTATATACGAAGTTCAAAAGATAGACGTTATACTTCGTATTGTAATTCCTTAATACTATGTCTAACTAGAGTATAATCATTCACAGCTTCGCAGTTATGTTTTCAATATGCACGACTTGAAAGATACGTTAGGAATGAAACAGTTCAAGTCAAATATTACTAACCTCAAGAAGAAGGATGGTGTCGTCGATTTAGCTCTTTACTTCTTCACATTCTTCAAGTCTTCACGTAATACTTGTAAGTCTAATATCCTAGTAACTTTATAGCTAACCTATACGAAGTTGACTCTAGCATATAATCAAGCGACTCTTTAAATGAGTTTTGGCTCACTAAAATATGACAACCAAACTTGACATACTAACGATTGGTGGGTTCAACCGAGCTATGCTCTAAAAAAATTAGTGTTGGAGATGAAAATTGAAGTTCAAAATTAGGGTTGCATGTGTGTTACGGTTGGTTATAGTTCAATTACCAACCGTAATTTTAGTTTTTTATGCGGTTACGGTTTGTAAGTGATGAACTACGAACCGTAGACGAGAAAATCTAAGAAAGAATGTTCATTTACGATTTGTATTTGCAACCGTAACTTCCCTTACGGTTGGTGTCTACACCACCATTACGAACCGTAAATTTTCCTGTATGTCTCACAAAAATTCTACGGCTAATACCTATCAACCGTAATTTAGTTACGGTTTGTAGTTTTACCACCATTACCAACCGTAAACTAGTTACGGTTGGTTTTGATACTCTATTTACAAACCGTAATTGTTTACAGTTGGAATGAAGGTTATGAACAAATCAACCGTAACTAAATTACGATTCATCTCGAGGAGACTAACACCAACCGTAACTGGTTTTA
The DNA here is from genome assembly GCA_023531105.1 of Papaver atlanticum. Lineage (NCBI taxonomy): Eukaryota > Viridiplantae > Streptophyta > Magnoliopsida > Ranunculales > Papaveraceae > Papaver > Papaver atlanticum. The sequence continues at coordinate 148,511 of JAJJMB010001692.1, forward strand.
CGATTGGATTTTCCCCAAATTCAACCATTACTCACACTTACGGTTGGTTACGTGAAAAACACCAACCGTAAGTCTCTCTGAAAATCTAAAAGTTTTGATCTTTTTATGTATTTTAGATAATTTTGAGCAACAAAAAGCTAATTGGATCTAAGTTAGAGGTATACAAGGTCATATAAAGATTCACCCATCTCAAATTTGTCACCGGAATCACTCATTTTGGTTGAGTGAATGTTTCAAAAATATCACAAAAGTTTTTCTTTATTTCTCCTCTACACTTTTTTTACCTCTAAAACTAATCTGATTTTGTTTTGTTTTAGGGTAAAAGTAATAGAAACTGATAATCATCATTAGTTAATTTTAATTAGATTATCAACACTAAACTATATAAGGGTTGATTAGTCATTATCAATTTTTTTTTGATAAAGGGCTTTTCAAATTACCATCTAATGACCATTTTTATTATATTATAACAGCCCTCTAATGATTTTATCAACGCTCTAACGCGGTTCAAAGGATGACTTTATAAAGGATAAACGATCAGAAAAATAAAAACACGTCTCTTTTAATTATATTTCTCAAATCATTGTGCAAAAATCAAACACTAGTAAAGATGCGACGAAGTCGAGCAAAAACTGTTAATATCAGCAAAATTCAAAAATTAGAGTATATAAAGAGACAAGAAAATCTGAAAAAGCCTCAATTTGAGGGCTCCTTGGTTTTTTAATGTAATATTAATATTAATTAACACCCTCATGCCGTGACCCACTTGCATTTTTGTCCATCTTCTTCTAAAAAGGTGCTGATGTGATCAGACAGTAGTGAGACCCAAGTTCCATTTGATAACAAAACTACATAGTCAAGTTTTTAATGAGTGGGGATTTGTTTCTGCTCTGGCATCTATATCTATCCACCGGCTATCAAAAAAAATAAATCTATATTTATCTACTCGGGTCCCCGAATATAACCAAATCTCAACTTAACTCAACAGTAGCTTTTGTCTCACCCATCCATATTAACAAACGTCAAGTGAGAACAGGTGGTCAGTCTTACCATAATAGCCATTTGTATCGGCAACATTGGCAAAAATAAAAGGGGCTTTTAATAAAGTGACCACCTTTTTGAATTATATTTAAGAAACTGGCCGTTTTTTTGAATCTTTATATAAACTGACCGATATTGACATTTTCCATCCCGTTTTTTTCAAAAAACGGTTTTAGGTAGTTAAATGTCTACGTGGCAGTTAACCTGC
>JAJJMB010001692.1:154759-168392 GCA_023531105.1 Papaver atlanticum
AACAATAACAATTACCTGAAAATGTTTTTCTTTGTATGCTTTTGCTGCATTCCACAAAGAACAGTATAAATCCATACCCTTATAATACTTCTTGAAATTTTTGTATAAATGTCTGCATTTTAACACATTGTAATTAAAGTAATGCCTTTAACTGATCAAGTATACAAAAGTTAAAGTTACATAAAAAAATTACCTCCAACAGTATCTGTGGTGATGGCCAGGGAAGACTATAGCAACAGCTTCTAATAAACCTTTTTGCCTATCTGAAATGAAAGCCACTTTCACTGGATGTGATAATATTGCAGACTTCATGTGCTTCAAAAAAGTGATCCAATTCTCCTTTGTTTCAGCTTTGCATACCATAATTCCTAACATTACTAACCCATTCTGTCCATCAAGTGCAGTTGCAGCCATCAATACTCCTCCAAACTCTCCTGTTAGATGGCAGGCATCAAGCCCTATAACTCCCCTGCATGCTTTGCAAAAACCTCTCATTGCAGGTTCAAATGAGAGTGTCATACTTTCAAATGTGTTTTCCTTAGTGTCAAATGTGAACTTAGCAATAGACCCTTCATTACACTTGGTAAACATCCTGCAAAAGGCTGGTACTTCATTGTAGCTCTCTTTATAATTACCATATAATGATTCTAAAACTAGATTCCTAGCCTTCCATGCACACATATATGGTATATTAACACGCTTTTCAGCTAAGAAGTCTTCCTTGATTTTATTAGGGTCTGGAACAACTTTTTTAGGCTTATTCTTCATCTGATCAAGAACAAAGTCCTTTACAAAATGAGGATCAGCAGATCTATTCCTATTTTTGTGATCCCCTTCACACTTGTGTTCCAAATTTATTTTCCTAAGAACAAAAGTATTCTCACCCTCCTTCTTGCTAGCATACACAAACCAAGAACAATCATGTTCTTTCTTAAACCTACACTCAGCCTTAATTCTAGAGGGAGCACTTCTATCCAACCTAAATTGACACTTATTAAGAATACAAAAACCTCTGAGATGTTTCTTAAATGCTTGCTTACTTTCAAATCTAGTTTTTACCTCCATTTTGGTAGGATCTACAGGAGTAAATACCTCTTCTTCAGGGAATAGATCTCCATCATGTTCACCCTTCATGTACTCACCAAAATCATCATCAAAGTCATCCATGTAAGTAGGTCTTTCATCCACATCCTTACCTGCACATTCAAGATCGACATCAGTACCATATAATAAGTTACAAATTAAAATAGCTGAAATAATTTATAAATGAAATATACCTTTTTCTTTGTCTTCTTCTTCTTCTTCTTCTTCTTCTCCTTCTTCATTGTCTTCTTCACTGTCTTCTTTTTCTTCTTGCTCTTCTTCATCTGACCCATACTCAATGTCTTCATCACTGTCATATAATGGAGCAGCATTTGGATCCTCAATTGGGTGACATTCATCTAATTTAATGTTTTCTAACTGAATATTCTCTACATCATCATCAAATTCAGTGGCTTGGGCTGGTTTTGACTGACTGCAACTAACATGAGAATTTTTACTAACTCTCTTCTTTGGTGTAGTCTTTGGAGTCCCCAAATCTGTGAAACTCAGCTTTCTTGATACACCTTCTGCTGATTTATCCACACTATTTAGCCTTGGAGATCTTTTAGGAGTGATTTTCTTACTAACTCTCTTCTTTGGTGTAGTCTTTGGAGTCCCAAACTGTGTATCCTTCATCCCCATCCACAAACATATACACCCCTCCTCATTCACATAAGAATCCTCCCAAAAATTATCAAAATCATCATTGTTTAACAATGGCTCTGGCATACATGGATCCTTAAACCAATATAACTTAAACTTCTCTTTAACATCCATAGACAAACGCTTATATACCATATACTCAAGCATCCTCAACTCTGTTTCATCTCGATGGCAATCAGGAAATACCAAAGTCTCATTCTTTGGCTCCACATATACACTGATATTCCTCAATATAAACTTACTGCAACACAAATGAAAAGAAATCAAATATAAATCCTAAAATCTCCCAAATAAACTCTAATCAATCAATCAATCAATCACGAAAATTACACCCTAATTAAACAAATAACATCTGAATTTCAATTAAACCCTAATTACAAAAGGGGAAAAACAGAAACCCTAATTTCAAAACCTAATTAAGCAATAATTCATAAAATCAAACCAACAATCACAAAATTAATACCCTAAAAAATTGGGTTTCAAATAAACCCTAATTACAAAGAAGATAAAAAAACAGAAACCCTAAAAATCGATCAATTAACTATCAGAACATTGATTTTCATCATATATTAAGTCACGGGTTTCGTTAATCTCACCTTGATTCAGAGTATTTCAATCCCGGTTTGTACCTCATCTTCACTTTATCAACACCGTCTCTGAAACCCTAAATAAGCAGATTTTGTCTTCCAAATTAACTTTGGTTCTTCACTAACATCTTCGTCTTCAACAAAGCCAGATTCTTCTCTAATAATCAGTTCCCTAATCGTTTCAAATACCTAACCCTAGTTTCTACAGAAGGAAGAGCGACCAGAACGAGAAACTGAAAGAGAGAGACTGAAACTAGAAAAAAGAAAATCTATTACACCCCACGCGTCTTTTGGAAGTGGGTAAGGGTTTGATAGTAATATCACGGACCGAGTTTGACTTTGTCAAAGCAGCTGACCAAATCGGTGGTCCATCTGTTATATCTAACGGTATGGCCACTTTATAAAAGATTTTTGTTTCTCTGGCCGGTTTATTAATTATATGGATGGAAGCTGGTTAGTTTATGTATCAAGAATACAATGGCTTTTTGATAAAGTGGCCGACTTTTTGAATCATAATTTAGAACCTGGTTTTTTTTTTTTTAATCGTTGTATAAGGTAGCCGAGTTTGACATTTTCCAACCCGTTTTTTGGATAACGGCAGTTATGTGCTACGTGTCCCTTATCTAGTCCATTAAAAAGACATACAGGTCCCTGCAGTTACTAATGAGTTGAACCATTGTTATTAGCGAGTTCTAACCGTTCATCATCTTCTTCCCGGATTATGGAACGTGTTCTTCCCTGAATTAAAACCAATGGATTTAACAACATCAAGAATGCTAATTAACCAAATAACACAAACCACCCCGAAAATTAAAGATGAAAATAAATCAGAAACTGGAAAAAAATAAAAATTCCATCTTCATCATTATTATGAAATCTTAAGTGAATATGAATTAAATTCTCAAATTTCATTTATGATAAAAAAAAAAAACAATTTCTCAAGAACCCTAATTAATGGAGCCCCATATAACATTCAGAAAACTCTAATTCATGAAATTAAATTCAAACAAGCATATATACAAGATGAATTAACACAAACCCATTGTCTTCAAAAAAAAAAATTGTCTCAAAATTGAAATAATCATCAAAAAATTCAACTGCCTACTTAACAAAAGATTGAAAAACAGTTCACAGAGATTAAGAACACAGTTGAGACAAAGAGTTTTAACGTTACAAATCAACCAACACAATCATCACACGAACAATCAAATCAATTGGCTTCTTCATTTTCACTTGTGTTTTTCTACAATAACAATCAAAAGTCTTCTTCATCTCTCTTATTCTTCAACCTATTTCATACCAAATCAAACTATATAGTGAAATCGTTATCATTAAACACAAAAACTAAAAAGAAAAAATCGAGAAGGAGGCAAGGAAAAATGAGCAGTTGTTTTCCTGGTTATTTTTCTTCTTTAATAGTTAGGGATGTAAGGATAAGTTGTTGATGATATGTTTGTCATTTCAACATGATAAATTGACCAAATAAACGTGGTTGACCAATCAAGTGGGCGCGGAAGTGAAATCTAACGGAAATACCATTTTATATAAGGGCCGGAGAAAATGCCCTGTTTATTAATTAGAGGTCAGGAAGTTAGATACTTTCTTAATTTTCCCAAAACATAATATAGGCGGAATGCTGGATTTGGATTTTGATTTTTTTATTAGGTAGGGTGAACTCTAGTTCCAAAATGATTTTTTCTACGTAATCCTTATTTGTGACATATGCGTATCGTAATTAATCTAAAATTTACTAGATCAAAGGATATAACAGTAATACAAATGGATATCTATCAAATCTAAATAATTTCTTGATCTAAGATGGATTACCTCTATATATATTGGACGGAATGGGTATAAGGTTAGATTTTGGGGAACAATACATGAAATTTATTATTTCCCAATTGCATTGAATGGTTTGAATGCAACTCAATGCTCATAATTTAAGCGCTATCAATTAAATTTTTAGTTTTCTAAAGATTATTAAGTTTAAGAAGTGAACCGCCTTACTTTTGAAGACTGATTCGTTGATCCGTTCATATAGTCACATATATTTAGGGGAGAACATACTCATTGTATACTTCTTGATGGTATTTACCACATGTTATTCATACTGTAATGAATGACAGAAGTTGCAGACCACTCTTAGATTTCTTCGATGTATTTATTTTGTTTTCAGCTATTTTTACCAAGTATAACTTGTGCCCTAATGGCACGACCATGTCGTATCTGATAAGTGCTTAATTCTTATATATTTATTACTCAAATTTATATTTATTAGTTCTTTATTTTGTACATACTAATAATTTTATTTGATTTTGCAGAGTTTAATAAATAAAGCTCGCTTGCACTAAAATACGGTACTTTGCCCGTAAAATGGATGAAAATTCAAATGCCCCGGGTGAGCAGTTGGAATTGGAGATAATTCTCAAAATAACAACATATCTTTGGGGTCCACTAGTGGCGACATCATGTAATGGGAGTAATTCTCATATTTGGAAAATATAATTTGTCTTGACTACAAGATTTGGAGGATTAATATAGTATCTCTCACCTATGGAAAGGAACGTGAGGCAATTTTTTATTAAAGGACAAGGAAGAAAATAAAAGTGTTAAGTAAGAAATCTACATGGAGTAATTGGTGGGAATTAAATATATGAAAAGTATGGAAAGAATATTATTCTTTATGGTTGGAGTTAATAAATAATTCCCAAATAAAGAAAATTGTATCTGCATGAGAATTATATATTTTTTTGACGTATGGCACATTCTTATTGGAGGACTTTATTGTCCTGACATGTGGCGCATTCCCATTGGGCGATGATGTGGTAGTGGTAAATAGAAAAGGAAAGTGGTTTCCTTTGAAAGCTATAAATACGCCGTGGATACAAGGAAAAAGGGGGTTCCGTCGAGCAGTAGAGTTTGAGTTTCATTTTCTTTTCTTTCCTTCTTCCTTTTTGTAATGGTCGGGTAATCTCTTTACTAGGGTTAAGAGGAAGCCCGATGATGTATATTAGAGAGTTTAATTTATTTTAATAATAATAATTCTCTTGGGTCCTATATTCTCGTTTATCATGATAACAATTCTTTTTACATGTCCTCGTGCTTGCTTAAAAGAATATATATTCTTGTTTAGAGACCAGCATTTTAAGTATTGAGAGTTGTTAGTATTTTGAGAATCGAATGGTTATAAAGTTATATTTTCCAAGACGTCCGATGTGTCCTAAATCGTCTTGAGTAGTTGTTAAGAGAATATTATTTAAAATAGTTATGATTATCTAATTGCATCATAGCGGTGAAATCTAAACCCTAGGTTTTGCTTCTTATTTATTTATTTTATTTATTTATTTTATTATTTATTAGTTTAATTATTATTTCATCTTTTTGGCTTAGTATTTATTAGAAAATTGAGGTAACAACTTTAGTCCCTGTGGAACAAACCCGTATTTGGCATACTATCTCATCGATAGTCGTGCACTTGCGGTACACAATTTAATTCCCATCAAGTTTTTGGCGCCGCTGCCGGGACTAATAGTTGTATCTTTTAGTTTCAATTAAATTTGTACATATTAGGCTAGTCTTTTTCTTTTCTTTTTTCGTTTATTTTGTTTAATTTTATTTCTAGATTTTACTTGGGTATATTTCTATTTTTGGTGTGCAGGATAATTGAGCATTTAAAGTGGAAATAAAATTTGCCTACAAAAAGGTAAGTAGAATAATACCCAAGATTTTATTTTATTTTAGATTCAATTTTATTTTATTTCTGTAAATAATTAGATTAGGAATATTCTTATTCTTTTAGATTTTATTTTCTTTAATTTCATTGTAAATATTTAGATAAATTTTTTTATTTAATAAATAAATAAAAAAATACGTTGCACACACCAATTGCATCGTCAGACAACCGATTTTAGGAAAACCCGTGGAAAAGTACGCTGAACCCGTGCCTTGGGCCTTATGGGAGTTACCAGCCGAAATTCCACAAACCTTAGCCCAGTATCGTTGACCAGTCTTTGACTCTCAGCTTAAGGTAACCTGAGCCTACCAATTTTAGTCGACCTTGCATTTGCATGTGCACAAAAAAAAATGTCGAACTGGTATTATGAAGACCAATACAATAAATATCGACCTGAATTTCAAATTGGACATTATCCGTACTATGACCATAGTGTGGATAGTACTTGGGACCACTACCGACCTTCTGAAGGTTATTGATCATACCACGGTGATCCCAATTACTATTCGCACGTTCACCAGTCCTATGGACGGGTAAATGAGCAACACTGTTATGATGAAAATGTGGAAAATTTAGAAGATGTGCTCCGGCATTTCATGGAAACTGCACAAATTAATGAAACTTTCATCAATTCTTTGAATGATAGGCTCGATCAATTAATTGAAACTGAGCGAAAGTATGACCTAGAATGTAAAGAAAGAATTGCACCTTTAAGTATTGCTCTCAATGAACTTAATTGTCAATTTGATAAGGTTCAAGCATCTTCATGTTATTATGATGATGACGAGGATAGTGTCGATGAAGAATTTGAAATATGTAGTCATAATGATGAGGAAACTATTACACCAATTGAGCCTTATGATGATAATGTTGTTTCTAGTTCAAATCCTAATAATATTGTTGATTATTCACCTACTCAAATGGGAAATGATTTGACTAGGGATACCATTGTTTTAGACGGTGTAGTATATCATTGTGATTATGAAGCCGATGATGGTTTAGAAGAAAGAGTTTATCCTGAGACTAGTGTTTTAGAGTCTAGCGATTCAGAAACAATAGTCTCTGCTGAGGATTATAAAAATGTAGAACCACCTGATTTCAAAGAAATGAAAGACCATTTTCCTAAATCTAATAATTTAGAAACTAAGGAAATTGTGACTAGTTTATCCAAGGATATTGACAACTCTAGGTTTGGGGGTGAATATCATTCTCCCCGTGGTTTACACTTGATTCTTATAAAGGTCCCTAACTTGGGACTTGACGTTTGTGCCTCTACCATCTTAAGAGATTATCTTCATGCACGTTTTCCTGAACCCAGTTATGTCCAGAATAAAACTACGTTGTTAGAAACCCGTCATACTGTTGATGAGGTTTATCCGGTCCATGATACTATAATTGACTTTGTTATCCCACCAAGATTTTATTTACCAAATGTGGGAGTATCTTAATTTAAAATGTGTCATTACATAGGTTTTGGAACTAAACCTAATTATTTTAGGAAATTAAAATTGTCGACACATTTTCTTAAGAATGACCACCACTTTCATTATGGTCCAATGTGTAAGTCAAATCTGATTGACTTTGAGGATCCACAATTATTCAGGTTATTATTATGTGCTTCTAAGTTTTTAATTGAGTTTTTACGTACTCTTAAACCTGAACTTTTGGATCTTAGCTATGAGGAAATCCAGCCCATGAAAATATTTTATCTAGACCCTTTCATAGAGCCTGAACCAGAACCACAACTAGATGTAGTTGTCTTAAACAAGAAACTAGACAAGGGTGTGCTTAATTTGTTCAATTCATGTTTCAGATTCCTTTTATTTGTTTTAGCTTTATTTGGTTTTGATGACCCACAGATGTTTCGGCTACTACTTTATGATTTTATGTGGTGACTAATTCTTCTGATGTCTGGCTAAAGACTTTAAACTTAGCACTTCTTGGGAGGTAACCCATGCTCATGCAACACGGTAATATCTTTTCTTATTTCCTTCAAAGTGGTAACATTTTCCCCTTGTTCATGCTTTAAATTTTATCTTTAGAACATTGAGGACAATGTTAGATTTAAGTTCGGGGGTATGGGAAAAAAAATTAGTTGCATTATTAAAACTTCTAGTATCACATAGTATTCTGTTAGCTAAGTATACACACTGTTTCTCACCGAAAAGATGGAAATTCGAATTGCTAGGGATAACATTCTAGTGAGACATTAGATAAAAAGACATTGAGATCATTGACTCTCGGAGAGAAAATTTACCTTTTAGAGGGTAATCATGATGGACCTAACCATCCATGATGGAAAGACAATTAGGTCAGAAGGAAATGCCAGAAAGACAAAGCAACCTCCCATGTCGTCTTAGTTACTGGATTACGACTCTCTCTCAGAAGAAACATATCATCAACAAGCGAAGCGACATAAAATCTAAGAAGAAAATTGAAGACGTTTAAGGTTTATAAGCAACAATAGAAAGAAAAGCAGAATTCAAAATCAAAGTTGAAGACTTAGGTATAAGAAGTTACAAGAGCAAAGAAAACGATGTAAGTTGTTGAAGTTCATGATAGCAAGACATTACAAGTTGCGAATATCCAAGTGCTTCTCTCATGGCCATATTAGTCTTGTTATTTTTGTGTTTCAAAAAAAAAAAAAAAAAAAAAAAAAAAAAAAAAAACTTATTTGCTTTTTAATTTAAGCCCCTTGAGGCAGTCTTTTATAAATAAATAAATAAGTTACATTTTGTAGTTACCTTTTTGTTCAATAAGGCCATAGGGAAGAAGAGAAATATATAAAGAAGTTTCAAGTAAGAAGAAATTGAGGAAAAGAGTTAATTGTCAAGATTCTAAGAGGTTCGAGAGTTTATCATCAACAGTTGAAGCCAAAGAAGACGTTGTTTCTACTGAGCATTATGAGAGAGCCGAGGAAAAATGCATATTGGTTGCTTTGTTAGTCCGCTTTCCATCTGACACAATATCTTTCTAGCACTGGTTCAACTCATCATACGTAATTTATCTAGCTGTAGAGAGGATGTCCCTCTCATTTTTATCTCTCCTAATCTTATCCAGCTGTAGAGCGGATGCATCTCATAATATTTATCCAGCTATAGAGCGGATATCTCTTTATCCAGCTGTAGAGCGGATGTGTCTCCCCAATTCTTTATTCAGCTGTAGAGCGGATACCTTTGATTTCCTTTGCATTCTAGTTACTTGGCGATAGGTTGAGAATATGTTTGTCCTCATAGCTCTTTGGATACCTGTGACCAATTAGAAGTAAAGGTTTTGTGGGTACACCTCTTGTAAACCCTCCCGAGACTATAACTCGGATACTAGGGCCACCTAGGGGTTTAAAGGCTTGTTGCACACGCTAAGTGCAATCGCGATGCCTGCGATAGTGAGTTAGGATTTTTATTTTCGTCTTTAGTTTTGCTCGAGGACTAGCAAAATGTAGGTTTAGGGGTGTGATAAGTGCTTAATTCTTACATATTTATTACTCAAATTTATATTTATTAGTTCTTTATTTTGTACATACTAATAATTTTATTTGATTTTGCAAAGTTTAATAAATAAAGCTCGCTTGCACTAAAATACGGTACTTTGCCCGTAAAATGGATGAAAATTCAAATGCCCCGGATGAGCGGTTTGAATTGGAGATAATTCTCAAAATAGCCACATATCTTTGGGGTCCACTAGTGGCGACATCATATAATGGGAGTAATTCTCATATTTGGAAAATATAATTTGTCTTGACTACAAGATTTGGAGGATTAATATAATATCTCTCACATATGGAAAGGAAAATGAGACAATCTTTTATTCAAGGAAGAAAATAAAAGTGTTAAGTAAGAAATCTACATGGAGTAATTGGTGGGAATTAAATATATGAAGAGTAAGGAAAGAATATTATTTTTTATGGTTGGAGTTAATAAAGAATAAATAATTCCCAAATAAAGAAAATTGTATCTGCATAAGAAAAAAATTTTTTTGACGCGTGGCACATTCTTATTGGAGGACTTTTTATTGTCTTGACATGTGGCGCATTCCCATTGGGCGATGATGTGGTAGTGGTAAATAAAAAAGGAAAGTGGTTTCCTTTGAAAGCTATAAATACGCCATGGATACAAGGAAAAAGGGGGTTCCGTCGAGCAGTAGAGTTTGAGTTTCATTTTCTTTTCTTCCTTTTTGTAATGGTCGGGTAATCTCTTTACTAGGGTTAAGAGGAAGCCCGATGATGTATATTAGAGAGTTTAATTTATTTTAATAATAGTAATTCTCCTGGGTCCTATATTATCGTTTATCATGATAACAATTCTTTTTACATGTCCTCGTGCTTGCTTAAAAGAGTATATATTCTTGTTTAGAGACCATCATTTTAAGTATTAAGAGTTGTTAGTATTTTGAGAATCGAATGGTTATAAAGTTATATTTTCCAAGATGTCCGATGTGTCCTAAATCGTCTTGAGTAGTTGTTAAGAGAATATTATTTAAAATAGTTATGATTATCTAATTGCATCATAGTGGTGAAATCTAAACCATAGATTTTTCTTCTTATTTTTTTTATTATTTATTAGTTTAATTATTATTTCATCTTTTTGGCTTAGTATTTATTAGAAAATTGAGGTAACAACTTTAGTCCCTGTGGAACGAACCCGTATTTTGCATACTATCTCATCGATAGCCGTGCACTTGTGGTACACAATTTAATTCCCATCAGTATCTAACTTTCGGAACATATTATCGACGTACTATCTCTTGTACCTTCAAGACATTTCATACATATTGTTTCATCAATAATTGTATGAGCTTTTATAATTTTACAGGAAACCTGTTTTGTTTTTCTTCAAATTTCCTAAAAAACAAAGTGGGTCCTAGTTTTGCTTTAATTGAATTCCAGATGAATTATGTCCTTTAAATCTACATGACGCAAACGAAATTGAGTCAGTGATTGCGTACACATCTTTTCAAATGTGGCCCATCCAAATTTATTAAATGGATATTTACTTGGAGGTCAGGTGCATCACCCCTCTGACTACTTTTTTCCCCTCTATTAACAAATGTTTTTTCTGAGCCCTGGTTTGGAAAAAAAAAACCTAAGGTGAATGATACATGCATGTAGATGATATCTATGATTTCAGCCTCTGATAGTATAAATGTTTTCTTTTTTGAATACGAAATCTTTTTCAAGCAATACTTCTACCTTAGTTGGTTTTAGTATTCAGATACATTGGCAAGTTTAGTTCAGGAGACCTATTAATGTCTCTGATTAAGTTTTCTAGAGAGTTTCATGTCCATCTAACATTGATGACAGAGTGATTACATAAATTGAGATGTTTGTCGATTTAAGATTATGAAATCTACTAACGGATTAAAAGATATTGCTTTAAAGTTTGTGAACTTCTGTTTGACATCTCCAACTAAGTATTGTTTTGAAATCTCTCCTTTTTTGCCTTTGCATACATTTCAATCAATAGCTTCTAAATAAGTTGAGAATCGTTTTGAAATTTAATATGATGCCCACTCATTTCTGATGCCCATTGGAAGGATGCTTCAGCTCCATTAAGTTTTAAAAGTTATATTGTCCTTCGTACAGAGGATTCACCCCTTGCTCTTCCATAGAGTCTTGTATCATCAATCATAGTAAGTCCCACAACAGAGTTACAAATAACAAGTAGCATTGATATTGTTATGCTTATTCAGTCTCATAAAATCTTGGGAAAGTGTTATGTTCTAGATGTGCATCTAGCAGTGGGTTATAATAGAGGCTCTGAGTAAGATTGTAAGTGGTACTTGTGACAGTCATAAATGCACTGATATGTTTGACTATTGATTTACTTGTAACCCAGCTATTTTGGTCTTTATTATTAAAAACTTCATCGTATCTAGCTTTTCAGATATGCCATGTGATTGTGTTACAAAGTTTAGTCCATCCATTGGTTCTCCATATCTTTCTTTGATGTTAAGGAAAGTGTTTAACCACTCGTGACAAGTAGTTGCATTCTGTTTAACATAATTCATATTAAAATTTAAGTGGGTCCAAACTTGAGAAACAAAATTACAATATAAAAACATATGAGTTAGTGATTAACCGTGGGCATTTCACATTTTTTAGGTAGTGTTTTTGTTTGGAAGTATTCCAGCAACTCTTTTACCGTTAGGTAAGATGGGTATGTCAAATTCCATATGAATATCTTTATTGAGGGAGAGTCTTTGAGTTTCCAAATATGGATCCAGTTGTATTGGTATTTGGGTTGTTATTGAGTTTGTAGTATAAGGATTTTACAGAGAACTTACTATATCGAGTTAGGTTCCATTGGGCTTCATCCTCTCTGTTTAGAGTTGTTGTTTGTTTGTTTATCGAAGCAAGTATCGAGTTTTGTGTTGTCTCATTTCTTACCTTGGGTTATGAGGTCACTTGCCATATTAATGTCATTTGTTGCCGTCAGGTTTCATGATTAGTGGTTTCTTGTTTGGAATCCAGTGATCATTTCAGATATTGATCATGTCCACCTTTCATACTTTTCAGATATTATTATATTGAATATGGCTTATCCCACTTTTAATTCCATTGGGATTCATCCTCTCCAGCTGTCAGTTAGGTTTCGTATCAATATACATTATATCTTTATTAGGATAATATTTTGCTTTTAAAATTGAAGCCCACAGAGATTCTTGACTTTCCTTTAGACGCCGCCACATTCTGGTTATCATTGCTATGTTGAAATGATTTATGTTTTGGAATTCTAGACCTCCTTTTCCTCAGGGTTTGCATATGAGATCCCATAATTTTAGTTAGATTCCTTTCAGCGAGTTTATGTCTTTCCCCACCAAAAATCTCTTTGTGGTTTATTTATTTTACAAGTTTTATTTGGTAGACGAAAACAATTCATATGATAAATACTCATGGAGGATATAACTGATCTTATTAGTGAAGATTTGTCGATAGTATTTAATGGGGATCTTGACAGTATATATGTAGAGGTATTAGTTGTGCTATGCCAACACATTTATAACACAACACAATATGCTAATAGTTAGGTATAACACAACATGTAACAATAATGACAAGACAAGTTAATCATCAAGTTTAACGCAATACACACTCAGCACTTCTGAGCATGCATAGACACAACATGCTAAGAGCAAGCACTATAGGATTGGGACCTCATCATAATGGGTGATAAGTATGGAAATGTCAAGTACTACGTCGCGGGCAGCCATATGGGGTACTCACCTCTACAAATGCAGCCAAGCCCCATAGTTTTGATTTTCCGCCGGTTTCCCCCCCTCATTATAGCACTTGTTCTAAGAAGCACAACACGACACACTAACGTAGCTTAATACGGGAAGCATAAATTATTATAACCATACATTTAATACAAATTATAATCATAATTTACCATTTGACTCTTATCGTTATTGTGAACACAAAAGAAACGATGATAGCTTCTTTTCCACAAATAATAATCGCAATATGAATAAAACTACCGACGTGATCGAAATACATATAACATGGCATATGGTAATTACATGGGAGACTTTGGGCCTTCGGGCTCGTCCTCGTCTCGCATCATTGGGG
>JAJJMB010001692.1:178392-278003 GCA_023531105.1 Papaver atlanticum
CTTAGCATTTCTCTCTCCTGATCTATAGTTTTCTCCCTAAATTTGGTCGACCCCTTTTCTCTTAGCGGAGAGAGGTCTTTATAGGCTTCTTGTATGGGACCCTCTTCTTTGTGACAGCTGTTTCTTATCATCTTGGATAATGTGCCGATCCCGATGATAGCTTCGTCATGCCCCGATGCCTCTCATCGGTAACGCATAGCAACGATGGCACACCTACTCCTTCTCCATAGGATGTTCGACACGTGCCCTAGGTCTATAGCATTTAAGGCGGGTGGTTGGGACAGTCTGCACGCCTCAGACAGCTGTTGACGCGTGTGTCAGCTGCACTTCCTCTCGTTCGTCTGATCTGGGTCTCCCCTAGGATGATAAAAAGTAATCTCTCGGAACAACTATGGTACTTCACGGTGGTTCTTTCATCAGGTGCTCCTTGCTCCGTCATCGTCGGATTCGCATGATGATGGCCACGTGGCGGATGATGGTGACGCATGTCCCTTAGGTGTTACAACATGGCATCATTGTTTTGATGCCCTTCTATTCTATGGAGTACACGTGTCTTCTCCTTGAAATGTGACCAATATTTGATTATGTGTATACAGATATAGTAAAAAAAAAAATTGGAAGCAAATCGTCATATGTTGACTTACTTTTACCAAATGTGTATAAAATCTAAATAAATGTTTTAAAGCAAAATTTTCATTATTTTACCGCCAAGTACAAAGAGATATTACTAATATACTTGTTATCAAGTAAAAATTGAAATACACCGCATGCTTTTCTTAATCCACGCAGTTAAGAAAAAAAATGAAACTAGTTTTGCTCAATATACTCATCGTAATCTATGACTGAGCACAAAGCACCAAAGTATTCCTACTAAAAGTAATTAAAGAGTAATAAACTCCCAAAGCTTCCTCCCCGGTCGATATCAAGTCTTAAGTTTACTTTCTGCTCAGCTCAGCCGAGGATAAACAAATGTTTTTTTTAGCAGTCTAGAAAAAGGAAGGAACCCAAGAGCAAGTTTACTTTCTACCTTCTCTAGAAAACGACTACTTCTCTTGCCAAAAGAATAAAAAGACACTGACATTTATTTTAAGTAATAATCCATCCATTTTAGCCCTTGATTAATATCATCACACACCATCTACCAAATATCAGCTCACCAGTCACATAATTAGTTATTTACATGGGACCAAAAACTGTGGTTACAGCACAAAAATCAGCAAATCTGTGGAGTTTAATGTCCCTTTTTGGACAAAAATGAATTAACTTGTGTAATTTGTCTTTGGTCATATACAGTCTCGTGATAGACCACCAAGATTCCATTTCTCGGTCCTTTTGGGACCGGTTTTGGGCGGGATTTTCTTTTCTTTTTCTTGTCTTAGATTAGATCTTTGTTATTAGTTAGTTTATATCATGGTTTTTTCTTATTTATTGGTAAGTTTTGTACACTTTTTATCTTCTCTATTAGAGAAATTTATCTCGGTTTTAATGATCGTTCTTGTGTTTCATGGGTTTTAAGATCATTTGGGATGTTTTTCAACGACGAAAACTTCATCATTGTTAGCTCCGGCGACGGAATCTTTACCGGAATCTTCTTCATCTATTTATCCGGCGACGGAATCTTCATGAATGATGCTTTTGACGACGAAATCTCCATCACAAGTTTTAAGAAATTTGAGCAAATTACTCCAACTTTTGGAGCACATCTTTATGAAGAAAAAAAACAAACAAAATGGTTGGAATACACTTCCGAGAAAAACCATCCTCCGACTTGATCGGTTCTTATTCATGCTTGTATTTGTTCTACACCGGTAATCATTCTCTTTCTCTTGTCGGATTTGTTGGTAAACTTGTGAAGTATGTCTATTTGTATTTTCTTAATTTTAATTTTAAACTCATTATAACCTTGAACTCTCGTTAATGAAAATGTTCTTTGTATAAAAAATAAAAATAAATAAAAATAAGATAATGAATCCACAAAAAAATGTCTAATGATTTATGATTTCATCATCTCTTGCCCCCACACTCACCTGAAGTTTATTAGTTCCATGGTACAATCATTTGATGAATCAGAACCGTCTGATCTGATGATAAACATCTGAATCAGATAGCTTGTATTTTAGTCCATAGATGATGAAGGAGATTCGTAGGGCCAATGAAATATTCAGTGATTTGGGTTCCCGCCACGTGTCATGGGGAGTATGGCCTGTGCGGGAAGAAGTGGGGGAGAGATTGAAGAATCTGGCTAGGACAAACCAGCCCACCATTAAATACTGAATAAATATGCTTCTTCTTTCTTTGCATAGTGGTAAGGAATCTTAACTTGTAAGAAAAAAAAACACACACACACATACATACCTTTTTTTCTCTCCTGCTGCATCAAATTCTCTTTCTCTCTTCATTAACTTGCTATTGCTGCTTCATTCAATTCTGTTTCTGGGTTTTCAGCCAGAAAGACAAGTGAAAAAAAGAGCAGCAGCAGTTCAAAGTTGTGTTTGAGTAGTGGAATTGAGTTTAGTTCAGTTGACTTTACTGTTTTGTCAGGGAAGAACAGAGAGTTAAGAGATTGTGGGTTTTTTCTAGTGGAGGAAACATCTACTATTTTTTAGTTATCATTGAAAGCTGAAATTTATAGAATTTTCTCTCTTAGTTGAGTTAATGAGACAAAGAAGAAGATAATAAGTGGGGGGGAAAGTATATGTGTGGAGGAGGAAGGTAGTAATGAGAAAGAGATATAGAGAGGACAAATAGACTTTAAAAGAAAAAATATGAAATCTTTGCTGTTTGTGTGGTGGTGTTTCTACATCTGAGACAGATGAAAATCATACATACCCATCTTTGATTGATTCAAGATTTTCTATCACAAAGTGAGTGATCACCTTTTCTCCTCCCCCTCTCTTTTATTTCTGCTTATTCAGTTCTTAAACTGTTTGAGTTTTGGTCTGTGTGGGAATGACTTATAGAATATGATGATCTCTTTATTGGGTTTTCTTTCCTTTTGCTTGCTTTTGAAAAAACAAGAAAAAAGATAACTTTTTTTCAACTATTCTTTCTTTCACTTTAATTTTGCATATTGGTTCGTGTTTCTTCAGATCCTTAATTTTCATGGGAAATCTCGCAACTTGAGTATTAGATTTTTTGTATAGTGATTCAGACATATATTGAGCTGCTTAGGTAGATTTGTGATGGAAAAAAAAAACAAAGTAGAAAAAGGAATTAGAGTTATTTTTAGAATATATGATGAAGACACCATATTGTTGTTGTTACTTGTTATTTCATCAAGGGGTTTGGAGAGGTTTGTATTAGGTTTTCCCTTCTAAAATGATTTTGTGATTGCAGTTCGTCTCTCTCAAAAGATTTTTGTTGACGATGTTTCAACTCGGACAGATTGGACTACTCAAGACTGGGGAAAGGAATACATATTGGAAGTTCTTGTTTTTGTTTTACATTTTTTATGTTCTCTTTGGATCCTAATTGGAGTGGACTAATTGTGATGGGGTTTTGAAGACAAAACCCACATATAATGGATGATGGCAGATTTCCGCAGGATACCATGTCAGCTGCACTCTCCTCCGATCCCTCTGTCGATTTTGATCTCATGGAGGCACTCTTGTCAGGAGGTTGCTGGTTAGAGACTACTACTGATGGATCAGCAGCAGATTTTTTACAACCATCTTCCTCAAATTTCTACAATTCCTCATATTTTTTAGCACCTCCAACTAGTACTTCAGATAGTTTGAATCCAAATTACCGTCAAAGCAACAACCAAGAAGAGACTGATGGATCAATTCTCCCTACAAGAAACTCTATTTCCCTTGCACTACAATCTGATACCTCTTTCACAACTCGGTATCTGAATCAGAACACATTTCGATCGGCAGAGTTTTCGGGCCAATCAGACGGTTATCCGTCCGAAGGAAGCTCTCAGCTGAGCAGAAGGTGGTGGGGTGCACCAGTTTCTCACTCAGTGAAAGATAGGCTGAATTCTGCACTTGAATACTTAAAGAATTCGCTAAGAGAGGGAGATGTTCTTATTCAGATATGGGTTCCTGTAAAGAGAGGAGATAGACAGTTCCTTGTTACTCATGACCAACCATTTACTACTCTTGATTCCAACTGCCAAAATCTTCGAAGTTATAGAAACATCTCTATGAAGTTTCAGTTCCCTGCTGATGAGGATTCAAAAGAATCAGTCGGGTTGCCCGGACGAGTTTTCTTGGAGAAGGTTCCTGAGTGGACTCCTAATGTTCAATTATTCAGCATTGACGAGTACCCCAGAATTGATCACGCCCAACAGCATGATGTTCATGGGACTGTTGCCCTTCCAATTTTTGAGCGAGGCAGTAGAGCTTGCTTGGGTGTTGTTGAGGTTGTCATGACCACAGAAAAGATCAATTTTGCTTCAGAGCTTGATACCGTTTGCAGGGCTCTAGAGGTTTGTTCCCTATTATTCTTTAGGCAAATCTGTTTTTTGTTTTTACTTTTGTGGACCATTAGGATTTTAGTGGTTACAATTATCTACTTGTGAGTCTTATGGCTTGGAAAGATGCATAGGAATCACCAAACGGATTTTTGGTGCCTGCACTTAGTCAGTTACTGGCTCAGTCCAAAGTGGAGCACGTCCAATTTACAGTCGGACATTATCCTCTAGTAACAATTCCATAGTTTCATCTCTGGAAATACTTTCTCAAAATTCGTTCTTTTAAAACTGAGGTTATGCTTTACTTCTTCATCGACCACAGATACCATTGCTTTGATTTCCATTTTAAAAACAATGTTGAGTACAAATTTACAAACAGGTACTGTTCTTGTTTGCCTTTTCTCCAAATGTTTCTCTGACCAAAACTATTACATAAGAAAATTGGCTCAAGATTTTGTTTTTGTAGTCTGTTTTTTACGGATAAATTGTTTTCTATGCAGGCTGTTAATCTGAGGGGTTCTAAAGTCGAAAGTCCCCCAGGACCTCCTTCGATTGTAAAGGTACACAATTTTGTGATTGTAACGAAACAAATTTATCTATTCTGAAATTTGTTCTTTAAGTCATGAGTGGTATCCCTTTTCTTTCACAGGACTCCAGACTTCCCTACCACGCCATTCTGCCAGAGATTCTGGAGGTCTTGAACGCCGTCTGTAAAACACATCAATTGCCTTTGGCTCAGACGTGGGTCCCATGCACTGTACAAGCCAAGGAAGGATGCCGGCACTCCGATGAGAATTATGCTCATTGTGTCTCGACGGTGGATAATGCTTGCTGTGTTGCTGATACAAAAATCACTGGGTTTCACGAGGCTTGTTCTGACCACCACCTCTTTAGAGGCCAAGGTGTTGCTGGAAGAGCATTTACAACAAACCAACCTTGCTTTTCCAATGACATAACCACCTACAGCAAGAAAGACTACCCACTATCTCACTATGCCAAGATGTTTCAGTTACAAGCTGCTGTAGCAATCCGTCTCCGAAGCATCTACACTGGCAAGGTTGACTATGTTCTTGAATTTTTCTTACCTGTGGATTGCCGTGACCCTGAAGAGCAGAAGACGATGCTCAGTTCCCTGTCCATCATTATACAACAGGTTTGTCGAACCTTAAGAGTTGTTTCAGATAAGGAGCTAGAGGAAGAATCTAGTGAGGTAGTTTTCCCTTCAGATGAGGGACTGAAAAGAGAAGAAAGAACGAACCTAGGACCCACTACTTCAAAAGGATCTTCAGAGGAAGAGTCTTCTTGGATCAGTCATATGATGGAGGCTCAGCGTAAGGGTAAAGGTGTTCAGAAACAGGAGCCAACAGAAGGGTTTAAAGTAACAACTCACTGGAATAGCTCTGAGACAGTATTGCCACAGGGGAAAACATTTGGAGACTTAAAGCAACACAGGCAAGATTCAGGGCCGAAAGATACTGCTGAGAGTGGTGGAGATTCTTCCTTCGCTGAGCAGCGTAGGTTTTCAAGTGCGGGTAAAACAGGAGAAAAGAGACGGACAAAAATGGAGAAAACTATCAGCTTGCAAGTTCTCCGACAGTACTTTGCTGGGAGTCTGAAAGATGCAGCAAAAAGTATTGGTGGTAAGTCACATATTTTAGTAGATTTAGAATGTTAAATCTTTCTTAGGTCTTCTATACCAGACTCTCAAACATTCTTTTTATCTTAATTTAGTCTAATTTAGTAACTCAAGTCCTTTTGCCTACTTTTTTCTTCTTCTTTATGAGCAGTATTTCAGTCTTGTCATTTGTTACTTGGATATTTTCAGTGTGCCCGACAACCCTGAAGAGGATTTGCAGGCAACATGGGATAACACGGTGGCCTTCTCGGAAGATCAAGAAAGTGGGACACTCTCTAAGAAAACTCCAGGTTGTAATTGACTCTGTTCAAGGAGCTGAAGGTGCTTTCCAAATCGGATCCATTTATGCGAATTTTCCAGATTTGACATCGCCAAATTTATCTGGAACTGGCCCATTTTCAACCCCGAAACCGAATGATCGATCAAACTCATTAAACATACAACCGGAAGGTGGGTCCAGTCCTCCAGCTGCATCCAAATCACCTTCATCTTCCTGCAGTCAGAGCTCCAGTTCAAGCCTCTCTTCTTCCAGCGGGAAACAGCAAAATTCTGTAATTGGTAGTCTTGCAAGTATTGAAGATGCTTCAATGGCAGAAACCCTTGGTGGTGATAGTTGTACTCTGAAAAGAGCTCGCAGTGAGGCTGGGTTGTACTTTGCAGGAGAGTTGCACACCACAGCTCAAGAGGATCCGGGGTTGTTTGGGAGATCCCAAAGCCAAAAATGCCTCGGCACTGAGCATCTCTTTCTTGATGATTGTTTACCTCCTTTACCAAGTAGTCATAACCGTGGTGCATCTCGTGATAATAAGGGTGGCCTTAGAATGAAAGTCACTTACGGGGAAGAGAAAGTGCGTTTCAGCTTGCAACCCTACTGGGGTTATAGAGATCTTCAACAAGAGATTGCAAAGCGGTTTCATATAGAGGATATGAGTAGAGTTGATCTTAAGTACTTAGACGATGACTCTGAGTGGGTTCTATTAACATGTGATGCTGATCTCGAGGAGTGTATGGACATCTATAAATCGTCTCATACACAGACGATAAAACTCTCTGTTCACCACTCTTCTCATCCGAATCTTGGAAGTTCCTTTGGTAGTAATGCTCCATAATTTACTGCAGCATAATGAATCACCTTTGTAACTCTTTTAGCTGAGTTTTTAGAGTGTCAGTTCAAAATGTACATGTAATAGTTACTGCTTCTACGTCTTCATGGTGGGAAAAGTAAACACTGAGAGAATGCAGGGTTCGATATTACGCACTCTGGCGGAATCAAGAAACTCCAACAGAATGGGAGTTGGGAGTTCATGATGCCAGACTCTGAACATTATGCAGAGGGAAGGGAGAACCAGTGTTTCAGGACTGAGATGGGCATTTGGCAGGGAAATTGTAAATGCGTAATTCTTACGGTCTCACCATAGAATCAGGTACCCTTTTGAAGGCGGGAATACAGAAGAAAACCATAGTAGGACGTATGCGGATGGAAGAATGGATGACATAGAAATTGAAACAAAATTACTACAGCAACAACAAAACAATTTGAATGTCTTTTGTTCTAGAGCCTGATGGTGTTCACAAAGAACATACAGGAGTTACGGGTTCCGATAGTCGTCGACCCTGATTTGGAGGTACAAATTTGTGGTTATATTACTGCGATTGTAATTTGTATTGTTGAATCTTTTTTCTGTTTATATTATTAGGGGCAGAGAAATGATATTGTACAAACAGCAAATATTTGAAGGGTTGGAAAGACTTGAAAACAAGGCTCTCCTTTTTATTTTACTGTGAAATCTTGTTCAAATTCTATCCCAATGTGAAAAAAAAGTATGATTATTCTTAAACACTGAGCAAGTAAATCTGTAAAAATGTAAGCGAAAGTTGACACAAGTTGTTTTGCTGATGTGGACTTCAACACTTTAAAATCTCCATGTTATTTATTAATCTGAAGTTCATTTTCTGTTTTTGCTCAATTGAGATAGGTAATGAGGGCTACACATAAAATCTGGATTCAATAATTGGGAATTTCTGACCCCTTGAAATGTACAACTATTCTTTACAACTTGAAGCATATTAAAACAGTGAGGAAAACGGAGCTAACTCGGAAACTTTCACCAGATGCAAACTAAATACATTTGATTAAAATATGTACTTCGATTACATATAAAGAGGATAAAAATCTAAAGCCTACTAGCAATCTAAAATTATACATGGGTGCGTGAGATAATAAATTACACATTTCCACCGATAGCATGTTTCATCAGCTGATCTACTACGCTGATGTTGATGTTTCTTCTGCTTGAGTTTTCTCGATCTTGTATTTTGATGGTGGACCACATATGCTTAGAAGCACCTGCCAAAATACATAAAACAGTTTACTTTAATACTCACCACACACTATCCACTATTGGAATAATAATATTCTTTTATTTCAAGATTCCTAGGTTGAATAAGATCTACCATCCACTGAAATTTCCTTCGTATATGTCATAATCACTAACTCTATTATGTAAGGTTTCTTTTCTGGATAGGTAGACCAGAAAGTCTACAGATAATAAGATAGACAAGTAAAGGAAGTCGAATTTGACTTACTGGTAGAAAGACGAGGCCGTGCAAAAACCCAATTAGAACCAATGCCAAGTACATTTGGAAGTAATAAACAACAAAAACTTCTGATTTTGAAAAGTATAGGACTATCACTCCAACAAGCTTCGTAAGTGTGATTCCACTGAACAAAAAGAAAATGGTAATTGTTAGGCACGTCATTACCAGCTAATTCAAAATGGATTCACAGATTTAGTGAATAAACAGGTGATTAACCTGAAGACAGAAGCTCCCATAGTACCAAGAGCCTCCTTGGCTCGTTGCGCTCTATCCCCATTGCTTACCTGTGCAAAGAGAGCACTAAATAATATTAGTTGATGAGAATGGTTTTGGTTGCCAAAAAGAGGGTTTTGACTGAGAACATGATGTCAAATGATAAGGCTATTAGATTTGAAAGAAAGGAGTATTGGGGTAATACTAACCGAAAAAGCATGTGTTATGTGCACGCAGAACTCAACAGCAATCCCTATTGCCATTACAAGGTTTACAACCGAGATTGCATTGAGTTGGATGTTCAGAATCGCCATAACACCCTGCAGAGAGTTCCATCTTGTTAGTTAAATGAAAGTGTGTAGCCTGAGAAAAGATTTAAAAAAAAAAAAAAAAAAAAAGCAAAATAGAATATGAAAGACAACCAATCCAAGATAAATTCCTAGACCAAAATACCCACCATGAGATCGACGACAATCATTGCCAAGACAAGTAAAATGATGGCTGAACCCCATACACTGTAACCAGGAATGCACATGAATCATTAAGTAAATAAGTATGAAACTAGGAAATAAATATCAAATCAGAAACATAAAAAAGAGTATGGACCTTCCAGTGATAATCAGGCACACAACGAACACAGCAGCTGTGAAAGAAGAAAATTATCAGACTTAGGAAGGACCAAGAAAGTGTAGTAGATTGACGGTTTCAAAATGCAAAAACAGTTGTTAGTATGGAGTAAACACTGAAAGGAGAATACCAACACATAAAAGGAGATTTCTAAGAATGCTAACCTAGAGCAATAGCAATGTTGATCAAAGCTGTTCTCCAGATGTCAAGGTATTGTTCAAAGAAAATATAAAACATAGCATATGGAAACATTTCGATCTGCACGAAAAATGTGAAGTCAGTGTCCAGTAGGGATGTAACAGAAAACGGAAATCAAATAGAAGCAGCACGAAGAAAAAACAGTATGAAGAACTAATAACCTAAAGGAGTTAATTATGCCACTAATAGCATTACATACTACACAAGATATAATTCCCATCAACAAATTATTTGTTTACAAAAATGCGCATCTCTCAATATAAAGAAGCATTCCATTATTGGAATGGACAAAATCAAAGGAGAAGGAAAAATGGACCACCGTTTTCCTAGTCATACACACTTATATACACTGTAGAATGAAAATATACTAGCCGTAACCTGTGCAAACAGCGAAACACCGTCAAAACCTCACCCCCGGGTTAACTATTACACTCACTTAATTTCATCTTGACGTTCAAAACTCACCCATTAGGATTGATAGCAAACTGCTCTATTTATTAAATAAATAAAGCTGAATCACAGAATGTATGATTCAAGACTTACATTCAATGATTTAGAAACTCTTGAACTGAACTCTCGTGCAGCTCGCAGTGAATTTACAAAGTCACTCTGCAACAAAGATCATGCAGATAGAATTATGTTGGGCCCACGTAATTGTGTAAATGCCATTAATGGTATGGTCCTTTATCTAAACAGAAGTAGTCTTACTTGTTTATTAAGTGGTGTGTGATATGTGCGGAACTCCGAAGCTTGAATAACACCACTTTCATAACCTAATAGAAGGAATTTGATCAGTCAAGAATTCATATTGAACAGTAAAATATTTAAATTCTCCACACAAAGATATACAGTGAACTGACCATTAAGATAAACACTGTTAGTGTAAGCCCCATGGCCCCCCTTAGAACAATCAGCAGAGGGTAGCGAGCTGAGGAACCATGGGAGTTTCTCCTTAAACTGTGATGTCGTTGGGCGATCATTATGCAAATCTAAGTGACGGAAGCACTGAGAAATATATAGAATGGTTATTTAGTATATGTTACTTTTGAAGTTACGTACTACGATAATAGAATAACTTGAGATTTCTGAAGACTAAGAAAGACATTACCGTGGTACAATCTTTGCATACGGCACTCAGCCCACAAATACCATCAGGGTCGTCACAGCAGGGTGGCTGCAGATGTAGATGTATTTGTTATGATAAAATTGATATGGAGGCAACTCAGGCTTAAAATTATCTGGAACTTTTTTTACTAAGTATAAAAATCCCTAACCTGATCATCCGGGGGACAGTAAGTCCCATTTGTGAACTTACGACAGCAACCAAAAGCTTCTGGAGACATCCATATTAAAAAATCATCAAGCCATGAAGCTGCTGGCTTAGCTATGAAGCTTGATTCTGGTACTATTGATGCTCTTGATATCTGCAAATGAAACAAAAGAAATTTAGCTAAAATTCCAACTCTCTGCTTAATGAAACCAGCTAAATTTCTTTAATGCCTAAGCTACCACTTACCTCATTAAGCAGAGAGTTGGAATTACACTGACTGATTGAGCATAGCTGGTTTGTCTGGTCAGATTTTGAGCTGGCATAGCAAATAAAAAAGAAAGTAAAGTGAAGTGAAATACAAACAAAGATGAGCCAAAAGATTTTACTAGAGAGACCTAAACCAAGGGAGAAAATGTTGATATCTTGTAAAAGATACAGTAAAATGCATAAAAATGTGAAGTTACCACCGCAAATTCGTGTTTTCTATATGTCCTACCTGCATCCCCAATCCTCATTGTACTTTAAAAAAAATGATTTTACTTTTTCCTTAGAGAATACAAGTATAAAGTATTTAGCACTGGCACAGAATACATCAATGTTGGAGAAGATACCTATAGTTGTAGTTCTTCACGACAAAATATAATGGAGGGCCTACTCTAAGATACTCAGTAACATTATCGAAATATCCCTGCAACAAATGAAATATTAAGTCTAAGAAGAACCAAAAGAATTAGTGATAAGAAAAAAGCTTATGTGATTGATAAATAAAATTTAACTGCGGAAAACTATCTGACAACTAACCTGAAGATATGAGTCCCTAGGAAGAACAACCTTTTGGTCCAAACCACGTTCAATTCTTGTGCATAGTGCCTACAAGGTTGAAAAAGATGATAGTAAATTTACATAAAGTAAACGCATTATATAACATGAGTAAACAAGAAATCCACATCATACAACGCAAAGGAACAAAGACACAGGAAGAACATACAGCTAGCAGAACTAGTAAAGAAACCCCTATTCTCATCAGTTATTCCAAGAAATGTTTTCACGGATAACTAAATAGCATTAACTGACTCCTTTTACATTTACAGCTTATGCACCGACTTAAAACTTAAAAGTGATATGAAATAGTCTTTCTCATGAGAAAGGGAAAAAGAGAAGAAGCTGCAGCTTACTATGCTTGCAAGAGCAAATCCAACGAAGACAGCAACTACAGCAATTTTAACTCCCCAAAGGCTAAGAATCGGTGCATGAATATCCTACAAAGGAAAAAATAAATTTAGGAACAGGAAAAAAATTATCAAAAAGAAATTTGACTGTTTTTGCCATAAACAGTCTATTTAAACCCAACCACTAACAAAATCATCAACTCCTGAGCATACCTTCATGTAGCGAGTCAGCAATCCAGGTTGTCTTGGACCAGTGCCTATATTTTCTTGAAAGTGCCCTCAATCAAAGACCATTTCAAAAGGGGGGAAATAATACATGATTTCAAGGTAAAGCTCCAAGGAAGTACCTTGATTAGAGTCATCATCCGAAGAATAAACTTTGATGCAAGGGAAACAGTCAACCCTTTTAGCTTCAGCGCGCCGAAAGTCAAAAACTATCAAGGCAACAAATGCAGTAACTTGCAGAAGGAAATCCAACAGAACAGCCAATGCTGGAGAAACAAAAAAAGAAACAGATTGCGCAGTATCAGCTGAGGAATGTAATTTGGAAATATAATACGAAAGATAAAATGGAAGTTTAAATGCAAACAGTTCATATCCTTGACCTGCAAACATGGAGAAAACACGACACGCCGGCATAGATATGAAACTTCCGACTGCAAATGCCAGAACTTCAGAGATACTAGCTAGTGTTATAGATGGTCCAACTTCAACAAGTGCATTACTTATTCGTTCTTCTAAAGGCATATCTAGTGGCTGCCGTTTCACAGCATGTACCAGAATACACATATTATCCACTCCTACCTGATATTGAAAATGTAAATACAGTAAACACCAAGTGCCAATTATGCATCACAGGAAAAACTAAGCCATCAAATAAATAACTCCGGCTAAAGAAAAAGTAACCATAAAAGAAAATATGTTAATCTATAAACACTGTTTTCCCATGTCAAAAAAGCACATGTTCTATAAGTTCGCAAATTCGGTAGAGACGACAGCAAAGAGCATCAATATGGCGCATAGCATAACGGCTGAGATTAATACGAAGAAAACAAATCACTCTTCAAAAGTACATGTAAAAGTTCAATAACTACAGCATACATCCTAATCCCATAGTAAGATTTCGGTAACCATTTAGTGAGACAAAACAGTTGATATAGTCAACCATGTTAGACTCTTAGAATTTGAATTCAAAATTTCAAGTGCTCATAGTCCTCAAACAATAGAGCTTCAAAATATCACCAGAAATATTAGTAGGTGAATCACAACAACTCTTACGTAACATAAAAAGCAGAAACAGTTCAAGTTAATCCTGCTTCTAAAGTAAAAGAACCTTACTGCTAAAACGAGGAAAGGGATAACTTCCATTATGATTAGCGTAGATTTTACTCCAATGGCACTGAAAAATCCAATAGATCCAAGAACCGAAAGCATGACCACCACCACTCCTGATAGACCAAGCAATACCTGGAAACCAACCCGTTAAATCAACATTATATGCATAAGTCATAAGGTCGAAGTACGACAATTAAAGCCAAAGGAAATACTGCATTTCTAGCTGTAGAGGCCTGCTGTAGCTAAAAGAGAAGGAAGTGTAAAATTACACAGACAATTTCATCAGGTAACGACTCGTAAGACAATGAAGATTTTAAACAGCAATACAAACCTTTGAAGCAATGAAAAAAGAAGATAGACGAGGTGTATCTCCCAAAGTCATTGATATGTAAGCGAACATCACAATATAGCTAATCTGAGTTCACGTTAAAAGAGAATGAAACAGTTAAATAGAACCTTCCACAATATCTAAACAATAGTCACCAATAAACGAAAAAATGGAGCCATGAAAGAACTGATTAGTGGTTCCTTAACCCCTGGAGGTTGGTATACTGTATACAAGTCATGGGACAGACAGATTAAAATGATGCAGCGAATAGGCGAGATATTTAGGTTCACACAACTGTGAAACATTATATCATTTCTTTCAAGAATAATACAGTAAGCATGTTTTTCTTAGAAATATACTGAATATGGAAGAAATCCTCTTCTATAAACTCACCAAAATGGTTATAACATCCGCAGTACTTTCTCTTTTCAGCTCTTCTTCAATAGAACTTTCTGATGAAAAGGAAAGTGTAAGATTTTTAGCCTGGACCATTGGTAGTAACTCTTCCTGTCAAAAATAAATAAATAAAAAATAGATGAAAATCTGTAAACATGTAGGTGAAACGAATTGAGTTAAAACTGTAATAGGGGTGGAACGTGTAACTAGTATTGTAAACCAAACTATATAAAGAGTCATGGTGAAGCGAGATTTGGTGAATTTATCTGCCCCAATAACGCTAACCAAATTCCATCGCTCTCACCTGCCAGCCTGCAAATTCCAGCATTCCTAAATTATGGGAGGAATGTCTTCCCCTGACTATCTCAATAGTCTTTGTGCTCTCCCAGCTAAGTAAAATTCTAGACTCAAAGTTAGGTCGTAAAACAATATCCATCACACTATTAAATAAAATATACCCCTTCAGCACTTGCATCTATCCAAGTGGCTAAGCTAATACACCCAGCATACACTATCATGCTGTATGAAGGAGATTTTTATAAAACATTGTACAGCATGACCCCATGATTTAGAAGTCTAGTAAGTACAGAAAAAGACTAATACTCAGTACACCTGGTGCCAGGTAAATGGAGAAACCACTGAAACTATAAGGAGATAAGCTAATAACCAACTCCATAGACAGAAAAAGATGGTCAGGCAATAACATTAAGCTGACCTTCACTAAGCGAATAAAAGCCTTTTCCCAAGCCACTGCTTTCCCATTACCACCACCTGCTTGATCAACCTTGTTTACCACCGGATATGTTGTCACAAATGCTGAAGCCTGTCACGAATTATCACAAGGTATTAGTACTGAACCATCTGACTTCAACGAGAGTAAAAGGCTTTACCTCTGTATATTTTTTCCCCGAAAACCCTCCTAATGCTGTGCTAGGATCAAGGGGCCCCTGAAATGCACTCAGGCAATTCTGCACAGAGCTAAATTGCTGAAGGTGGAAACATACAGTACATGTTAGGGGCACTCTAAAATCAAAGACAGAAATGATAAGTCTGGATTTGTAGGCTCGAAAATAGAAATAAACTAAATTTTACCTGAAAGCAATACTTAGCATGCTCAAGCCCTCCATAGTCATCAAATTTGTCACTGTCCATCTGATAATACTGTACAAGGATGCGATAGATGAAATATTGAGAATGGTACCGTACGAAACTCTTACCGAAAGTCCTAGAAGAAACATACTTCAGATAAAGGTAAGTACCTGCAGGACACTTTGGGTTGCACAATCTGCACCAATTGGCTTCATGCAAATGTCAGTAAAAGATACCATGGATCCAGAATAATTTGCACGGATGTCATCAACCTGCAATATTGAAATAAAGATAATACTCACATCCTTGCTATTTACAAAGAATTAATACAATTGACTAATGCAGATCGCAAAACATTGAAAGCTTTTATTTAACCAACTGCGGTCTTTGGTTCACAATTTGTTACATGCTTTGCATATAAGATTCTGTAAATAACACCAACAACAGATTACCTTCTTCTGTACTTCAAACAGTAATTGAAAATTTTCTTCTGTCACAATACTAGGTGCCTTCCCGTTCTTAGAAACTGGAACAGTTGCTAATATAAGCTGTGGAAAAAATATAGATAGATGATCACCCAGTTTTCTCCTTTTGAAATCTTGATAGAGTGAAAAATTGAAGCATCAAACTGACAATTACAGACCATGGAGCAACGTTTTTTCCTAAAATATGATATAGTGTGATAAAATCTGAACATACACATTATCAGAGAAACATAGAGATAAACACTAGAAAGACAAACATAAGATGCAACACCTGTTCAATTCTGTAGAAGGGGGCCAAGTGGGTGTCAAAAAATTGTTTCTCCTCTGCAGCCCTACTTCCAGGCCCAACCCATAGCTGAAACAATTGGGAAAAAATGAGCACAGCATTAGAGTTGGAAAGTTTGCTACGGAATGGTAAACAATTTAGGAAGGGTGATACTTGCTATGAAAATCATAACGATAATTGTGACAGTCTCTGCAGAATTTTAACAAAACGTGGAACACAGCATTTGGGGTTAGTACTGAAGTACAAAAAGGATAAGCTACAAACATCAGTGTAATACCTTTTCAGGGCGTGTCTCCACCTTAAAACGGAGAAGACCTAAGCAAAGAAGAAGAACAACACCCAAAGAAGAGCACAGCACTAGAGTTGGGTTTGTAGCAACCCATCTTCCATATCTCCTGAAATTATATAGATACCAAGGGAGAAATGAGAATATAAGCCAACACATTATAGCCACAACAAATCACATCAGAAGCAATTACCTGTAAAAAGTGCACATGTAAACTTGGATAACAGAAAGCTGGACCGCCTTGTTCACCGGAGGATGTTCTTCAGGCATCTGATAAACATCAGAGATGCGTAATTAGGTATTTAGACTCTAGGATACACGGAACGTACTCAACAGAAAGTCCATAACAACATTTACAACAAAATTCAACTATTCAAGAAGACCAGCGCCTAACATTACTAAACCATGCAAAAACCTCGACCACCTCCGGTATACTTGTCAGAAAATCTCAGATTAACTATAACATGCTAACCATCGTCTCTCTTGAGATGCCTAGATAAATTCTAGAAGTATCACCTGTTAGAATATATTCTTTCCTATATATTCTTGGGATGAAATGGAGTACTTCACAATTATGCTAGGGAAGAATATGATAAATTTTTGTTGCCAGTAGAAGGAGGTTCGCAGTTAATTTTACGGATATCCTTATGTTCGAACTTATCCAAAGGAGGTTTTCCGGTTCATTGCCTCTAACATTGCATATCATTGATAAATATATAAATTACACCTCAAATAAAAATAAATAAATAACATCTTAGGTGCAAAAGCCACTGATCCCATGGAAATAACAGCCAGGTACAAGAAAATAACTTCTGAGTGATTAATGGTCAGGTGATGAAATAGCATAAGTGCTAGAAAAGTTGACGTTGACTATTGAGAATGTACCTGTACAGGATGAACATCATTTTTCTGCTTGTTAATAGAATTATTTACTCCTTCGTCCATAACATTCAACAATGGCTTCAATCTAGATGCAGCACTCTTTGTTTCCTTCTTATGAAACAATCCCCATCCGAAAAATGTTGAAACTAAAACAATATATAGAATCGCCAAGGAAAAATCAAGGCACTGAACCTGCAGCGATTAATAAGTAATCACAATCTTAAATCACGTCTAAAATATGCAGTCTAACAAAACAACAACATAAGGAAAAAAGAAAAAAATAATGTAGCATTCTTATTTAATTTACTCAAATGTTCTTACCTTTAGGGATCCAACTCTTAGTGAGCAAGAACGCTTCTTGTGTGGAGTAGGGGGTGCTGAACTAGAGCATGAGGGAGAAGCAGGGCAATCACCACAAGAACATCCAAGCGAAGTGTCACCGCATGAATAAGTAGTTACATTCATGGGCTTCATTCCTGAAGCCTCGGGAGCAGTTGATCGATAATTTATGGCATAAGGTGAACCAGGCGCTGTACCTTCTGCTTTCCTTCCAATAAATCTAAACCAATCTACAAAAAAATAAATCATGATTAATAGCACCATCATAGAAAACTATAAAGCAGACATCTATTTTAAATAGAAGCACTTAGTTTCAGAAGAAAATTTGACATTCAGGAGAAACACACGAAAATCATGTAAAATATTATCAAAAGCCATGCAAGCAACTATTTTCCTCAAATGAAAACCAGTGCAACTTAATATAGAGCACCTCCTATACAAGTTGGGAAAGGAAGAGAAAACTATAGTTTACTTCAGTAATCATAGGGCAAACAGAACAAAGACATACGCTGATCATGCAGAGAATATTTACCTAGACGTAATCCTTAAAACAAACTTTATTAATTGTTCAAATAATGTAAATCAATATGAAAACAAAAAAGATATTTTTCTGGAAAATCAGAAGTTCCCCTCACCCTTAAAATTTTGAGCATTCCCACCAATAAATGATATTGCTCGAGTATTCATCGACCCAAACTTCACTTCCTTGCAGGAGTTAAATAGCTCTTCCCCGAAAGCATCAGTTACATAATAGTCAATTCCATCTACAGTCAAATTGCTACTAACCTAAAAATACAAATGATTAAGATTCCTTTAGGGGGGGGGGGGGGAAGAAGCCTCTGAGAAAATAATCCAGACCCAGTAGCTACTAATGACAAATATATACAAAAGCTACTAACCATAGCAGTAGATGTCACATTGATGAATTGGCTCTGATTAGGGGAACATGAAAGCTCACAAAATAAATTTAAGAAGTTCCTTAGGCATGCTGGGCAGCTTACAACAAAAGGAATTGCCTGCAAGACAAATACATATCTGTCAGGAAATAATTCGTGTCTAGAAATAATGTTAAAGTAGGAACGAAATAACAATGCCAAAATGAAAATACATTAACAACTAGGACATTCTTTGTGAGTAGGTAATAGTATGCTCAATATGCAAATTATTTTATCCATATCAATCAGCCAGAGCAAAAGGAAGACGCTTCCCCAAATACTTTAGATGTTATGGCAGCTGGGTGCATCCAACAAATGCAATACGTATGAAAAGTAATCATAAAGAAACAAGAGATTCATGAATGGGTAAACATTGACAACCATCTCTTTGTTTTAGTTAAGCATGAAAACATGAACCATTTGGCATATATCACCTAAGTTATGTCTAACCATTTGGCAAACACAGTAAAACATTAGTACCATTGTAGGCTTGAAAAACATCTTCAGCAGAACTGTTCCGTTTATGTTCAAATAGGGAGAATTTTTCTTAACAACATCAAACATAATTTCGAGAAAACAAAACCAAGGGTAACTTGCTCCAATATAAGATTTGGCACAAAAAACTTGACAGATTTCACTGAGAATTCTTACTTGCTGAACTTGTGATCGTAGAGTATCAAACTGACGCTCAGTGCAACACACATTGCCACTCAATGTTGGACACAAGCTTTGAATCTTGCTAGAGAGCAGCTCATCTGGCTGCAGCACATATACAATAGTATACAAACATTAGACTTGCTAAAATCGTCATGAAATTTATGTATCCTGATAATAGTATCTAGCAAGCTTGAACTCCTGTATCACAGACAAATGTCATAGACATGAAAAAAATCCTGCCTGTTAGTGATACCCTGCAATACCCAGCACGGCGAGTTCACCACGACTATGTATTATGATTGTTGCAAATAGCCACGCACTAGATAAGTAAAAAATTGAAAATAACAAGGCTTCAATGTTGCAAATACCTTCACAGCTGGTCTCCCAGTAGGACAGTTCAAAACTTTTCCGTTACGCTCTCCACAGATATCATACATTGCACAATATTCTTCTTTGTGTATTTCCCTGAACATAAAGAATAACAAATCATGTGTGAATAAGTATAGTCCAAATCCTAAACATACAACTTTGGTGTATACAGAAACTAGATTTAAGTTAACCAATAACTCTTACTTTGATGAATCATTGGATGTCAAAAGTAACCGCGAATCAGACCTCTCACTGCTCACTAATGATATACACATTGCCTGCAATAATCAAAACATCAAATCATTAGTAAATACACAATAGACTCTATCAATACAGTCTTCAATTTGAACTATTTTCAGCTTAATTTCAACCACAACAATAAGTCTTCAAAATTTCCACGGAACTTTCAAATGCTTAAAATAACCTAGAAATCGGAAGAAAACAAAAGAAAAATAATGAACTAAGAATTTTGAAATCGGGGAAAACTGCTCTGCTCAGTGTCATCATGAACTAATTAAAAAATTGTCAACCACAACATCGGAGAGTGAAAAGAAGACAAAAATCATGAAAAATCAATAGAAAACGAAAACTGAATTCATAGAAAAATCAATTTCATAACATAAGATACACTATTCGCCAACGAAATCAAACTTAAAAGAAAAGAAAAGTTACAAAAAAATAAAAAAAACATATTCAGTAAAGAGAAAAGTAAAACTAAAATTGAATTAGAGAAAAAAGAATCACATACCGGTATTGAACAGATTAAGAAGAACAATCCTAGCACTTTTCTTTGAGAGAGATCCATTTTCACTGACGCGCATCAGAGAGATAACAGAAGAGAGTAGACCAGAGAAAAAAACAGAAGAGAAGAAGGAGAATAGAAATTAGAAAGGACTCTCTCTGAAGAGTAAGCCAAA
This sequence comes from Papaver atlanticum, assembly GCA_023531105.1. Lineage (NCBI taxonomy): Eukaryota > Viridiplantae > Streptophyta > Magnoliopsida > Ranunculales > Papaveraceae > Papaver > Papaver atlanticum. The sequence goes on from JAJJMB010001692.1 coordinate 198,825, forward strand.
GAAGAGTAGAGGTAGAGTTCTGAAAAATGAGTAAAAAATTCTGTATTTATACTTTTCTAAACTTTACCGTCAAGCCGTGGGCGACCGTGTCGACTTTCCCTGATTTTCTATCTTTTTGGTAAATACGGATACGTTGGTTTGTTTTACTTATATACCCTTTGACAGTTGCGTATTGCAAAAGTTCTTGGGCGCATTAAGTTTGGTTATTGCTTATCGTGTAAGTTATAAGCCGGTTTTGTGAGGAGATGTTCGTCATTGTATTTGTATTTTTCTAGGGTTTGTTTATTGTTTTGTTGTTAATTTCGAGTATTTTGAGATTGCAATGGGGAGGGATAGGATAGTGTTATGTTTTGTCAGTAGACTCATTACTCTGACTGAGTCACTGACCCTCTGAATCCAAGGATTTTTTTTCTATTTTGGCAAGTTGCATATCATGGTGCCAAATTCGGTTAAACTTTGCGTGTTAAGCTCATGCAGCCATGCTAGATTGACGAATGCTTACAGGTTGTTTGGATGTTTGGAATGCTAAAAATTAGTTTAGGTATAAAATTCGAAACGGTTTCAAGAAGTAAAAAAGTGAACCTTTTGTGAAGCAAAATATTTTTATTTTTGATTTTTATTTTTGGTATCCAAACGCACTATCAGAATATTTTTGTTTCCGGTCAGTGGGATTTGTTGATTTTTTAAAACTTTCACTCATCTTTCTACGTTCAAACTCTAAAATAAAATTTCGCTCATCTTTCCGTATGTCATGTTTAAACTTTAAAACAAGCTTGATCTGAGGCATTATTTTCAATTTCGCTAGGTTGTCTGGTCTATGATTTTTTTATCGATGAATTACGATATTAATGAATTTCAACCCCAAATAGCACGACAAAATAATTTTGTGACTTTACTGCAGAGGTATTCATGCACAGTTTCTAACTATTGTTTTTTAGTAGTCTTTAGATGTGTACGTCGATGGAGTTTCCGGATGGACTTTCACTTGTTTGTTTTAGTAGTCTTTAGATGTGCAAATAATTTCCGTATGGAGTAGTTTTCTGATCATGGCTATGTAAAAGATTGAATAATAACGTGATAGAAAACACATAGACATCTTCAACATATAAATTTGTTGGAAAGAGCATAATGATTTCTTGAATAGGATATGAAATTATATGTATAACCCTGAAACCTAAATGATAATATTGGTTCTATGAAAATGTATATTAAACATAGATGGGCTTCTGCTTTTTCGAGAGCAGAAGTCAATCCAAAAGTCATAATTTAAAAAGTTTTGTTTCATAATTTATTTTTATTTTTTATTTATTTGCTACTAGAAGTGATTTTGAAATCGTGTCGGCAAACTAACTTTTACTTTTCGACCTTTAGAATTTTAAAAACAACTTTTCGAGGTGTATCAAAAAAATTAAAGAAAAAAAAACAACAAATATTGCCTTTAAACTAACAATTTTTGGTGCCAACGAATTCCAAACTCATGTCACTAAATCATCGCTACCTAGTCCAATAGTTGGTTGCTAATGCCATAGGGTGTTATAAACTTTCCCAACTCGGTTGGAGCCCTATATTGTAGGATGTTGTCCATGACACATGCCTATAACTTGACCAATTTTTTTAAAGGTCCACAAATCATTAGTTTATGTCAGCATGTGTGTATCTTAAGATCGGTTAAACGGGATAGCTCATCTGGTACATCTCCTGGAACCATCTTATTGTCTTTACTAAACAACAAAACTTCTAAGTGATTCTATTTGTCTTTATTACAAAACGTACAGATCCTTTCAGGTGACATATCTGGGAACTTCGTTTTGCATTAAACACAACAACCCCATTTTATCTCATCTATTGTTTCTCTGAACCTTTGAGCATTTGATGGTCTAGCGTCAGTACTTGATTAAGCATTTGATGGTAAATCGTCAGTATTTGTTTGAGCAATTCTACGACGTAGGCTTCTTTGTACCAGATTAAACATGGCACGCCTAACACTTCTTTGCTGCATGTACGTGATACATAGTATCTTCTCTGGCGTGTAGAATTTGAAAGTGCAGAGGGTTTGCTGGGATATGTTATATTACATCAAAGTGGTTGTCTCGTTCACTTGTTACTGAACTTACTGTCAACCTATATAAAATCGAAAGGAAAGGAAAGATTATCCCAGTAAAAGATATGAAAAAATGATGAATCGAGTTTTTAAATGTTTGCCGGAAAATTCCACTTGAGGAAGTTGTTATTGTACGTCAAAGAGCCTACCTAGTCCACTTGAGGCATATGTAATTGGCACATCAATGAGTCCATCGGAGCTCAGCTTCTCTCGGAGAAGTTGAGCTTGTGCAATTCAAGGACTTCAACGGCGTTCGAGCAATGACTTTTTGTACCTTAGTATTCGGTTTCTACGGAGTGGTGCTAATCTTCCAATTTGAGCTTGTTCTGCATCTCTATTCGATTTAAGACTCAAATTCAAACGGGTAAATATTTCTTGTACAGAAATCTCGTACCGTACAACTTCATAAATTCTCATTTGCAAATTACTTGATTATGTTTTATGCGCTTCACTTCTTATTTTTTCTGAGGCTGTTTACCATTAAAAAAAAGATAGAATCATTAACTTAAATCAATGCATGAAGAGAAGATAAACCAAAAATTCAACTATATAAAAAATAATAGTTGGGAAACTACATACTTGATTATCGTATGCAAAAGACTTTCCTTTTCTCTTTGGGGATGTCTCGCAGTGAAAATCTATGGGGCTTTGGGAGGGACCACTGTTACTGATGCATTGAAGGTTGTGAAATTGTAAATCGCAACACAAATTGTTTTTTTATTTTAGTGAATCGAAGCGTATGTTGAATCGTGAATCAAAGATTCATGGTTGATTATTCTCGTCAAATGTGTGTTTATAAGTATCATTGAAGTAAATATATTTTGATCTTTGATACTAACATCACCAATAGAGCTGGTACAATGGTAGAGGATTCACTTAAATAACCCGGGGCTCCCAGGTTCGATTCTCTTCAGCCTTTAAACTTTTTTCAATTAATAAATTTACACTTTCAAGGGCCGTTGTCCGTTTGAATTGGTCCAAAAAAAGTCAAAATCGTACCAAACAAAGGTCAAAGAGCCGATTTCAGACAGAACCGGATTGAATCGATTTAGGAATTTTCCAAGCGAATCGTGCGATTCAACTCGTGAATCGCACGAGTTTAAAAACCGTGGCTGCATTACATTGTCCCGATGCATTAGTTTAATGTTGAACTTGGGTTGTAGGAGTTAATCTTTGACTCCTACGCAATGGTACTATTGCTGCCATGTTTTGTTTTTCAAGCTTCCTTTGTGCCCTCAAAGCCCGTCGTTTTTCATTATACGCCTTCCTTTCTTTAAAATGAATTTCAACCCCAAATAGCATGAAAAAATAATTTTGTGAGTTTACTGCAGAGGTATTCACGTACAATCTCTAACTATTGTATTTTATTAGTCTTTAACTATGCATATTGATGGAGTTTACATATGAACTTGGTCTCACTTGTTTGTTTTAAATAAGTTGTCTCATCATGGCTATGTAAAAGATTGGATAATAACGTGATGGAAAACACATAGACATCTTCAACATATAAATTTGTTGAAAAGAACGGAATGATTTCTTGAATAGGATATGAAATTGTATCCATAACACTGAAAGCTAAATGATGATTTTGGTTCTACGAGAATATATATTAAACATATATGGGCTTCTGCTTCTTCAGGATCAGAAGTCAATCCCAGAAGTCATAATTTAAAAAGTTTTGTTTCACAAATTTTTTTTTTTTTTTTTTTTTTTTTTGCTACTATAAGTGATTTTGAAATTGTGTCGACCAAGCTAACTTTTACTTTTCGACCTTTAGAATTTTAAAAACAACTTTTCGAGGTGTATAAAAAAAGAAAGAAAAAAAAGAGAGAGTCCTTTAAACTAACTTAGTATTACAAAAACCGAAAGGTTCTCTTTTTGTATTCAAAAAAAATTGATGCCGACAAATTCCAATCTCAAGTCAATAATATCATCATTCAATAACTTTACCATTGGAAACTCGCCAACACCAAATTCTTTATCGAACAAACAAAAAATACTATTGTACCACAGTGACATGTTGGATATTTTCAATAATATCAACAAGGTACTCCCGCCGTATTTTAAGTAAAATGGCTGGACCCATCTTACGCAGTAGTTTTTTAAGTAAAGTGGCTGGATCGTATGGTTGGACTAATTTGAATTCAAATCGGTTTGAATTCGAACATTAATGTTATTTTCTAAAAGTCATCATTGAGGCCTATTGGAGGTATATGTTGGTGATAAGCATGCATCTTGAACATATGCAAACACCCTGTAAATAGCGGTGATTGTTTCTCTTTGAATATCATCATAAAAAACTTACTATTTTCTTTGTTTTTTAAATAGCGTCACTAGGAACTTCTATACAGTGCGTTATTGTTCAGGTCAAGGAAGTACAATCCTTAAATTCGATTGCGATGTTAGGGCTTGATTGAATCTTGAAGGCATAATTCATTGACCTGTTGTAGTAGCCAATTATTTGGGAAAGGTCGAATTACTGTCCAAAATAATCGTAAGATCCTTTAAGTCAATGGGGGCCCCCCCCCCTCTCCTTTTTTTTTTCCTCCTAACAGTTTTAGACAATAATTCGACCATGGAGGGTGAAACTTCAACCGTTAATGCTCAATCTCTGCAAGTGATTAACCAGACTCTGAATCGCTTGGAACATTTTGATTATGAGAATTTTACTCATTGGCAAAAGACTATGAAAATTTTACCGATGATTATCAAGTTGTGGTACATTCTTGAGGATGGTTTGGAGGAAATTCCTACTGCAACAGAAAAAGACACCGATGATTTGAAGGTAAGACGAAAGAAGCGTCGAGACTAGTATCTACAATTCCCATCGAAGTATTGCATATGCAATGGAATTATGGACTATGCTTGATAAAAAATACAAGATTTCTGAAGCAAGCTACAAGAAATTACTAATTTGCAACTTCATGGACTTTAAAATAGTTGACAATAAGTCAATTATTGCCCAGGTCAGTGAGCTTTTACTTATTGTTAATCATCTTAAGAGGATACTGGATTTGATCTTGTATCTGCTTTTGTTTTTGAGGTTATTATCTCTCGGCTTCCCCTTTTTTGGAGTAATTATAAGAAAAAACTTAAGCATGCTGAAAATGGCTACGACTTAGAAGGTTTAGAGCGTCATCTTCGTATTAAAGAGGACTCTTATAAACGAGATCTCAACCGAAATATTCTAATATCTTAGATGCATACCATATCCCAGAGGTTTGCATATCTCTTGTTGATATATTAATAAAGTATTTGTATGTATACTAGCTCATATTAGTTGTTAGCTAGGAGGGATTTCGACATATTTGTTGGATTACAGTTGGAATTTGTCAAAACCGAAAATATATTTATTGCATATCTTAAGGATTTTCGGATTTGGTAATTCCTTGTTACCCAAACAAGCCTTGGTCATAACACTATAAATAGTAGAGCTTGTATTCTTACAAACTTATCACTTGACACACTGCCTAACCATTTGTATTGGAAGCCAATTCGTTGATAGATGAAATTAATCTAATTAGGTGAAATCTCTTGTGTAGCCTTCATTTAAAGTATTCTTTGGGATCAAGAAACTCTTAGTAGTATCGTTGGTGGGAAACTAGATCGCATTGTTATTTTAGTTTTCGAATATTGATTAGATTGACTAACAATATAGTTATCGTTGCTAGATCAAACTTGATTATTCCATGGTCCTTCTTTTCTGACATAAGTCCACTCAAGTCTGTTTGAGGATTGATTATTTCAGATCTAGTGATTCGATATCTCAATATATAACTAGTGACCATCCAATGTTACGGAATCCGTTCTGTATGTTATTAATCATTGTAGAAATCAAGTTGTTTGTGCAAGTGATACTTTGAAGATTGAAGATTATAAGATTTTTTTCTTTTTGGTGTTCTGATCTTTGTGATACTTAGTGCATACTTGATTCTCCAGGGTCTAACAAAGTAGTTTATTTTATAAACGTCAAACTTGTGGAAAGAACAGGCAAACTGGTCAGTTTTTTTCCTCATAAAATTATTTGACTAGAGCTTACTAACTGAGATAGGTTATTCCTGTCTTGGTATAATCTTTGACCAAAGGAGTTTATATTGGTTAAATGGAAGATCCTTTATATTCAACTTTATCTCTGACCATTGTCGGGTTTATGAGGTATACAGTGATGTGGTTAATGGATCAGTTCAGTCATTTATTGTTTCGGGTTACAATATCCAATGGAGTTGAGCTAACAGAAGTCTTCACAGCAGGTGAAGCGACTTAAGATAGTGTACTATATCTTGATATTCATGTGCGTAGGATATGAGTAGTTTACTTTGTCTCAAATATACGAAGTTGTTGTAGTCAATTTTTATAGCGACTTAATTTTGAGAGTATCCAAAACTGGACTAGGTTCCTGGGGGTTTTCTACCAAGTTGTTTTCCTCTTTAAAAAAATCTCGTGTGTCGTGTGCTTTAGTTCCCCATTATCTTGTTGACCTTTATAATTAAAGTAAATACACATGTACGTCAATTGAACTTGGTACGATCTCATAGATTGGTTTGCCCATGAACTTAAGGTATATACCAAGTGACAACTTCTTGAAGTAATCTTTTGGTAGTTATTGTTTCTTTTTTTTTTTCTTTTTTTTTTTGATAAACAATGAACCTTTTCATTAATGGGATTTCAAGGTTACAATGAGTTTAAGATGAAAATAAGAGAATACAAAGTAACAGGAACATACTGTAAGAGTACAATACCGAGAAATCCGACAAGAAAAAGAGAAGGATTACCTGAGTAAGACAAATACAAGTATGAATAAGATCCGATTAAATCGGAATAAGGATGGTTTTTCTCGAAATTAAATTTCAACCATTTAGTTTGTTTTTCTTCTTTAGAAAGAAATGCTCCCAAAGTAGGAGTGATTTGCTCAAATCTTTTGTAACTAGTGATGAAGCTTCCGTCGTCAATAAGACCACCGAAGAAGATTTCATCGCCGGATAAGTTGATGATGAAGATTCTGATGAAGAGTTCGCCGGAGATAACAAAGATGAAGATTTCGTCGTTGGAGAGCATCACTATTGATCTTATAACCCAACTCAATAACCAAGAATCGCTATTAAAGCGAAGATAAACCTCAAAAGAGTAGTTGAAGCCACCAAAACGGTGTAGATAAGTAAGAAACATAATAAAAAAAAAACTAGTCTACTAACTAACCTAGAAAGCAAGGAATAATGAAGAAATCTGCTCAGATCTAGTCCAAAAATGGACTAGATCTGAGCAGACAAGGTTTTTTTGATGGTTTTATTGGAAAGAATAAGAAGTGAGAGAGAGGAGAGAGAGGAAAAAAATAAAATAGTTATTGTTTCTTTAAGATTACACAAGGTGGTTATATTAGGTTGATATGAAAACATTGTGGTATTCTTAGTACCCTCGTCATTTCAAAGAAGATTGCATGCTACTTATGTAAGAAACCCAACCACTATGCTCGTGACTGTCGTCAATGAAACAAACAAAAGAAAAATTAGACTAATATGGTCGATAACAAACTTGTGATAGTAGTTCAAGCCTCCTATGTTATTGTTGATAATAGTATTGGATCGTGGTACGATAGTGTTTCGACCATTCATATCTGTACGTATATAAATATTAGAGAATGAAACGAAGTTACTTCCTTAAACATCCTACACAGTAAAGTAATTGACAAAGGCACTCTTGAGCTCTCATTTACTTCAGGAAATAATTTCACTCTTACTAATGTTTACATGCGGTATTGTGAAAACCTTGTTTCAGGAGACATTGTTAACAAGGATGGATTCAAGGTGACTTATGAGTATGATGAGTTTGTATTGCCCGAAAACGGTATATGATAGACGCATTATTGTGTCTAATATATCTCAATTGTATATATTGTTAGTGTTCGATTTTGTATTTATTTTGTTATTTTATGTCTTTGTAGGTATTTTTAGAGAAATAAGCTCTTGCGGCGAAATTGGCTCGAAAAGTGATGTTTTACACCCCAGGATAGAGTACTAAAGGCACCCCAGAAATGCACCGGAAGCACCCTAAAAATGTGTCGGAGGAACCCCGGAAAATTACTATCTACGCCCAAAAATTACTATTTGCACCCCATAAGACAAGTGCTAAAGGGACACCCGTGCAGGATTAGGGGGAGGACATCTTCTTCTCAAATTCAAAGGAAGCTTTTTGGTGGGAAATTTTGGCAGTTCACTGCGTAACTGCATGGACCAAATTTGGAGAGTTATGGTAGGAGATTTTGTCTAGGATTGGTTGGAAATATTGTGTCGTATCCAAACAGGATTGGTAAGAACTTTAAATTCGATTGAAGGAGAAGATTTCACATAATATCGACAAAACAGGGCAAGCTTCCTCGGGAAAATTTCTGAGATATTTTGGGAAGGTTTGTGTGTGTTTCCAGCGTGCTAATCTTCTTATGGAATGTTTATGAGTCTGTTGAGAGTATTCAGAATACATGCAGACGCGTGAAGGAGTTGAAAAAGGAAATTATTCCCGTGACTATGAAGTAGAGAATAAGAGTAATCAATGAAGATTATATGGAGTTATTTCGGAGCTGAAGAGTATATAAGGGGTGATGATAGTTCAGAGAAGGGTTGTCGAGAGTTTGGGGAGCTGAGGAGAGCCAGAGAAGAAGAAATCACAAGTTGCAGAACTCGGTTTCTGCTGCTGCTGATGATGATGAACGCCAAGAACAAAAGCCTGTAAAGGAAAGTCGTTGAAAACTGTCGCTTAATTGCGACAGTTCCCAACTCCTTCCCAGCGACCGCAGAACAGTGTCTACAGCGCTTCTATTGTATCGTTCATTTTGACACGATTTTTGTGCGTCGCAGATTCCTGTTTTTCACCATTTTCTTTTTTTCTCTCCATTGTAAACACCATTTGAGCTATAAATAAATCTTTTGAGCGTGTTTTCATCATGATGAGCTAAACCCCAACACTGGGTCGACGGAGGAGGTCGAACTTCATACATGGGTAAATTTGTTTTATTCTTTTTTTATGACTTTTGCACTAAAATTAATTGAAATATGATTTGATTAAATTGGTTGTCATTTGATTAGATGGGTCATGCTTAGCTTAGGTGATTTGATGTCCCATGCTTAACATTTACAATCAATGTTTTGAGAACCTACCTTGGCAAAAATAGAGTCCATGTTTATATTTCTTGAGCTAAAATTGTTGAGAATAAATAATTGAACCTTATGTTATGAAGATTGGCCGAATCCTTAGTTCCAGTACCTCTTGCACCAATTGTAATATTATTGTATATTTTTATTAAATTTAAAAACTCGAATCTTCACTAGTCTCAACGAACCTTTTACTACAACAAAGTTTAAATTACATTAGTATATCTATTGGACAAGGATACTCTTGTAATGAGATGGTTAAGCTTAATTTAATAAATAATGGTGTTGCTTATATTTTTGACGTTGTTGATTTCTGGCATGGTAGGTTAGGACATGTGAATTATGGTTCTCTTACAAACATGAAAAGTTAGGATTGATTTTTTACTGCAATTTTGGTAGTGTTTCTAAATATGAAATTTGTGTGCAGGAAAAAATAGATAAAATATTTTATAAATCTCTAATAAGAAATTTCGCTTTCCTTGAATTAGGACATAGTGATGCTGAAAATTCATATGACTCGTGGTGAAAACAAATATTATGTCACTTTTATTGATAATTGCACTAGGTATGTTTATCCTTACTTAATGAAATCTAAGGATGAAGTCTTTGATATTTTTATAATATACAAAACAAATATATAGATAGAATTAGGATAAAAAATTAAGATTTTACGTTCTAATCGTGGTGGTGATTATTATCATACTGAATTTAGATTATTTTGTCAAGAGCATGGTTTAATTCATCAATTTACTACACCATATATACCTCAACAAAATGGTATTGCTGGAAGGAAAAAAGACTTTAGTTGAAATGGTTAATGTTATGCTTATTAGTTCTAATTTGTCTAATTCTTTGTGGGGTGAAGCTACGTATCTGCACGCTTTATTTTGAATAGACTGCCTTTGAAAAATAAGAATATTTTTCCTTGTGAATTGTGGTTTAAAATAAAACCAAATTTGAAAAGACTTAATGCCTGGCGTTATTTAGCATATGTTAGGAAGCCTGATTCTAAAAGAACAAAGTTATAAAATAGTGCTTATAAATGTTCTTTTGCAGGTTCATTTAACAATATCATTTACCGATTTTTAATTCTTGATACTTTTAAGGTTATAGAATTCGTAGATGTAGATTTTTTTAAGAACTTAGATAGGACTAGTTCCTAAAATCAACCCACTGAAAACCCGTTATTACCTTGTCCAGAGCATATACATATTAATATCAATGATGAAAATTTTGCTTCTACTCAAGACATATAAAATATTTCAGGTCCTATTGAATATATCAAACCTATAAGGAGTAAGAGAGCAATAATAGAGAAAGATTATGGTCCAGGATTTATGATATATCTTATAGAGGGTAGAAACAATGAAATTCTTAATATGACTTAGCATGTTATGCATGTTAATAATGATCTCAAAACTTACTCTAAGGCTATGAGTTCCAGATATGCTATTTTTTTGAAATAGTTTATCAATGATATGAATAATTCAGTTTTATAAAACGACACTTAGATAACTTGTGATTACCTCTTGACGGTAAGCCTATAAGACGTAAATGTATATTCAAGAGAAAATTGAATGTTGATGGTTCCACTGATAAGTTCAAAGCCAAATTAGTTGTTAATGGATATAAACTAATAAATTGAATTGATTACTTTGATATATATATATATGATCCTATTGATCGCATCTCATCTATTCGTTGTTTAATTTCACCTTCTTTTATTCACAACTTAGTTATACATCAAATGGATGTCAAAAATGATTTTCTAATAAATGGTGATTTAGAAGAAGATAAATATATATATGGAACAACCTGAAGGTTTCATATTACCAGGCCAAGAAAAGAAGGTTTGCAAGTTAGTAAAATTTCTTTATGGCTTCAAGCAAGCTCCAATGCAATCACATGAGATGTTTGACAAAGTAGCTTTGTCATATAGCGTTGTTGCTAATCATACTGATAAATGTATCTATAGTAAACATGATAGTCCTGGGTGTAATTCTTTGTTTGTATGTTACTGTTATGCTTATTTTTTGATCTGACATATCTCGTGTGGAAAAAACAAAGAAGTTTTTTACTTCCAACTTTGATATGAAGGACTTAGGATAGGCGGATGTGATCTTAGGATTTAAAATACTAAGAAAGGGGGATGAATTGGATTTAACCCAATCTCATTACATTTAGAAAATTATCAAGAAGAGTATGGTCATTTTGATGACAAACCAGTCCCAACTCCTTCAGAACCTAGTATCAAGTTTATGAAGAATACATGATGCATTCATGCACCACTTGAGTATTCTAGTATGGTTAAGAATCTTATGTATTCTACTCAATGTAACAGACCGGATATAGCCCAAATCATGGGAGTGCTATGTTGTTTCTCAAGTAACCTAGGAGTTGAACAGTGCCGAGTAGTTTTTAGAGTGATAGCTTACTTGAAAGGAACCATTGACTATGGTTTGCATTACAAAGGCTATCCCGATGCATTATAAAGATACATTGATGCTACTTGAAACAATGTAGAATCCAATTCCAAGTCTACTAGTGGATGGATCTTTAAATAAGATTTGTTGATGTGTCTTGGAGTTCCAAGAAGTAGACTTGTACTTCTGATTCAACAATGTTATCAGTTCTGGTTGCATTAGCCGATGCATGCAAGTAGGCCGAATGGCTTAGAAACTTACTTGTATAAATCCTACTTTGAAAGAAGCCATCTCCAACGATCTAGATTAATTGTGATAATCGGTCTATGATCTGTAACGTTTCTAACAAGACTTATAATGGAAAGTCTATACATGCAAGTCTTAGACGTCAAATGGTAAGACAATTACATGAGTGGTTACACTTAACTATATTAAAACAAGTAAGAGTTTGTCATACCCATTTACAAAAAAGTCTACCAATGGTAGTGCTTTCAATAAACGAGGTTCAAGGGGTACCTACAATTTATGGAAGTGATTATAGTGCACTATGTCAAAAAAAAATCATTTTCCTATTAGTGTTATGACTCTACAAGAACAAGGATGGGTGTGATTTCTTAATAAGTCTGCAATTGCTTTAGCAGATGAGTCACAAAAACATCTGAAAAGACTTGCCAATATGAGTATGGAAATCAGGTCGTTCCTAGGATAAAAATACCGTTATCTAAAGAAGACTCGTGAATCCAGGATTTCGGCACATAGCCATTAACGTGCTGAGCTACAAAGCACCTTATTCTTTGAAATCAATATGTGTGGAGATTTCGTTTTATGGTGAGGAGTACTTGGTTCAACACTGTTTTCATCATAGAACCTCGATAAGGCTTTAAATTTCTTACACTAAGTGAAGGTTCAAATCCAAACGATACATATCATTTATGTATTGTTTTCTACGATGATGCTTATTCCCAACTTTGTTTGAACTACGTTGGATGATCCCACTCGGATATGTAGTAAGTCACTTGACTGATGCAACCATTCTAATTTTATAAAAAATTTCTTACTTTTTTTAGAAGAAGAAAATAGGGGGGGAATGTTGGATATTTGTAATAATATCAAAAAAGTTAGCCAGATGCATTTTAAGTAAAATGGCTGGTCATTTTACCCGATTGGCCGATCCTATTTTTGTAAAATGGCTGGACCCTGATTCGAATTCGAACATAAATATTCTCTACTAAAACCACCATTGACGCATGTTAGAGGTATCAGTTGGTGATGAACATGCATCTTGAACAAATGCTTATACTCTATAAATAGTGGTGATCATTTTTCTTTGGATATCATCATCAAAATTTTATTTTTTTCTTTCTTTTCTAAACAACATCATTTGAAACTTCTATAAAATGTGGTGTTGGTCGGGTCAAGAAAGTACAATCCTTAAATTTAATCATGATGTTAGGGCTTCATTGAATCTCGAAGACATAATTTATTGACTTGTTATAGTCATCAATTATTTGGCAAAGGTGGAATGATTGTCTAAAACAGGCGAAAGAATTTTGAATTCAGGAATACACTATTCTCTGTGTTTCTTTTTTCCATGTCTAGTTTTCCGTAAAAAAAAAACTCATTTAATCAAGCATCTTTTGTATATCCTAATAGATTAGGAGAATTAGATTAGTATCGTATTTTTTAAATGAATACTATAGTATTGTATTTTCATTTGGTGTGGTAATCATGTCATAAAATACCACTATTATTCTCTTATGATTAAAAGAGTAAAGAAGAAAATATTATAAGTGCAAGATAAACACATGGATGTTGCTCTGATCCACGACTAATCCTTATGTGTAGGCGATCTCTCTTGACACTAATTATAAATCTCTTGAATATGTTTTTATATTCTTAAATAAATTATTGCCAGAATATCAGTGATAGTGATAGTGCCAGTTATGCCCATCAAATAATGAATTTTCTGGTATACCTACCTGTGCAATAAACTCTAATTATACAAACCTGTACAAAAGGCAAATCTTCTAGGAAACTTCGTTCGGTTAGTTCAAGAAAACCTCCATTTTCACAATAATCATAATCAACCGATTCAACCGCATCCTAAGAAGGGGATGCGCGCCATTAAGACCCATAGCAAAAACACATCAATTAACTGATTTCTTTCTTCTTCTTTTCTTATACACGACTGGAGTGGAGATACAAATGACTTGTATAGCGGTTATCTGAAATTTTGGATTTAGCCATTTCGGAGTACAAAATTTTGAAAGTAAGAAAAGGACCAAAATGGTATAATAAGTACTATCAAGATTGTCATCAGTGGAGTTAATGATAGGGAGTAGTGACAACTTAGTGCCCACAAACTTTAAAGTGGTAGTTGGTTTGAAGAGAGAGATGGTCACAGCAGTGACACGATGCACAAGGCACTCGGTGTCATTATGCTTCCCTAGTGACGAAATCCATTTCCTAGCCACGCCATATAACCCCAACCTAACATGCAACAAGAGTGTGGAATGAATGATAAGCAAAAGAAGAGGGGGGAAGGATTAAATGAAAACAAGCGCCATGAGCATGATGAGTTTCGCGTGCTACTTTTTAGTAGGCGTATGGAGCACAAACAAAGAGTAATATCTAGTTTGGGAGGTTGACGAATACAGCGACCTGGTCAATTAGGCTTCTTTGATCGTGGATATCTAGGTTCCCGTAATAGCTCTGGCAATAAGTACAAATAGGGATTGTCAACCGGTCTAAGGCGGATTAATGAAAATGTAGGATTAGACACTGCCAACTGAACTAGGAACAGTTCAAAATTATTCCACTGTATATGTACGTAGAAAAAGAAATTTTTTTTTTTACTTGGGTTAGGTTAACTTGAGTGGCGGAGACATGATTAAGAGGAGAATACAATGCATAAAGTGAGGACTTAACTTCTTCTTAACATCAAAAACAAGTTAAACATCCTAGTGTCCCATGCCAATTTTATTTATTTATGCTCATGGTTGTTGAGAATGTTGTCGTATCAGCAGTAGAAGTGATAGTACAACAACCACACTTACAATTTACAATTATTGTTAGATAAGGTTTCTAAGACTTCTGTTTAAAAATCATGGATTCAAAAGTAAAAAGGTGCAAAACAGAGAAATCATTTCCAAATTCAAATGTGTCTATTCGAATTGAATTTACTCAAACCAGTTTTTTTGAAATAGGTGAGAAAGTTGGTTTATCTATCTGCAGAAGAATTAATTGTAGCATTGAATTCTCATATCAGACATCTAAAAATGTGTGTTACTTTCTTTGACTTTAGAGGGAGATATAAATTGTCACTGAGCATCCTAAACACACTTGGCACTCTGCATGTTCATATCAAGTTGGAACTTTGAATGCACAATACGTGGTGGGACATATATTTCTCACACTACAAAGTGGATGATTCTATTGCTAAATGCCAAGGATCGAGTCGACTTTGCTTTACCAGATTTTGCATACTACATATTTGAAGCAACCGGGGCTAGTGTACGTGAAAATGATAAGTTGATGGACAAGAAGATATCACTAGTCCCTCCAAAAAGTCCACATTGTAGAGAACTAGTTCCCACTCTTTTTCCTCTTTTCACATGACGAGTAAGATTCTTTTCTTCAGAGGAGAGTAAAAAGTGTATGGCCTAAACAGTACATAATGTGCAGAAAAGATGGAGAACCAGTTATTTGTTCTTCTATTCTCATTTTGATGCTTACAGTTCACAGAATTTGAGTCTTCAAATTCAACCAAGTAAGCAAATAGAAACTCAAATTGTACACGCATTATGGTATTTTAGCTGGCTCATTTGAGAATAGAATCCTTCCAAACATATAAGGGTGCCTATGTGTGCGATCCTACCAGTACTGATAGTCTGATACATGCTACTACCAAACTGGTTCGATACATGCTACTATCAAAAACTGCTGGACACTGACAGTGCCATGAGAACTGATGGGCCTTTAAGGCGGCCCAAAACTATGCGCACGGCACCCACCTCTCAGACACAAGGCAGTGATGAAGATCCGATAAAGAAGTGTTCAAATAAAAACATCATTTCTTTCTTCTTTCATCCTCATACAACTATGCAACTCTTCGACCATTGAATATATCTCTTGAGATTTCTCATGGTAGCCATCTCTAGCAACAAATCTACAAGCTTTATTATCTACATGGATTAAACTGTAACCTGACACCACTTTCACACCCTTCTCTTTCACCAATCTTCTCATATTGGCCGCTTCTTTCCACAACCCATTTGCGGCGTACATACTTGACCCTAGCAAATAACCTGCTGAACTCGTCGGTTCTAACTCAAGAACTTTTGAGATAGCACCTTCACCAACCTTGCTGTTACTGGAATTCCTGCAAGCACTCAATAATGCACCCCAAATACTCGCTCTATCATTAAATCTTTGGGGCATTTTCTTTATCATGTCCATTGCACTCTCTACAATCCCTGCCCTTCCTAACATGTCTACCATGCACGAATAATGCACTGAGTTGGGTTCGAATCCGTGATCACTACTGATCAACCTGTTGAACAAAGATTTCCCTTCTTCCACCAACCCACCATGGCTACAAGCTGACAATAGACAAAGTATGGTAACGGCATTTGGCTTTAAACCGTGAATTTCCATTTCAGAGAACAAATCTAGTGCATCTCTCGCCCGCCCATTCATACCATAAGCTCCTATCATAGCACTCCATGAAACTATGTTTCTATCCGGTGTTTTATCGAATACTCTTCTAGAGAGGTCGATTTCTCCACATTTTGAGTACATATCAAGTAATGCAGTTGCAACTGCCACTTCTGATGCAAACCCACTTCTGATTGCTAAACCATGAGCCCATTTACATCTTTTTAGTTCTGCTGAAATAGCACAAACTTCAAGAAGGCTCAGTATAGTGACAGAATTGAACTTCTCTTTCACCAAAATCATCTCTCTGAAGAGGTTTAGAGCTTCATCTGTTTTGCCTGCATTTGAGAAGGCTGTAATCATTGTGCTCCATGAAATCATATCTCTTCTCTCCATACCATTAAACAGTTTCTGACCAAGTTCAACAAGATCACATTTCGCATAAGCATCGATTAAAGAATTCACCACCAATTCGTTAAATACGAATCCCATCCTGATTACCCTGGAATGAATGGACTTGCATTTACCTATGTCCACAAGATGCTTACATGATTGAAGAAGATTGACTAGAGTCACCTCATCAGCTTCGACTCCCTCTTTCTGCATTGAGCCAAACAACGTGACAGCTTTTGCATACAACTCATTCTGAACAAATCCTGATAGTATCGAATTCCAGGAAACAATGTTTCTCCCAGGCATCTCTTTGAAGACTTCAAATGCCATGTTCGCATGTGAGCATTTAGAATACATATCAATTAATGAATTACCCACGTAAACATCAACGCCGAAACCTTTTTTGACCACATAACAATGAACTAATTTTCCAATATCGATATCCTTCTCCTGGGAGCAAGCTTTAAGAATGCTAACCACCGTAAGTTCATCAGGCTCAACCCCTTCCACGCCAAACATCTCTCTAAACAATTGCAACGCAAAATATCCATCTCCAGTTTTAACAAAACCACCAATCATCGCACTCCATGTAATGCAATCTCTGTCAGACATTTCATCAAACAACATTTTTGCACACACCATTTCGCCATGCTCAACATACAGAGACATTAGCGAGTTCTGAACTGAAATGAAGTCTAAAAACCCACTCCGAATAAGGAAGCCATGAAAGCAAAAGCCTAAACTGGTGTCACTGAAATCCCTTAAAGCTTGAAGAACTAGAACTAAAGTAGAGATATTGGGTTTAAATTCTTCGGCTTTCGCTTGCTTAAAAAACTTAAGACCTTCATACTTCGAAGATTTTTTTTTGTCAAAACACCCATGAATCACTACATTCCATGTAACAGAATCCTTGTTTTCCATGAGACTAAAAACAGTCAGCCCAGAATTCATGAACCCAGATTTAATGTAAAAATCCATAGTAGAGTTACCAACAGAGCTAAATGATTCAAACCCATGTTTGATTATACATGAATGAATGGAAGTACCATACTTGAAATTGTTGAGATTTGTGCAACATTTAAGAATGGAAGGAAACAAGCTTGAGTCACGAATTGGAATTCCAATCCTTCTGATTTCATGATAGTGAGAAAGTACTTCTCGCCATTGTCCTTGTAATGTTGATTCTTTGATCCACTGTTTCCAGTTCTGAGATATTGAACCTGGACATATGGTCGCTGGAATGCGCATTATCTAGTTGATGCATGTGCCGCCGTATGTCAGCTGCAAGGTTTCTCGATATCGAATGCTATGTTCAATGGAGGTGATAGGTGCAAAAGAAAATGTTGAGGACGACAGACTCTCGTATTGCTCTGCAGTGAAGTGTTTGTTAAGAAAATCCTTCAGTCTTAACTTCAAAATAAAAAGATTATCTGTCTACCGTTCTTTGAGAGATTGGGGCTACTTAATAAACTTCCGCAACTTGAGAGCCAGAACATGTAACAATAGATTGATTTCATTGATGTGATTACCTCATTACATTGCATTGGTTTATATAGTTCTATCGGATTCAAAGGAAAATGAAACAAAGATATGGCAATATACTAATCTACAATTTCACAAACTATCGAGAAAGTTTGTTTACAGGAAAACAGAGTGGCTTGTAAAAAAAATTGCCAGTTTACAGAGTGGGCGAAAAAATTATCATCAATCAAAGTTGATGTTGCAGTTTTGAAGATAAGGGTTATCAAGCATTACATATTTGGACCAGTAGGACTTGTACTTGGTTACCGCAAGATCCAGCCATGGTTTGTAGTTCCCATTGTAGTGGATGACTGCTGCATTTTCTATCTCTGTTTGATTAAGTGCTGGGTCGTAACCAAGCCCTAACACATGCCAGTCTCGGTCCAATGGATATGTCAAGTTGTAGAATGTGATTAGACCTGGGGGTAAGGAGCCAAGTTTCCAAAGTGTACGTTCTTCGTTCTGCAAAAATCAAAGGTATAAAATTTGATTAACAAGAAACTGAGGAAAATTATAGGTCAGAAAATTAGATAATCAATATATTGAAGAAATTCTGAAGAGAACAATTACAACATCTGAAGTAGAAAACTTAGTTCCTTACCATATCTTGCCAGCGGTGATATATTCCTGTAATATCCCGCCTCTTCCACTCCTTCAAATCAAAGATATTCATTCCAAATGCCCAGCCACAAGCATTTGGATCAAAATTCTGAGAGATCTTTGGGTTAGAGAAATTGAGATACTTATCAAACCGATGAAAGCTCTCTTTACATGTCTCAACTGCACCATTTACCATCCCTCGCAAGTCGACAGACCAAAGCGGTGTCAAGTCCTTCTGAACTACGATATCATCGTCTAGAAAGAGTATCTTATCTAGTTTTGGGTAAACTTCAGGAAGGTAAAACCTGAGATGGTTTAACATGGACAGATACTTGGGATTCCTATATTTAAGATTATCATTACCATCAGATAAGGAAGACGGATGATCTGCTTTAAAATAATATTCTTTTATACGTGCGGACTCAAGCTGCCGGAGAACTGAACAATATGATGAGTTTAGCCACTTGAAATCGTAGATGTTCTCTACTTGGATCCCGGCACCTGCAGGAGAGCTGAAAAGGAACCACATCTTCATTGCAGCAAAATTCAATCTGTCTGTCACAATATGGAATACATGCTTCTCTGGTTCTTTTGCATGTAATACAGTGGAATTAACAACCACAGATGTTGCAAGTACGTTGTCAGAGAATATAGCGTAGTGATACAAAGAGGGATCCTCGAGCTTGTCTTTGTTTGGGGTCTCCTTCTTTACAAGGTTTTGCGAGAAATAGTCTGTTGCAAGCTGAAGAGGGAGGCAATGGAGTGGTTTTGGAACTGTTTTGGCAGCTAACTGGATCAGGAATGCACTTTTCCTCTTTAGTGTAATTATACTCTCTTCCGTTGACTGAAGCATGGCTCGCAACTTCCGAGCGATCAAAGCCCCATCATACAACTGGTCCTTTGCTATAGATAGGATATGACCCATTGCTTTTGCTCGATCAAGGGCACTGGAAGAAGCTTAGCATAAGAAACCCGTAAGAGAAATGAAAATCATATATAAAAAGGTATAAAATTTTCAGAATTATTTGATTGCGCTAATAACATAATTCTGAAAGCATAAATGAAAACTTTTATAAACTATGTGTTTCTACATCCATAATCAAACATGAAGTGACAAACACATCATCACCCATAACTAATTATCAAATTTGGGTTTCGATTCTCGAAAGGGGTGCTAGTAACAGTACCTTCGGTGTAGTTCAGCGTCTGAAGTCGCTTCTCCAATAGCATGCTGATTGTCTTTGATATGTTTCATCAGAGAATCATAAAGACGAAGTTCATTCTTTGGCTTAGCAATACTTGCATATGCCTTGGCCATCACAACCTGATCTCTCATAAGTTTTAACGTGGAATCAGAGTTTGGGTTTTCGTAATCTTTCCTCCATATACTGTACTTTCCCCTGGCACTGGTGTTTAGCTGATTTGACCTTTCAATCGCTGCTTCTTGCATAAGCTTGTCATTGTCTTTGTTCTGTTTTATCAGCTCTGCAGTTCGGAGTTCCCTCCTTTGTTGACGCATTTCCTGCATAACTATTAAACTGTCATAAATGCAAATAATTAACAATAATGGATGTAGATAATAGAACTACAAATATATGACATTTCACCCGCCGCTTGTGCTTCACAGGATTGATTGGAGCTTCTTCGTATTGGTAAGCTCCTTCTCCAGATCCATGCTCATCAGTTGGAAGTCCAGAGCTTTCTTCTGTTTGTAGAGGTGAATCATCTTTTGCCTGTGAATCACACATCCGATAACTCAATCAACTACTGAGAAACAGAGAATAATAAGTTAATTATTTGACTGATCTGAAACAATATTTAACAGACATGTGAAAGACAAAATATTGGTATCACACAAATGAAAATTGAAAATACAATAAGCATAAACTAAATCCAATTTAGCAATGAAACGAGTCTGAGTGTCAGTGGCAGGCACAGTGAGCTTAAGATAGATAAAACGTTGTCCAGGACATATATACCTGTTGACTTGTCTCAATAGTAATGTGTTCTATCTTTCAGTTATCATTTGTTCAGTTAGGTCTAGGTCTGTACTAGATAAATAAGTCATCAAGTCTATGACTACATCATCTCCAGACATAGTTATGTGCAAGTACAGAAAAGATATACACCATACTTAACATTATTATGTGTAAGTACTGACTGACTTGTGGACACAATAATATTCCAGAAAGTGGAATGCCCTTGTTACACAGATTATAATCTGGATGAGGGCTGGAGGGGGAAAGAGAATGCACATAAAGAAGGTTAATATTTATCTACGAGCATTTTTACTTCTCCAATTAATGGAAAGGAAATTCTTGCGATTTCCGCGATTTTTTATTTTCATTGAAGTCAAATATGAAATAAGTGAGCACCTGATCTTTTAACTGGTGCAAGTTTTCATCATTAGGATGCTGCCAGACCCAGGAAGATGATAAATCTTTCGATTGGACAGTACTGATTTGAACAGCACCAGAAGCGTCAATATATGTTGCAGTAATGTCAATGTCCTGCGTACATCTAATGTTAGTTTTCATAAAAATTGGCAAGAAAGTGACTACTTGTTTTTTTATGGACAAGCTAAAATATTTTACTCAGGGTGCCAATAACTCCAGAATTTACTGAAAGTATCTATTTTATTACATCTTCCGAAGCCTCTGGTTTCTTGTTTGACTCCTGCACATCCAACAATTAGTACACGTTGTGGGTCAGAAGATGGTATGATAAGACCAACTGTACAAATAATCTTTAACATTTACACACACCAAAGCGATAAAATAAATCTTTCAGGAAAACGACTTAGAGAGAGGGAGAGATTAACACCTAAATATTTAGCTTTAGCCAATTAGCCGGACCTTACATAGTTCTTAGTTTCCAATTCCACAATGTTCTCATGCATTCTAACCGTTGACTTGACTCCTTTAACATTAGAATATAGAAATTGCCCGCCGAATCAGATGTACAGAATACAACATGCAAACATTTGTCATTCTAATCAGCCCTTCGTACTAGTTTAAGCAGTATTTTTATCTATGTGACCAGTCATGATAAGACAATGCCAACTTGAACCAATTGAATAGTGTGCAAGCATACAAACTCTTTCAAACTAAATAACTTTCCCACCGATGAAAGTTGAGTTTTTGCAATATTCTACCAATGGAATACACAAATCTAAAGTAATTAATGAAAACTCAAACTTGCATTTCGTACTTGTTTTAATTCCTAGAGATGCATATCACAAAACCAACAATACAGCTTAGTGATGCACATGTAAAGTAAGCAGATGTTGTACAAGTTCATGCTGATCTAATAGTGCAGAAACTGATTGAATATACTCAACCATGCAGAAGGCGGAGAGTTTAATACCTTTCTGTCTTCGCACTGCTTACAATCATATAGAGGCCTATATCCCTTGAGATTTCTCTGACTGAAAGAATAAGTTTTGGAAACAGTATCAAAAGAGAGATAGAATGTGCCATCTAAACTAATACACAAGAAGAAACATCACATTTTACAGAAAAGATATGTTAAATATTTAAGCATCACGGATAATCCCAAGGTACTGACAACATGAGATAAGATATGGTACCAGAAACCTGCTGCAAGTTGCCCAGGCTTCATTCTTAGACTTGTGGCACGTGTATTTCAATATAACGCATAGTTGATAGAATTAAAAAAACTAAAAAGTTCATTCTGATTATTCACACATCCCAACAGATATCAAGAGAAAGCAAGTTGTGGAAAACTCACATTAGAGAAATGTCGGAAGTATCTGCTGTTACGAAGGCCATTTGGAACATCACCTGCATGAGTACAAGATATTATAAGATAGGAACATGCAACAGACTTACATACAAACTCTTCCATTGCTACTCTGTCACCATATGAAATACTCATGCTACAATTAGTAAAAGTATCCTCTCCCTGTCGGATTTGTTTTGTAAAATGTTGATATACAAGAACTGTTCAAAATTTCCAGATCTCAGAAAAGTTCTGAAACTTTACAAGAAAAGTGAGGTAAAATGAACACAATGAAAGAAAACAACTTCATCCAATCAAAACTCTACAAATCTAGCACATAAACTTGTAATGGACGTGTGATCAGCGCAAGGAAACTAAGTTCAACACTAGAAGCAGCTGTCATCAAATACTACTAATCACATTGAGTTCATAATTTCTTTAAAACACCAAAACTAAAGCCCTGAGAACGAACATCAACAGCTTGAACTATATAAAGATACACTACTTTCTCTCCACATTCAACAAAATCAAAGAAACCCTAAATCTTCCAAAATAACATCTAAAAAAATCTTTTTAACCTCTACAAACTTTACATAGAGATTCCTAACCTAATAAATTTAAAATTAGACATAGATTAACAAAAATTTCAAGAACAAACAGATAGTGATATACAAATATCAGCTAATTCATACAAAATCATAAAGAACGGGATCAAAACAGAAAAGAAAAAGTAATTAAAAAAATTAGAAAAAAGATTCAAAATGAGATCGATCTGGTTTTACCTGTAAGAGAAAGAAAGCAATGAGTAAATGAAGTATAAGAGATGATAATGATCGAACTCTTCTTACTCCTCCACCGCAACTAGCCATGGCGGTGATCTTGGATTGGTGATGATCAAATTGATTCATCTCAAATCTTTATTTCAGATACATTTCTAGTGAGAGAAAGTAATGAGAGGAGGCGAAGACTTGGTGTTAAGATTTGGATTTTCGCGCTTATTATTACTGAATTTTCTTTTTCCCTCACTGAAATTGAGATATTTGTCTGGAGTCTGGACACTCCCTCTGGTGCTAACATACAGCGTAACATTAGCGTTAGATCTCTGACATATACAGATTCCTGTTATAATGCGCCTTGTTTTGTCCAGGCAGCCCCAGGCTCACACAAAACTGTACTGGTTAATCCAGTTTGGAGGACTCGTTTAATGGGCTGTCCACCCATCCAATTCGCTAGTCCAAAATCATCTCCAGAAATTGAGAAATATGAATGATGTTTTGGGGACTACCCAAAAAAGGTGGGGAACTACTTTGTTATATAAATGTTCACCCTAAATTTTAAGGGGTGTCCTAAAAGATTAGGGAAGACTAATATGCCCTTATCCTAATTAAGGTTATAACTAATCCTAATAACCCACTAATTTAACCACTACCCACTAATCTAACCCCCTAAATTAAAACCAAAAATCAGTTTCAAAACCCTTTTTTTTTCCTTTTATTCATCTTCTTCTTCTTCTTCTCCTCTTCTTCGTATACATCAACGTTAATCGTCGATTCGAAAAAAATTCATCGTCGATTAATCAATTTTTATAAACAATGCGTTCTAGCAGACACCAAGAATTCCAGGATTGAGTCCGGGTCTGGCTAATATAGAAAATCTCCCAAATCAATTTGAAGTTGATAAACAACTTCAAGCAAAGTTGGGAGACGAAGTCAAGTATCCAACATCAACCAAGAAGTCCGATTCGAGTAAAATGAAAATCCGCAGGTAATTTCCTTCATACCCATTCCTTTTAATCGTTTTTTGTTGAAGAAATCGATTAGAAATCATCAAAACCATTGAAAATGGTCGTTACAGTATAGATTTCGGCTAGGAGAAATTTTGAAAACCCTAGATTTTGGTAACCGAACTTTCAATATGAAGAACAGTTCGGCCAATTAGGAATTTTTAGGTAACCGAACTATGTAGTTCGGTAAGCTTGCAAAAAAAAATGTAACCGAACTCCTTCTTTATATGAAAATTTTGAGTTCGGTTTAGTCGATAAATTTATATAGGTAACCGAACTTTGATAAAATATAGTTCGGTTACTTCGCAGTTTCTATGTGGTAACCGAACTTTGATCTGTCAACACCAAAATTGTAGTTCGGTGACTTCGCAACTTATACCATATAACCGAACTTTAGTCTGTTAACATTTTGTGTTTGATGTAATCTCATGTTCAATTTTATTTGATAAGACAATATTCTGTTTAGCTAATAATATGGTTTTCATTCATTAGGAACAAAGGAAAAAAATCTAATCCCCACCTAGCCGAAGATTTGAGAGCTCCCACCCCTCGCGGTAGAATACATTTGGATTTCCGAAACCGTGGTACTAAAAATGCTAAACATGGGGGGGGGTCGTTACAGGAAGTCAATCAAGAGGTGATGGAGAATACAATTGATAATGTTATTGAAGAAGAGAATGATGATGAAGAAGAGCAAGGAAATGAAGACCAAGGAAATGAAGAGGTTGAACAACAAAGAGAACACGTTGAAAATGTAGAGGAATAAGAACAAGGACAGTGCAAAGAAGGACAAGGACAAGAGGAAGAGAAGGATGATGAAGAAGAGGATGAAGAGGAGGGAGAGGATGAAGAGGAAGAAGATGAGGGAGAGGATGAAGATGAGGAAGAGGAAGAAGAGTAGGAAGAGGAGGAAGAGGAAGAAAAGCAAGATATTGTTCCTGTTAAAGAGAAAAAGAAGCCGAAGCCGCCTTGTGATAGATACTCACACATTCCCCCTGATAATTTATGTTTGCCACCAGTGAACCCAACTTATGGTACTCCAAATGATGGAGGGGCCACATTGTTTGGCTACAAACACTCATGGGCTGCGAAGATCTATGCGACAAAGGTATTCTTTAAGTTCATTCTTAACTAACAAAACGATTTTTTTTTGGGACATGTTTCGTCAAGTATTAATAGTGTTATGTTATTTTCGTAGGATCATAATGATGCAGTTCGTCTTATTCGTCGTCAAAAGGCGTCCAAATGGGATCTTTCTTTGGAGTGTGATGAGTTTCAAGCGAAGGTTAAAGAATGTGTGTTATGGAGAGCTATTGAGTACGCACATGTGGATTTTGACGTTGTTGCCGTATTCACATTTCTCGAGAGGCATTATCCCGAGACATATACAATGCATCTTCCATTTGGCGAGATGGGAATTACTCCCGATGATTGCTCGAGAATCACCGGCTTACCAGTGGAAAGTAAATGTCTTCGAGAAGGCTACAACCCCTCGATGCATTATGAAGCTCTTGAAGAATTTGCTCTAAAATGTCTAGGATATGATGCAAAAAAGGCTCAATGTGAGTTTAGACGTTCTGTGAGGTCCCCTAAACGTGTCTATGAGTATAATCCAAGAGAGGAAAATGGAGCATTGAAGAAGATGGTGAAGAAATTCAAGTTGGTAAAGTTGAAGGCAGCATTTGGAGGGACAAGAAAGAAGGTGGAGAAAGGAAAGTTGGTGATGGACCAGGAGACCCTTAGGCATCATGTCACCGCTTATTGGTTATATCAGCTAGGAACCGTCATTTTCCCCGACACTTCTGGAAATAGGGTGGATGCACATTATCTACAGCTTTTAGAGAATCTCGATGAGATTAACAAATACTCTTGGGCCACTGGGGTGCTTGCTTTTGTTCTAGGAGAGATGAGCAAAGGGTCGAGGATTAAGACAACTCAAATTGGAGGTTACTTAACTCTTATTTAGGTGACCTTTTACATTATTAGTTAGCAAATTTTTCGCTTAAATTTTCTCCTTCCAAATAAATTTTCATGTATGTGGTTAATATTTTCGTATTTTCGCATAGGTTTGGATTTATAACCACTTCCCTTCATTGGGATTGGCTAGGGAAAAGACACCCCATCCCTATGACGAACCTACAGCAGGAAAATGGTTGTTTTTGGACGCACAAAAGAAGTCTAAAGAAGAGCAGTTGACTTCGTTGAGGGAGAAATTGGATAAACTTACGGTGAACGATGTGGTATTTCACCCATACACCGTACCCGATGATGTCCCTGTAGATGAAGAAGATCTGAATGGTTTCTCTACCGTCTCGGCTTACTATGGACCAATTTGGTATCCTAATGGCTACGCAATATATAATCCAAGGAGAATACTAAGACAACTTTGTTGTGTCCAAATGGATCCCGACGTGGAGAATGGAAATTCCAATTTGCTGGTTCAAGGAACAAAGAACACCGAGAAATATTTTGTTCCAAAACATGAACCAACTCCTACGATAGGACATTGGAATGCACTTGGTAACTACTACTTACCTTTAGGTGATTGTGTACCTTGTGGTGGAGATGTAAATGCATGTGATGAAGATTATATGAAGTTTTATCAAGAAATTAGTCATCCTTTTGTGATAAATAGAGAACAACAAGCTAAGACTGATAATGCGAAGGCGAAGGCAAAGGAGAGGGAGGCTAAGAGAGCTCAGAAGGAGATGCCTATTTGTGGAGAAGAAGCAAAAATGTTATGGGATAATGTGGTAAGAAAATGTCTTCTCTTATACTTCCTTGTTGTTTGAAAGTATTAAAAATATATTTACTTATGCTTAAAATTGGAATCAGGTGAAGAAGGTACGAAATTGTTGAAGAAATGGATGGCTAAAATCCGTAGTAGAGAGCCGATGTCGACTAAGGAACAAACCTACTACTACGGCGAGTGGGAGGGTCTTATAACTAAAAGAATGATGGACCCAAGTAGGTCTAAGCAATTGAAGAGGGGTCGACAACAAGGAGAATGTTCAAGTCGCGCCGTGGAGGAAACCGGTCCAGTAGATGAAACCCCAAGTGATGAGGAAGTTCAACCTAAAACTCGTGGTAAACAAGGAAGTGGTAAAAGGGTTCGTCGTGGTGGTCGTTAGTGATTTCGTATGGTTTTAGTTTCAAAAAACATCTTAGTTATGGATTTCGTATGGTTTAATTTCGTATGTTTGTGTGTTTTAAATAATTAGTTAAGGATTTCGTAGTTTGGTTTGTATAACAACTTTTATATTTGTGTTTAGAATCTTGTTTGTGTTTTTAATTTTAATTAGGTTTGTGTTTTCAATTTTATATGGATGAAATTTTGAAAACAGGATATTTTTTGGCAACCTGAAATTTTAACATAGCTTACTAACCTGTGACAAATTAATGGTCACCGAACTGTTTTTTCGGCGAACAGCTAAATCCTACCAGGTTGCAGAAGACAGAGATCGGTTACCTCGCAACATTTTCACTTGCCAAACTCTTCTCTGAAGACTCAAATAAAACAGTTAAATCATACCAGTTTGTGACTAAGACTTCAAATAAAAGTTCGGTTACCTCATTATTTACCATGTAACAGAAGTTTGTAGTTCGGTTGGCTCGCAAATTTTTATTTTCTAACCGAACTTTGAATTTTAAAATTACAAAGTTCTTTATCTGACACAAAACAGGTGTTCGGCAACCTGAAATATTTGCGCAGGCAACCAAACTTAAGTTCGGCAATCTCGATAATCATATGTGCAAACCGAACTATTATCTGTCAACTCAATAAAACACCAACATTAACTCGATAATGAATACCACACTTCAAAAAACATAGTATTAGATTGATAAGCATACTTAGTTCCATTACATGTGTCATTTAATCATCCTCAAGTGAAATTTGACCTTCATGTACAATTTCGTCTGATTTCTTCAAAGCTTTCCACATCTCCATGTTATGCTCATACATAATACACCAACCCAACATTATATCGGGGTTAAATGCAGGCCAATAAGAGTTTCCGTATATTGGAGGCAGTGGACAATCGGGTTTTAAACGAAGGCCTATATAGTGGTTGTTGTTAGTCAATGCCATCACACATCTCCTTCGTTTGAGTTGCTCGACACATACGGTTGTTTTCGGGGTGAAGGTGAAACTAGCATACTTTGAGAAATAATGAACCACACAATTAAATGCCTCGGCGATTAAGTGTCCACATATCGGCATGCTCATCCAATAATCCGTTGTGATCGGATGGCCCCCATAGAGACGACGTTGATACTTAACAAATTGCTCATTGAGAGTACCCACCCCATCGCACAACATTATCTTATAAAATCCCGGATTCTCCTTTAGTTTGGACAACAACCTTTGCCTTATATGAGTGATTGTACACCCATTATTTAGCTTGGCACCTTCGATGAAAGGCCCAAGTTGTTGATTGACAACATGAAAACCACAATTACCATCCGGAGGAACGTCGTCGGTGGATATAACGTATTCTCTAATGTATAGAGGTAGCTCATTCAAATAGTATTTATTTGGAGCCTCAAGCTTCACGTCTAGGGAAGATGGTTGGATAGGGAAAATTGGAGACTTAAGCTTCACGTCGCCGTAAGATGGTTGGCTTGGTTGTGATGGACACATCGTACCTTTTTTCTTCAAATCTCGCTCACTTGTTTCGCCTTTCTCCTCAATACTCCTACCCCGTTTCTTGGTTTGCTCCAAGTACATTGCCGCGGTATACTCATGGGCCGAAGGATCTCTAGTAAATGGGGTTTGCTCACTTTTCTTCTTACGTAACACCTTTGCATATTCTCTTAGTTGTTTTTTAGTTTCTTTTTTGCTTGGCCTACCTTTGCGTTTGCCTTTTGACGGTTCATAAACATTCTCTGAAGTTTGTGGATATATGATTTTCCTCATGTCATCCCAAAATATTTGTTTTTGGAGCTTGTTCATGCCACGATACATCTCTAGTACGGTTCTACCCATTTCGTTATCACCAAACTCCTCTCCGGTTTCTTCTCCCTTTGGAGAAGGGATGAAACTTAGATGCTTCCAATATGGATCAATGTCGCTTAAAGGGATTACGCCATGCTCGTAGTTGATTATCATATGGCGACAAGGGAGTCCCATAGACTTCTTCATGTTACATACACACACCTCATCCCTCTTGGTTTCCCACTTATCAATCAACTCGACTTCTATAATCAACAACTTCATACATTGCCGAGATACGTTGTAATGGATTCCCTTGAACAATGGGTGGTTGGCATATTTTCCTGTCATTTTGAATATACGGCTTTTTTGGAACTTCTCTTTAATTATATCAATGTCGCGCTTGAAGTAATTTTCCATAGCATTCCACACGGTTACGAAATTATCAACACATCCAAAGAGATTCTTCTTCAACCGATGGTGAGTCGACTCTACTAAACTTGTCGCTTGATTTCCCAAGTGTTTATATTGGTTGGTATAGGCATTAACAAACCTCTCTTTCTGTGGTTCCAAC
Organism: Papaver atlanticum; assembly: GCA_023531105.1. Classification (NCBI taxonomy): domain Eukaryota; kingdom Viridiplantae; phylum Streptophyta; class Magnoliopsida; order Ranunculales; family Papaveraceae; genus Papaver; species Papaver atlanticum. The sequence goes on from JAJJMB010001692.1 coordinate 228,692, forward strand.
CATTGGCGAAGAACATACGATACAACACCGGGATAATCGGGAGTATCCCAATGGGCGATAAACTCCGCAAGATTTAGATGATACTCTTCCCCTGTAAGAGACCAACACAATGATTCACATTCACCGTTGAAAGCAACCCATTTAGCGTAATTTAGATCGTATTTTTTTTCAACTTCCTCTTTTGCATCCGCTTGTTCATGTTCCGGTAGCATCTTAATCTCTTCATATCCTTTTTTATTGGGTGGACAAATTATTGGCTTGCACCTATTTATCAAATTACACCATATATGGAACGTACAAAGCATATTGTGTGCTAATGGAAACACTACCTCTATTGCATTCATCAATGCGACTTCATTGTCGGTGACTATAACCCCGGGAATATCATCACCTCGGAAGATTGCCTTAACTTGTTGTAGTTCCCAAATGTAACTAGGTTCTTGCTCGTCCCTTAAGAAACAAAACGCCACGGTAAACGATGACTGCGTCGAAGTACGCCCAACAATATTCAACAATGGCATCTCGTACTTGTTCATCTTATAAGTACAATCCATTATGAGAACTTCATGAAAGCATTGATCCAATTGAACACTCGTTGGATGCGCAATGAAGAGTTGTGTTATCTCTCCGTATGAATTCACATCCTTTTGAACCACGTAGTCTTTCTCTTTGGCCAAAAAAAACAATTGTTGCATCACTTATCTATCTCTCCATTCCTTCTTTCTAATTGTCACAATTGCATTACAAATGGTGGACAAAGATGAGTGGTTATCCTTGTTATCCTCCTTTAGTATTTGGAGCATTTGAATCGGCGAAAGACCCATTTTCCTCATTTTAGCTACCTTGTCCATCTCTTCAGGAGTTAGCTTGGCCGCCATGAAATGTCCTTCAAGATGCTCCGGACGAGGGTGGTTATGACAACCTTCCATAACCTTGTAGAGAACCCATCCACCCAATTCTTCGTTGTAATTAAATGCAAGCTTGAATGGGCATTTAATCTTCTTTGAGAAAGTTTTGTTCTTCCTATTTGTCTTTCCTTTATAAACATAACCCTTCCTCTTGTGGCTTTTATCGGGATCACCGCTTCTCTCACAAACCATTTCAAAGCGGGTTTTGCTTTCTCTCCCATTCAATACTAATACGCACATGTCTTTTAGTGCATGTTGTCTAGCCCAACTCTTTGCCTCTAAAGGACTTTTGAATACCAAGTCATTCATGTAGTGATGGGATGTGTCATCGTACAAAATATCAACAGGGGTAGGTTGATTTTCCATTGGTTCTATTGGATCAGATGCAACCTACGAGTAATAGCACAACGTCAATACCAACTAAAAATAAGAAATACTTAAATTTTCGGCAATGTAAAAATAATATACGTTCCTGCCGAACAAAAAGTTCGGTTATGAAAAAAAAATTGCGATCTTGCCGAACTTGTTCTTTGGAATTTTCTATGGTATAGTTCGGCAACATAATTACTACACTCGACTAAACCGAACTGCAAAGTTCGGTTAGCTATTCAATGAACGTGATTTGCGAGCTTGCCGAACATAAACTTCGGTAACAAAGGGACTAAACTCGACTAAACCGAACTATTAACTGTATACTCTATAAAATTAGTTCGGCAACGTTTTCTGGAAAAAGATAACCGAACTCTCAAAAACCTCCATTAAAACAGAGTTCGGTTACCTGCGTATGCTGAAATGAGTAACCGAACTGCACATACAGGAGAGTTCGGCTACCTGTTTTGCAGAATTGCTAACCGAACTACTTTCACCTAGCCGAAATTTCTTCCTGAAATTTTCGATTTGGCCAATTTTTTGCACAATTCAAGCTACATTAACTAATTTTGAGACATACCTGAGTACCCATAACTTCATCTTCTGGTTGTGGCTTATAAAATTCATTATTTGGGTCGTTAGGTTGAGTTTGGGGTAAATAGCTTTCATCATCTAACAAATAACATCATTAGAAATATTGACAAATATATTAGGAGATGAAGGAGGTTCTGATTCTGAGGAGGAGGTATCATCACATGAATCACTCATATCATATTTACTAAACACAAAATAAGATTTTTGGGTTCTTCCCTCTTTTTCTTCATCTTTTTTTCTTCTTCTTCTTCTTCTCTCTCAATAATTCTGATTCTAACAAAACTATCCTATTAATAACTCACTAATCACTAACTAACCAGTAATTAATCATTACACTAACACTAACTAATCAATAAACTAACTAATTTAATTATCAAGGGTAAATTTGGTATTAAAAAAATAAATAGATAAGGGGTGACCCAAAATTACTTCAAATGTCCTACCAAAAATGAAAGAGTAGTCCCCCACCTATTTTGAGTAGTCCCCAAAACATCATTCAGAAATATAGACATATTCGAAACCCAGTTTACATGTATGGGCCTGTTTTTGTTTTTCAACTTTTCAAATATAGGTCTGTCTCCACTTTTCCATCCATTTTGGTTAAGTCCCATTATATTTTTACTTATTTATCGTTTACTCATTGCCACCTTGACCTTCTTCATCATTTTTAAAGTTCGTTGATCTCGGTTCATGATCGTTTCACCATTTTCAGGTTCGCTATATCATTCCCCAAAAAGGTTCATCATTCGCAAGTTCGGGGTTTAAGGTTCAGGTTTTTTGATCTAGGGTTCATCATTCCCAAATTTTTGGGTTCAGGGTTTTTAGCTGGTGGGAAATCGACCTTGCACAAATGAGATGTGGTTTATGGGTAAATAAGACTTTTTAATAGGTGAGATAACTGCCACCTTGCACTTAACTGGATGGTAAAAAAAAAATAGTGGGACCAAGTCAAAACAGGCATATTTACGAAAAATTAAATAAAAACGGGCCTATATTCGAAAACAACAAAAAAAATGCCTATATTTCCAAATTTCCCAATCATCTTTTGGGAGCACAATTTTTACTTACCGGTCCATCCCACGTGCGAGTTCTTTTAATGCATTTTTTTTAAAAAAAATTCCAGGATTACCCTTTCGCAACGATCATATTAGAGATGAAAATCAAATTTATTCGTTTTCCTTTCCTTTTTTTTTTAGCTTAGAACCGATTTTTTCTCTCTGCTTCGGCTGGTGCTCTATAACTTTTATTTTAGGTTTTGCTTCCGAAATCTCCAGGTATTCTCTATAATCATCTTCTCTATTTTTTATTTTGTTTCTGTTTTTTCTTTTTTTAACCAAAATCATGATGATCAATTTCATGATTTGTTGTTTTTCCAACAGACAAATCAACCATAAAATAGGGTTTAAGCAGTCAACCGATGGAAATCAACCGTCGGTTTTTGTTTGTGCTTTTTGTTTTTCTGTTTGTTATTCAAATGAAATGATGATGATCAGATGAAAGCTTGATTTCATCGGTAAACTCAGTGTACAATAACATTAAGAACGAATTCACGCCTGATGCCTCACTTATGATTCTCAAGTGTGTATCAGTCAACTCCAGCTTTTCATCCTTAATTGCCTTAACAAGAGTGAAAAGCCCCTTAAAAACAGATATGTATATTCTCATAGCGGTTTTTGCAAGTACTTTTGTATTATTTTTGGTATCCTTCACGTTACCTCTAGTTATTATATTAGTAAACTAAAAGGAAGTATATGGAATCGAAAAAAAACAACAAAAACTATATGGAAATATGCTAGCTAATATTAATTGTCTGCTCGTCAAAATTAATTATACTTTCTTACTACTCAAAATATATTATGAAGCAAGAGTAAGAAATGATCGTTCCCACAGAGAGGTCTAGGTTGTTACTTGTATTCGATATCTTATGTAAACCAAGGAGTGATTTTTCTGTTTTTATATAAACCAAAACTAAGTTAAAAGCAAACAAGTAAAGCATAAATATGAGAATATTTGATAAAAGATTTTGTTTTCATTCACAAACACGTTCTAGTAATTATAATTGACTAGATTTGTGCCCGTGCTACGCACCGACATAATTGACTTCTCCAAACATTGTTCTGCTATAGTTTTATATCTGAAAACATGATGACTAATGGATAGTTACCTATTTTTCTTTTACACCTTCAAACCTAGCTCTATTTTTTCCTAACAGAAAATATCGATGAAAATTGTTAGCTAGTTGCCTGTGGCCCGTCTCAGGTAAACAGATTCTAGAGGGCTTAGCCATCAGATGCATAGGAAAGAAGATTTAGCCGTTGGGTTGTTGGAAATAGCTTAATAAAACGACTCTAAATTTTTGCCAACAATTTCTAGGGTTATAAAATCCTGGCTAGTTTAGGGCCTAGGACCATTATTTGGGGCCTCCGACTACAAGACAAAAAAAACATATTTTGAAGTAAAATGGATAACCCCTTATCCAATTATTTTACTTAATGGTTAATTTACCCCTGATTAATTAATGCTAATTCGGGTGATTAGCTTATGTTTAATCAAGTTAACCTAGAAATTAACTAATGTTAATTCATCATCAAAACATGGAAAAAATTCGTTTTTTTTTTCTTCAAAAACTAGAATCGCTTGATGTTTATGTCCTCGTGGACCGATTCTGGGTTACATTTTTTTTAACCCACGAAGAAAACCCATAATCGGTTTATATAGATGTACACAAAAACCGATTGTTATAAATGGAAAAAAAATCAAACGTACTAGATCTGAGAATGAGTATGATTTCATGCTCGATCTGAAAATGAGTATGATTTCATACTCGATTTCAGTTCGCGTATAAATTTCATACTCATTTTCAGATCGAGTATGAAATCATGCTCATTTTGAAACTGTGTGTAAAATCATATTAATACTCATTTTCCAGAATCGGTTTACACGATACACACACAAAAACCGATTCTTTTCATTGTAAAACAGGAATCGGTTTTATAAAAGTGCTCATGCAATCCGATTTTAACAACAAAAAAAACAACAGCTATTGTGTGTTTCAATGTTAATGTGCGGACATATTTTCTATGAAATATTATTTTTCACCTGATTTTCAAGTGAAAGATTCTTTTATCACTGGTGTTTTCGAGTGAAAATTGCAACTATCGCTAAATTGTTTAAACTAGAATTTTCAATGACCTGATGATAATTGAGATTTTTCAAAAAAAGCAAATGGTTCCAACAAGTAAAAAATTAGCAAATTCAGAAAACTGGATTTTTCATACGAGCTATGATAACTGCAATTTTACAAAATCAAACTGTGATAATTGTAATTTCCCCAAAACCCAACCGTGAAAATTGAGATTATTGTTGAACTCTATTTTTCACCCTCAGAGGAGTAAAAGTAAGACAATTACAAGGAGTACTCGGGTCGTCATACTTTTGATACAACTTGAGATGTTTCATCATAAAATGTATTTCCCAATGCGAGACGTTGCAATGTATACCAAAAATCAATCAATCATCCTCCTTGTAGGACTTCAACTTCTTGTGCCTACTTTATTCGAATTGCTTTCTTATCTTGTTGATATCATTATTAGTGTACTCATGGATAGCATGTTGCACCGTCACAATCTCATTTTGACTCGTGAAAAGTAGACATTTTAGTCTCCCATGAGCTTGCTCTACCATACTTGTGGACTCAAGTTTGAAATATTTATGGTCGTAAGTAAAAGTATACACAAACATCTCTTTGTGTGGCATCAACCATTGTCTCTTGCAATATGCCACTACTTTGGGGTAATTAGTGCCCCAATCATCCTCGAACTCCTTCAAGTTTCTCTCATATCTTGCCACACTCATCGACCAAACCAATTTATCCCACGTTTTAATGAATAACCCAAATTTAATCTCTCATTCTTTCCATTCTTCGTATTCTTTCTTTTTCTCTTCATCTCTCTCCTCTTTAGTTAGTTTACTAAGACGTTCATCTTCCTCTTTTTCATGTTTACTACCTTTCTTTGCCTTTGGCTTTTGGATATGATTCCTGCAATTCTTTCTAAGATTGCATTGTATGTGCCACGTGCAAAGCAAATTTTGTGCCTTGGGAAAAACTATCCTCACGACGTTCATTATTGATTTCTCATTATCGGTCACTACAACCCCGGGAGTTTCGTCTTCGTGGTAGAGAAGCTTCAAAGTTCCTAATGCACAAATATAGCTCTCATCCTTCTCACGATCCATAAAACACCATGCCACCGTGAATGATTGCTTGTTCGAGGTTTGTCTTACAATGTTCAACAAAGGCATGTTGTACCTATTCGTCTTATAAGTACAATCCATGAACAAAACTTGGTAAAAGCACCGGGCCAATTGAATCATATCGGGATGCGCAATAAAATACGATCCACCCTCCCCTCAAATGACTCATGCTGTCTCACCGTGTAGTTGTATTTGTGGGCTAACTATTGTGATTCTTCCATTACCTTTCTTCCATCTCATTCAATTCTTTTGATAGTTGCTTTGGCCGCATAAATTGTAGACAATGAAGAAAGGTTATTCTTGTCATCCCTCTTGAACTTACTAAGGAGCTTACTTGGTTTAATTCCCCAACTTGTTCTTACTTGTTCGAACTCGTGCGGTTTCAACTTGGCAACTTTGGGGTGTCCAACAAAACTTTCCGGATCTTTATGGTTATACCAACCAATAACAACTATATTCATTCTCTACATGTTATTCGTGTGTTCGTTCCTCCAAAAAATAATCTTGAATGGGCATCCACACTTATTTGACTTCGTCTTGTACACCCTATTCTTCTTCTTAGCATACACATAACCCTTCTCTTATGACTTACGTCCAACCCACTACACTCGCAAACCATTTCAAAACGCAAAGGTTTTTGTTGGGTGTTTTTCAATAGAACGCACATCTTCTCTTTTGCTTTCTCAACAACCCAATTGATTGCTTCGTCTTTTTCCAACTATTCCAAATCATTAGCATAATGTGAGGAAGTATCAGGAGCCCTAACACTGTGAGCTTTAGGCTGATCCGTCATCGGTACCAATACAATCTACAAAACATCACAAGTTAGTTGATATATACTACCATAGTCGGCAAGGTCGATATATAAAACAACAACGACCAAAGAACAACCGGCAGGGTCGAAGAATACAATAATGACGACCAAACAACGGTCGGTAAGGTCAACATATTCAAAACAATGATGGCTAAAGCATATTTCACAACCTAGTTCTCTGTGCTGCAAAAGACATTTAGCCGGCAGGGTTCATATTTTCGATGATGACGACTTCAACAAGGGCAAATAGTCGGTACGTTTGTATTTACAAAAATAGTGACGACTAAAATACTTCTCATGAAAAGTCGTAGCATTTGGTAATCAAAACCAAGCCGACTATAGTAGTCGGCAGGGTTAGACCATCGTCGACCATAGTAGTCGTCAGGGTTAGACCATTGTGGACCGTGACGATACAGGGCAGCAAAAGGTGAAAAAAAACACCAAAATCCATCATTTGCATGGAAAAATCACAATCTTCACCACGTAAGTTGTGTACCCGATTATTTGCAGCTCCCTTTTCTTCTTATGGGTCATTAGATTCTACGTTTGGCTCAAGACATTCATCACTTCCATATCCATCTTGAGTTTGAGGAAAATAAAAGTGAGGATCATGCATATAATCCATTTGATCATGATTTGGTAGATCATCATACAAGTATTCATTCGTATGAGGAAAATTAGAAGACTCCCTCACTTCAAAATCAGGATTAGAATCACTCATCTCACAAAAATCACCTAACTTCACCCCCCCCCCCCCCCCCCCCCCCCAAAAAAAAACTTATTCTTCTACTTCACTCTATTTCTCACTCTCAAATATTTCCAAATCCAATCATTCACTCTATTTCTCACTCTCAATTATATCCAAATCCAATCATATAAATCAACTAACTAATTTAACTAATCTAATCATACCAATTAAATTAGCGTTAATCATTACATGGGAAATTTAGCCATTTAGAAAATAAATGGTTAAGGGTGTTCTGTTTTACTTCAAAATGACCCGTATTTTGTCTCATTAGGTATACCCCAATTTGACCAGGTTTCGGAATGTGCTCATTTTTACGGGTATTTAGAGTTTTGTAACACGAATATATTCCCGAAATATTAACCGCAAATACGTTGCCTTTTCTTTCTCTTTTAATATTGTTTCTTTTCACTTTTTTTTGTTTTTTTATAAATGTCGACTAGATATAGATTTCTCGACTTTGAATCACTTGTTGCTTGGTGCAGGAGATGGGTTCGAGCGCGAGACTGTTGGTTTTGACCAGAACAATCTAGTCTCAGAGAGAGACCACATTCGATTGGAAAGGCAACAAATATCGTGGATGCGACCTTGGAGTGACACGTGCATTCTACATGATGATACTTTTGTCCGGACTCCAGAGACTCTAGACAGAAAGAGAGAGACAATATTAGCAGCTCCGTTAGAACTTCCAGCAAGTGCCTTTTTTATTTCATATTAATCTCCTCCATTTCTCGTTTTTTTTAAACGATTTTATTCCAAATATTTCAAAGTGTTTTCTAACCTGTGTGTTTGATTATATTATTTTTAGGGAAGAATCCGGTGAAACATTCAGGCATGAACCTCCTAACTGCAAATCATTTGTCATTGTAGGCAAAGCTGGTGGAGATAAATGGAGATCCATGTATCATGCTGTAAGTACTTTCTTCTAGAAGAATATAAATATTTTTTTCTTCAAAGGTATTTATGAAGCCAAAGCAGAAGCAATGAAGACTCACTATATCAAGAACTTACAAGCTTACAACAGGAAAATGGTATTTTTCCTTTTCCTTCTTCTTTTTTGTTGTTTGCGTTTTCCCTTTCAATAATCTTTTCTTGTGAGACTTTGTGTAATCACCCGGATTCGGCAAGAGCGGAAGACACTAGAATGTGGGCTTCGAGTGGTGCCAAGCCTAAGCCACCATTGACGATGACGTGGCACAAGCAGGTTGCCCTCAGAAGATGATTAGTGGTTGCCTAAATAAACCCCATTGTAATAGTACATGTGTACGAATAATGACAGAAGTCTTATCAGAAAAGGTATTAGGGTACACGTGTACGGTACCTTCATATCAGGATTTGCCTATAAAAGGAGAGCTATCCTCCAGAGAGAGACAGAGCTTTTCAGAGAATTGTACTGTGTATTGGGATTAGTCTCCTCATAACCTTTTATCAATAAAGGGTGTTTACATTTGGCGACTTCACTGGGGACTAATCCTCTATAGCCTATACCACTACAAAACCCAGAATCATGGATTCGGGTACGTCACAGAATCGTGTTTCTAATACGAGCACGCATATGCTAATTGACCTTCTGATCACCAAATCGAACCAGGTAGCTGCACTAGAACACCAACGAAAAAGCCAAGAGTTGGGTTTTATGGATGAAGAAGGAGGAGACCCGGAAGATAGAGTTGTACGTGAAGAATATGGGAAGATCTTTTCTAAGTTTTTTCGGGAAATCAAATTCACCCAGTGTCAACAGGAAACGGCTTGTATGCACATGCTAAATATCTTTTCAGGAGAGGATCCGCAAAAGTATATCGAGAAATTTTTTCCCAACCAACATAACCAAATCACCTTTTCGGAAGAAGACAAGATAGTCGATATCGGACATTTACGACCTCTTTATATTACAGTTGCGGTGGGAGAAAATTCTCTGAACATGGCTTTTGTGGACACCGGGGCTTCTCTGAATCTAATCTCCAAAAGTACTATCCATCAATTATGTATCCCACTGATAGCAATCAGAAGGTTCGCTACCAAACTACGAGACTTAGTGGTGAAAAACAAAGAACAATTGGAACGATGAATTTAGAGATCACGGTTGGACCTATCAAGACTATCGAACTTTTTCATGTTACCGAAGCAGATCTAACTTGTCAAATAATTCTAGGGCAATCGTGGTTACGAAGACATGGTATAGTACCATCGACGGATCACTAATGCATTAAATTTCTACACGAAGGGAAGCAATGGAGTGTGGCGTCCACAAAGAATCCTTTCACGAAATAAGAAAAGAAAAATCTCCCTGAAGCTGCCTTTTATGAGAAAAAGAACATGCTGATCCCCGACGACGCTTTTGGAAATGGCAAGAAGGACAAGAGTGAGACGACTAAATGTCACGGACACTTCCAAAGTTTTGTTCAACTAGATGGAAGGAAGATTTACCGTTTTGCCAAACGGGAAACCGTTGTAACTGAGAAAGAGCAAGTAATGCACGTAATGGAGGATTTAACCATTGAAGAACCTGTGCACGCTTGGGAACGACCAACTTCTGTTTCCAATCAAAGCCCTGAGCCTACGGTTCCTATAAACATAGGGACTTCGGATAACCCGAAGATACTTCAGATAGGAACAACTTAACGGAGGTGGAGCGTAAAGAATTGGAGGATTTACTTGTGGAATTTCAAGATGTATTCGCCTGGACATACGAAGACATGGCTGGACTAAACCCAACACTTGTTACGCATGAACTCAAAGTCTCACCGTCATGCAAACCAGTGAAACAACCTCGTAGAAAATTTTCTCACAAAGTTGAGGAACAAATCAAGGAGGAGGTCTCTAAGTTATTAGAAGCCGGATACATAAAACCTATCCACCATCCGACCTAGTTAGCCAACATCGTGCCAGTAGAAAAGAAGAACGGCAACTCCGATGTTGTGCCGATTTCTGAGACCTCAATCGAGCTTGCCCCAAAGACGATTTCCCTCTCCCCCTCATCGATCTCTTAGTAGATTCGACCCACAGACACGAGATGTTCTCTTTGATGGACAGCCACAACGGCTATAACCAGATTCAGATGAAAGACTCTGATGCTCCGAAAATAGCATTCGCTACGCTAGTAGGGAATTTCTTCTGTGTTGTAATGCCATTTTGTCTGAAAAACGCTAGAGCCACCTATCAATGAGCCATGACTCTTATTTTTCATGATCTGAATCACAGAGATTGGAGGTGTATATGGACGATATAATCGTTAAAGCCAAACAAAGAGCTGACCATGTGCCAAATATCATACCAGTACTCTCTCGATGCTGAAATTATGGCCTCAAAATGAACCCGGCAAAATGTGCTTTTGGGATAACTTCAGGAAAAATCCTTGGTTTCAAAGTTACCGAGTCCGGAATCGAAATGGACGAAGATATGGAAAACGCCATACTATCGATGACAACACCAACAAATAAGGATGAATTGGAAGCACTCATCGGGAAAATCTCCTATGTAAGACGATTCATCCCGGTCTTGGGAACCAGCATGGAAAGTCTCCTTCCATAACTCAAAAACAATTCTAGATGGATCTGGGGTGAAAAGCAAAAAATAGCGCTAAATAAAATGAAAGGATGTTTAACTCACCCTGATACGTATGATCTCTGTACCTTGGTGACTATTATTATAGAGGCGGAATTCAGAATAATAATAGACGAATAACTAGAAAACAGAAAACACCAGAAACCATATTCGAAGAAGTTATCTTCTCTAGATTATGAACAAGAAAACTATTACAATTCTCTCTTTGTTACGCTCACAATCTCTCTAGGTAAATAACCTTAAACTATTTTCTAAGCTTTCTTTTACAATAATTAATTGCCTCATAAACTTCTCTCTAGGTGATTTGTCTCACAAACCTCCCTCTCTGGTCTAGGTGTGTTTGTATCACAAACCACACTTTAGATGTCTTAGCTATGAGCTATACATCTCTATTTATAACTTTAACGGTTTCCCAAACCTTCTAGGAATCTAATTCCTTTTCTAGGTATATTTCCTTATCAAGGAATATTACCTTTTCTATGAAGTATTCCTATCTTGGTATACTTCTTTACTTTGGTTTGGTTTCCCAAACCTCTTAGGAATCTATTTTCCTTCTATAGGAATACTTCCTTAAATCAGTAATCCCTCCTAAATTACAATTCTATCCTCAATCCATCTTGAGGATCACTAGTTCCCGGGAAGAGGAAGATACACATGTATCATGCACCCACCCCCCCCCCGGGCCGACCCCCACCCCCACACACACACACCACTCAAGAACTTGAACTCCGGTGAAAGTTAGATTTGGAGGTTAGGGAACTCGAGAGTTCCTTTCACCCTGTTGAACCATCTATCTTTGCTGGAAACTTGACCGTGACGTCTAATTTGGAAAGTGTCAATATCTCCTCATCTTGTCTTAGTCACTCTTCGCTCCATAATACAATCTTCTTCAAGTGGTTCTTCTTCTTCTTCCTTGTTCTTTTCTTCAAAAACACCATATGAAGATGTAGTCTTTTTCTTCTCCTTCGGATTGGGTGTATGAGACTTCATGGATGTTTGTAGCGCAACCACCCTTTCTTATGTAGTTTGTGGTTCGCTTTGCTTAGGATCATCAACTGACTTTCCTATCTTTGGTTCCCTTGTTCTCCTAACGTATTCCAATTTTTGAGTAACTCACCAAGTTGTTGTACAGAGATCTAGTGAAGACCATGAACCACTGGAATCTTCCCTAAAATAAACTAACCTTGCTCTGATACCAACTTGATACGTATTGATCTTTGTACCTTGGTGACTATTATTATAGAGGCGGAATTCAGAATAATAATAGACGAAAACTAGAAACCAGATTCGGAGAAAATATCTTCTCTAGATTATGAACAAGAAAACTATTACAATTCTCTTTTTGTTACGCTCACAATCTCTCTAGGTAAATAACCTTAAACTATTTTCTAAGATTGCTTTTATAATAATTAATTGCCTCACAAACTTCTCTCTAGGTGATTTGTCTCACAAACCCCCCCTCTCTGGTCTAGGTGTGTTTGTATCACAAATCACACTCTAGATGTCTTAGCTATGAGCTATACATCTCTATTTATAGCTTTAACGGTTTCCCAAACCTTCTAGGAATCTAATTCCTTATCTAGGAATAATTCATTTTCTAGGTATATTTCCTTATCAAAGAATATTACTTTGTCTAGGAAGTATTTACTTATCTTGGTATACTTCCTTACTTTGGTTTGGTTTCCCAAACCTCTTAGGAATCTATTTTCTTTCTATAAGAATACTGCCTTAAATCAGTAATCCCTCCTAAATTACAATTATATCCTCAATCCATCTTGAGGATCACTAGTTCCCGGGAAGAGGAAGATACACATGTATCACACCCACATGTGTTACGACTGCCGGTTCTAGGAGAACCTTTATACTTGTACGTGGCAAATACATATAAAGCAATCGGTGCAATATACTACAACTTTTTTCCAATATACTACATTAGCAGAGCATTTCGAGGTACGAAGCTGCGATATTATCCAGCTGTAAAATCATGCCTCCCACTGGTGCTAGCGACACAAAAATTGAGACACTACATGTTAGCACATCAGACATATGTAGTTGCCTCGGCCAACCCAATCGCCTACTTCTCGACAACAACTATCCCATCTGGACGCATGGCCTGATGGTTTGTACAACTTTTTGAGTTCTCACTTCAACCAGCAAAAACAAGGGGGGTCCGAGGGAAATCCATTGCAGATTTGCTGGTAGCTTTCCTAGGATGTGATGTATCCTCACTTCACATGGAAATACCAGGAGAGGTAGCATCGACAGAAGAAATAAATCCATGGCTCATGTACTTCGACGGCTCCTCACACGGGTCAGATGGGGGTGCGGGGATAGTCTTAGTCACCCATGATGATGAACTAATATCCAAAGCATTTAAACTTGATTTTATGTGCACTAATAACACTGCCGAATACGAGAGCTTCCTTATTGGCTTCAAAATTGCTAAGGATTTCAACGCGACACACCAGGAAGTAAAGGGTGATTCACGCCTCTTAATACAGCAAATGTTGGGGGAGTTCAGCGTCAAGGAACCTGCATTGGATACATAGGGATAAAGCTCAAAGACTAATAAGAGAATTCTACAAGGTCTCGCTTGCACACATGGGAAGGACCTCTAATGGGCATGCCGATGTGCTAGCTACTTTGGCCTCTAGTTTACAAATGTTGCATTCGACCGAAGAAACCATCATGGTTACCAAGAATTCGATGCCGTCAACTTGGTTCGAGGATATTATCTTCGAATACGAGAACGATTGGAGACGCCCAATTTTAAAGGATCTTAAGCAAAAACCCGAAGATCGCCAATTACCATGGAAAACCCTGAGCAAATACATAACTATCAACGGTATCTTATATCATCACCATGGCCGACATCTTGTGTAAATGTGTTGGAACCGAGGAAGCGCGGAAATTACTACATGAGATCCATGAGCGAACCTGCGGTCTCGGACTCGAAATCCCCTTGCAACGGCGAATTCAACGGGCAGGATTCTATTGGCCAGACATGATGCAACAGGCTCAGAAACTACAAGACAGCTGCACAACATGTCAAGGAGCCTCCCTACACGAGGAAGCTTGCATGGTCGAGGAAGAAGAGGGGGAAGATTGGCGAACCCCTTACATCGACTATTTCACCAAATGAACATTACCAGATGACAATAAATCGGCAAAAAAGTTAAAAGAAGAGCTAAACGGTTTTTCGTCATAGATGGCCAACTTTTCCGAAGAAGTTTCAACCAAAAAACCCTAACATGCATTAATAAGGAACACGTCATCCGTGTAATGGAGATCGGTCATGATGGGGAACACCAAGGAAAAGCAAGACTGTTCACTCAGATTCACAATGCGGGGTATAATTGGCCCACGATTGAAAGTGACATCACAAAATATGTACAAAAATATGAGCAATGTCAATTCCATGGAAACCTAATCCATGCACCTCACACCATGCTTCAGAGTGTTTGTACCCCATGGCCTTTCCACAGTTGGGGATTGGACATCATCGGACCAATCAACTTGAAGTCATCCAAACAACATGAATACATCGTTACCGCAACAGAGTGTTTCACTAAATGGGTAGAAGCTATACCACTAAAAAACACCACTGGAGAAATAATTTCTGCGTTCATCAAAGAACATATCATCTGCCGATTCGGGATCCCGATGTACATTATTCCCGATAATGGAACACCTTTCGTGAATATCAATGTGAAGGATCTTCTGGCGTCATTTCGAATCAAACATAAGACCTCGAACCCTTATTACCCACAGGGAAATAGTCAAGCCGAGTCTACAAATAAAACACTCTTGAGAATTTTGAGCAGAAACCTTTATGATAACAAACGCTTATGGCATGAAGAACTCTCATTGGCATTATGGGCATACAGAATTGCCAAACGAACTTCTACAGGATCTTCGCCATACAACCTAGTTTATGGAGAAGATGCTATCATACCAGCATAAGTGATTGTGGCCTCGGCTCGAATACTATCGGCTAGTGGAGTCGACATGGACAGACAGTGTATTAGGTCACTTGACATGATAGACGAACGCCAGGACATAGCCGAAAAACAGTCTCAACAATATCGAGATCGATTGGAAAGATCCTACAATCAACATGTTAAAGAGAGGCATTTCGAAAAAGGAGACTTGGTACTTGCTTTAGCCCCACATGTCCTAAGAGAGGACAGTGCGGGCAAATTCGCGCCAAATTGGGAAGTACCTTTCCGAATCAGAAAAGTAGGAGGGTCTGGGTATCACAAACTCGAACACGCTGACAGTTCTAAAATCAAAGGGAAAAAAATCCCAAAATTAGTGGAATCTGGTTAAAAAAATTCCATACTTAAGGAAATCACCAGCATATCCAATACAACAGCTATATGAAACACCCAACATAGGAATGTTACTTTGAAATAACTTCTATGTTAATACATCCCGCTTTTGAGTCTGCATAACTCTTTTCCGACACCAAAAGTCAATCTCGATTTTGATCACTCTTAAAATAAGAACAACTTAATACAATTGCGTGTTCGGAATCGATCTTCCACATTAGGCACAGGGACAAAACCCCAAAACTGTCGGATAAAATTTGTTTCTAGGAAGAGCATGACCCTACGAAAGATATACAAACAAATACCGGGTGGGAGGAGTACGATACACAATCTAACGAGACGCATTTGAGACCTTCACCTTGCCGAAAGGAAAATATAACCTTCCAAGGCATATGTAAGGTCCATATAAATACATGAAAAAAGCATAATACAACCCCATGAAAGATATACAAATATATCGAATGGGAGGACCATCACACAACACAAAACGAAACAAGCAAAATCTGGCAATAACATTTATAATCATCATCACAAGCGATAAATACAATAATACCAACCAATATCACGAAATGACAGAATAAACGAAGGGTGGGAGAACCAACCACAGATTACATATCCGAAAACAAGGTATTAAAAATATGAAATACCAGAAGGTGACAGAACACTAAGGGAATAAACGAAGTTCTTCTCGAGCTTGATCCAATGCAACTTTGACTGTATCCATTGCCCGAAGCACAGAGAGCACCCGAAAGAAGGTCACTAAACGCTGAGTCTTGTAACAACGGTAATAGGTGAAAAATAAAGGAGTCAACAAGAGACTCTCATCTCGGGCCTCATCCATCAGTCTTTCGGAATTAATCACAAGAGCGTCCCAATGATCATGTCGGGACCCGAGATGATCAAAGGTGATGGGGAGAATTCGGGAAAGATGGTAAAGTCGGACATTTTCCAGGATTAAGCGAGTACGAGACATTTCTAATGAAAAGAGAAAGTAAGGAGAGAAAAGGCAGAGCTAATCACACCAGACACAAAAGAAAATCTATTTATTGAAAGGAAAAAAATAGACAATTAATACAACAATTAATAAGTATAATCATTGCCAACAACCAAAGTCAAGAAGGGAAATAATAAATGGGAGCAGTTTTAAGCACCCTGAGATTAGGCGTCACGATATCGAGCAATAGCCTGATCCACCTCTTCCAGGAAAGCACGAGCCTCATCCAAAGATCGACGTGTAGCCACATACTCGGCATCCACTTCAAGGAAAAGCTGATTAGTGTGTTCTAACACCCCAGGAGAAGCCTTCGCTTGAAGTGTCATTCCATAAGTTTCTGATTACTCCATCCATTGGGCGCAAAGTCGAGCCCGTACAGATTGGCGATGAGCTAATAAACACTCTACCTCTTCTCAGACCAGCTGCAAACTGAAAAGATGAGGGTACCCAAATACACCACAATCTTTAAAATATCCACATATAAGTCCTCTTATCGAAAGTGATTGTCTATGGACAAAGTCGAGACAATACAACAAATCGGTATTCACACTTTGTGTGATCGTCTATGGATACGAGATCGAGACTATACAACAATCAAAGTGTGATTACCTGATAATAGGTTCGGACTTAACCAAACTCTATAGGATCACTTCAAGTAATACGGAGTTAACGTTTGTATATTTTACTTCTAATTATAATAAACAATTATAATTGTGGAAATAGAAAAGTAAAAGACACAACAAGATTTTATTAACGAGGAAACCGCAAATGCAGAAAAACCCTGGAACCAAGTCCAGAATTGAATACTCTCAGAATAAAGCCGCTATAAAAAATCTAAACCAACTTCGTATAGTTGAGACCAAGCAACTAAACCTAATTCACCTAGTTTCTTCAGTATCCCTGCGCTTCCGACATTCAATAAGTGCACGCACTGGAACAATTCCTTTGGATCGTATTCCAAACAGTAAAGGAACACAAATCTGTTTGGTAACAACTCTATTGATTTTTTTCAGATAAAGATATCTCAAGTCATATGTAAAGGCTCTTCCGTTTAAACTAATAAACTCCTTCGCCTGGTTAGATCAATCCAATATCTATTACCTAAGTAATAAGATTCAGATTTATAACAATCAAAATAGAACTCAATATATCTATTAGGTGTTACCGATCTCACGCAACTAATCAATTGAATAAATCTGATTCTTGTTGGATCCCAGCCGATAAAGGTTTGTGCTACACAAAGATATGAGAAACCAATAAGAAATCTTTTTCGTCTTCAAATCTTCTTTAATCTTCAATTAAACCTGCACAACACTACTTGAATCTCTTGTGATCAATCATGCACAGAACGGAATCTGTTAACAATGGATTATCACAAGATGTCTTTAGATCTACAGACAGTTCTAAAGATCCTGTTGACACTCTAGTTTGAGTGAATCTTATATCAGAAGAGAAGATTCTCAATAATAAACAAACTAGGTGCAATCAAAGTTCAACAACCGTTAGTCAATCAAATCAATCAAAAACTAATAAACTGCAATTATCTAGTTTCCCACCAACGGTACTCGTAGAGATTCTTGTTCCCACAGAAGTCTTTAAACGAGCGGTCGTAAGAGATTTAGCCTAATTAGGGTACTTTCGTCTCCGGATAGACGGCTTCACCAGAAACAACAAAAAAATGAAGTTTTCCTGGCTCTTAGGATAGTTTGCTAAAAATGCAAACTTAGGTATTTATATACCAAGGATGTTTGGACACCAAGGAATTTCCAAAACCGAAAGTATTCTCAAGATATGCAATAAATGCTCAAATCGGTTTTCATAATTCCTGGAAATGCTTTGTCCAATATTTTCCGAAATCTCTCAATAGAAAATCTCCAATTAGTAAATGCACATTACTAATTTTTATTCTCTAGAGATATTCATTTAATTGCTGGTAATTAAAGCATATAAAACTAACAACCTTAATTAAAAGATTCTCAATTTCTTTCGGATCGGGATTTCCTTGAGTAATTAAAGAATATCTTTGAATAATAAAAGATAAGAGTTACTGTTCGTGTTCAAAGTATGTTGACATCTTTTCTTTGTAAATCATCTTTCATATTTACAATCTTGGAATCGATTATACCACACTTCCAAACAAGTTTAGAATTTGTTCATCTGTATTCCAAGACAACTATGTGATTGATCAAGTATTAAATCACAATCATGGGTTCAATCGGTTCTACCAATCACTAGGATCGGTTATACCTTAATATGATTACTTGTGATCGAACACACAAGTTACCAGGACCGGTTACATCAGTTACCAGGATCGGTTACGTCAATTACCAGGACCGGTTACCATATACTCATGGTATTGCTTGTGATCGGTTACACAAGTCAATAGGATCGGTTATACCAATTACCAGGATCGGTTATACCAATTACTAGGACCGGTTACACCAATTACAAGGATAGATTACACAATTCTTTTATGATCGGTCACACCAATTACAAGGATCAGTCACACCAATTACAAATATCGATTATGCCATCTCAGGTGATTACGTAGGATCGGTTACACTAATTAATCAAAACTAGTCATACCAAATCATAAGCCAGGCATTTTGATTAGTTATACCAAGATAATAACAAGTTATGATCGGTTCTACTAACTCACACATATTGGTAATCCAAAGATATGCAATGAATAACAATACCAATAAGCCTAGCGATTTCCCTTTCGATTCATAAAACAAGTTCATGAATGTACTTCCTTTAAACAAATGTAAACATTGTTTCCTAGAATGAAATCTTCACCTTTACCCATACGATTATGTCGATGTCATAACTATGAAGTTCAAAAGATAAGTGTTATACTTCGTAGTCTAATTCCTTAATACTATGATCATATGATCATGTCTCATTACTAGAGTAAAGTAATCATTCACAGCTTTGCAATTATGTTTTCAATATAGCACGACTTGAAAGATACGTTAGGAATGAAACAGTTCAAGTCAATATTACTAACCTCAAGAGGAAGGATGATGTCGTCGTTGTAGCTCGTTGATTCTTCACATTCTTCAGGTCTTCGAGTAATACCTGTATGTCTCATATTCCTAGACTTTCTAGTCTAACCTATACGGAGTTGTCTCTAGTACATAATCAAGCGACTCTTAGATGAGTTTTGATTCACTAAAATATGACAACCAAACTTGACTTACCACCGCTTGGTGGGTTCAACTGAGATGTGCTCTAACAATATCCCCCATTTTCAATTTCAGTGACAAAACTCTTAATACATATGGATAAACAAATTACAAGAATTAATTATACATATGATTGATTCCAAGTTTCAACAGCACAATAACCTGCATATATTCAATTAATAAATGCCGATGTTGACATCTGAATAACAAAGCTTATACTCCCCCTAAAGGTAAGATATGTAGATATTCAATCCGAACATCTTTGTTATTCCCCTTTTGTAGTCAAGATAACTACCCAGCAATATGATATGTTTCTCCTCCTTAGTCAATGCTTTACTCTTTCGTTAGATATAACGTTTAAGCACAATTGTCCTTTCCTTAGTGATTGCAAATCACTTGTTTACTCCATATATTTCTCCCCCTTTTTGTCACAAAATGACAAAGGTTCGAGCAAATAAAGGTCAACCCGAAAGGATCTTACAAATCTAAAAGACTTATACAATCTATAAGAGTTAAGCACGAAGGTTTCATATACCACTTTAGATATCCAATATTAAAACTGAAGCTACAAGTAATTTAGTTTTAATATGTTATCAAGGAAACAATTGCCCGAAGCAATTTTTCCTAATAGTTTAACAAATTGACTAAGAACTTAGTTCCCTTGTTAAACCGATTGTAAACATACAATCGCTTATTTCGATAAGACCAAAATAAAGATTAGAATTAACTTTATTTCTCTCATCAGTTTCTAATTATTCAGACAATAACTTAGACCTTTCTCTTTAGGCAAAACAAGTACTAGGTTAGTTAACTAGTATTTCTTGTCAAGGCATTC
Organism: Papaver atlanticum; assembly: GCA_023531105.1. Lineage (NCBI taxonomy): Eukaryota > Viridiplantae > Streptophyta > Magnoliopsida > Ranunculales > Papaveraceae > Papaver > Papaver atlanticum. The sequence goes on from JAJJMB010001692.1 coordinate 249,288, forward strand.
GATTAGACTTGAATAACCGAATCCTTCAATTTGATAAGTCTAACTAAGATCAGAATTAACTTAGTTTCTCTTACTCGGAATCGAATTGGACTAAACAAATGATCCCGTAATTCGTTAAGCCATAAACAATACATACAAACCAAAATAAATTGACTTGCACAATTATTTTCTTAACCGAAAGCAATTGAAACAGACATAGACATTATAGCACCGCAATTGCACCGAAATTTCGTTAAGCAAAAACACTTGATACCAAACAATGAAGAAGATACCAAACAATAAGCCAAATAAATTGACACAGTTTTTCTTAACCGGAAACAATTGAATCACACACACACACATCCATACACACATTATGGAATATATATCAATTGTATCGAAATTTTGTTAAGCAAAAACAAAATATATGCAATATAAGCAGGTTTTTCTTAAACAGGAAAACGATTAACTAACAAATTCGTTACCTCGGATTCCGCATCCTCTTCTCCTTAGAAAGATATATCATTAAGCGCAAGTTCAAGTTAGAACTCTCCCCCAGTATGTTGTTATCCTCTCGCAAGAACAAAAGAACAACAACAAGAGTAACCTTTACTAGAGAAAGGTTGAATTGGTTTTTAACTAATGCGTGCCAATAACAAAAGTTGAAAACCCGAAACACATATGTTTATGCTAAACACAACTCATGTAAACACAAATTGATTCAACACATTGTGACTTTTTACATATGAGTTTTAATCGGAACACCTTATGATCCTTTGATAAAGGCTACCAACAAGGGCTAGAACTTAATCCCGCTAAATTAAAAAGTCACACAAACCATAAGGGTTCACATCATATGAGATCGAATATTAAGGTTATGAAAACCGAAATCAGACATCCCATAAACCGAAAACACATAACAATAATATAGACATTCAAGCACAGGCTATGTAATCGGAAACTATCACAAGAAAAATTATAAACTAATAATTTTATTCATAAATAATTGATAGTTTTATTCAAAAATAGACCTTATACAATAATCGAAATAAATCAAAAACTGATGTCTATTTTTCTTTGGATTAATTATTACAGCATATAACTTAATCTCAAGTGGTGCTCTTTTTGTTCACTAAGGTTTCTTCAGTGTTCAAACTCTTGAAGCATGTATCGAGAGACTTGTCTGCAACCACTTCCTGTTTTTCAAGCTTTTCAACTTGAACCTTCATGTCTGTAAGATCAGATTTTATTTCCTCAATCTTATCTTTGAGCCAATCTTGATTTCGAACCGTTATTATGAGGTTGGTTCTTAGTTCTTCAAAACCATGGATATAATCAATCATACTATCAGAAGGTATCCACTTGTTGTTGTTGTTTTGTATCTTGAAGGTTGTAAGCCGACATACATGACTCATCTTGAGATCCAACAGAACTATCAAAATCATAATCAGACATGATTTTCGATATGATTTTCTTCTTCCTTTCTGTATTGATTCCTTGACAATCCTTAACCTTTTGAGATTCCTCCTTATTGGACTTTGTAAAACTGTGAGTTATTGGAGGCATGCTCAAGGATTTAAATAAGAATTAATCAGTGTTTCTCAATACAAGCAAGAGAAAGTTTCTCTTAAGAAGAGACAACTTTCGGATCGAAAATACTCAGGAAACTCCGAAAATATATACAAATATATTTTTGTTTCCTATGTCCGAACTTCTCAAGATGGAAGTTTTATTATAATTCGAAAATTTCAAATAAAACCTATTTTTGGAAGATCATGATGAACATGAACAATTTTTTAGACAAAAATGGATTTGCAGTTATCCAGAAATTGTCATAGATTTTTCTGGTAAAAACACAAAAAATGTGCTCTCGTTTTATGTGCTTTCTCATCCAAAAATTGAGCACGAACTAGGATGAGAGTACACAATCTCCATACAACTAGGTTGTATCGGAGTAAGCCTTTTCTTGCTTACAACGAGTATCAGAAACATAGTTCATGTTTCTCTTTGAAAATTTCTGTCAAAAGTATTTTCTCCCAAGAGGATGTTCCTTCCTTAATCTAAAGGTATAATCATGAAGAGAAACTGTACTGATGTGAGAATTTTCAGAGATAGATAAATCTCTCTTAATTCTGTCAATGAGATTTTCATAAGATTTTCTCATTCTAAGGATTGCCTTATTATGCACATCAGTATGATTATCTGAAACAATTATTGGAAATTCCTGATTGTTTCCTTTGGCAGAGATTCTCTCTTTCCCCTTCTTCTGGATTCCTTCTTCATGTAAACAAAGACTGTTTTGACATGAGTGAGGAGGAACCTTTTCCAGAAGTGATTATCAACTCTTACTTCTGATTCTTTTGAATTGATCTTATCAGTTTGGGGTATATTCTGTCTTTCTACTGAGGAATGATCTTTCAGTTTTTTAAGACAAGAAACTTCCTTTAATACATTTACTACAATATGAAGAAGTATAAGTTTCCTATCAAGTGACTGAAAGTTATATTCCTTAAGATATTTTTCACGAAATCGGTTCAAAGATTCCTTTGGACAAGATTTCGTTTGATCATCAGTAGTTGTAGAAGATGGTTTTTCATTCTCTTCTGACTTGATGTAGTTAGACAACCTTCCATCATCATGATTTGTTTCAGATGTGATCAAACAAGTCTTGTTATCACAATCTGTAAAAGTCGAGCAAGGACTTTTATTTTCCTCATAAGAAGAAATTATAACAGAATCATTAGTCAGAGTCATAGGATGAATCTCTTGATCTTGAGTAAGAGATTTACCAAGAGCTTCTTCTTTGACAGTGGGATCCATATTCTTTTTGGCTAGAATATTTGGTTGAATATCTTTTTCTCTGATCTCTTGCTTAAGAAGATTAGATTCTATCTTTAATATTAGCATCCTTGTAGACAGAGATATTATAGGCTTTAAGAGTTTTACCAACTCTTTATCAGCATCTTCTTTTCCATCAGAGATAGACTCAGATGCTTTCGTAACTCCCGGATCATGAGTTATCGAAGTGGGAGCATCTTCAATATTTGATCATTCATACTCTTGCATAACGTTAACTGAATCAGACATAGATTAAATTCTTATAGGTTGGATCGCACCAAACACAGATTGTTAGATCTTTTCATGTTTGCCTGCTCTGATACCAATTGAAAAGACGAGGGTACCCAAATACACCACAATCTTTAAAATATCCACCTATAAGTCCTCTTACCGAAAGTGATTGTCTATGAACAAAGTCGAGACAATACGACAAATCGGTATTCACACTTTGTGTGATCGTCTATGGATACGAGATCGAGACAATACAACAATCAAAGTGTGATTACTTGATAATAGGTTCGGACTTAACCAAACTCTATAGGATCACTATCAAGTAATACGGAGTTAACTTTTATGTATTTTACTTCTATTTATAATAAAAAATTATAATTGCGGAAAAGAAAAGTAAATGACACAACAATATTTTGTTAACGAGGAAACAGCAAATGCAGAAAAACCCCGGGACCAAGTCCAGAATTGAATACTCTCAGAATTAAGCCGCTATAAAAAATCTAAACCAACTTTGTATAGTTGAGACCAAGCAACTAAACCTAGTTCACTTAGTTTCTTCAGTACCCCTGCGCTTCCGACATTCAATAAGTGCACGCACTGAAACAATTCCTTTGGATCGTATTCCAAACAGTAAAGGAACAACAAATCTGTTTGGTAACAACTCTATTGATTCTTTCCAGATAAAGATATCTCAAGTCATATGCAATGGCTCTCCCGTTTAAACTAATAAACTCCTTTACCTGGTTAGATCAATCCAATCTCTATTACCTAAGTAATAAGATTCGGATTTGTAACAATCAAAATAGAACTCAAGAGATCTATTAGGTGTTACCGATCTAACGCAACTAATCAATCGAATAAATCTGATTCTAGTTGGATCCCATCCGGTCAAGGTTTGTGATACACAAAGATATGAGAAACCAATAAGAAATCTTCTTCGTCTTCAAATCTTCTTTAATCTTCAATTAAACCTGCACAACACCACTTGAATCTCTTGTGATCAATCACGCACATAACAGAGTTTGTTAACAATGGATCATCACAAGATGTCTTTAGATCTACAAACAGTTCTAAAGATCCCGTCGACACTTCGATCTAGTTTGAGTGAATCTTATATCAGAAGAGAAGATTCTTAAGAATATACAAACTAGGTGCAATCAAAGTTCAACAACCGTTAGTCAATCAAATCAATCAAAAACTAATAAACTGCAATTATCTAGTTTCCCACCAATGGTACTCGTAGAGCTTCTTGATCCCACAGAAGTCTTCAAACGAGCGGTCGTAAGAGATTTCGCCTAATTAGGGTACTTTCCTCTCTGGATAGACGTCTCCACCAGAAACAACAAAAATATGAAGTTTGCCTGGCTCTTAGGATAGTTTGCTAGAAATGCAAACTTAGGTATTTATAGACCAAGGATGTTTGGACACCAAGGAATTTCCAAAACCGAAAGTATTCTCAAGATATGCAATAAATGCCCAAATCGGTTTTCATAATTCCTGGAAATGCGTTGTCCAATATTTTCCGAAATCTCTCAATAGAAAATCTCCAATTAGTAAATGCACATTACTAATTTTTATTCTCTAGAGATATGCATTTAATTGCTGGTAATTAAAGCATATAAAACTAACAACCTTAATTAAAAGATTCTTAACTTATTTCGGACCGGGATCTCCTTGAGTAATTAAGGAATATCTTTGAACAATAAAAGATAAGAGTTACTATTCGTGTTCAAAGTATGTTGACATCTTTTCTTTGTAAATCATCTTTCATATTTACAATCTTGAAATCGATTATACCACACTTCCAAACAAGTTTAGAATTGGTTCATCTGTATTCCAAGACAACTATGTGATTGATCAAGTATTAAATCATAATCATGGGTTCAATCGGTTCTACCAATCACTAGGATCGGTTATACCTTAGTATGGATTACTTGTGATCGAACACACAAGTTACCAGGATTGGTTACATCAGTTACCAGGATCGGTTACGTCAATTACCAGGACTGGTTACCATATACTCATGGTATTGCTTGTGATCGATTACACAAGTCACTAGGATCGGTTACACCAATTAATAGGACCGCTTACACCAATTATAAGGATCGATTACACAATTCTTTTGTGATCGGTCACACCAATTACAAGGATCGGTCACACCAATTACAAATATCGATCATACCATCTCAGGTGATTACTTAGGATCGGTTACACTAATTAATCAAAACTAGTCATACCAAATCATAAGTCAGGTATTGCGATTAGTTATACCAAGATACATAACAAGTTATGATCGATTCTACTAACTCACACATGTTGGTAATCCAAAGATATGTAATGAATAACAATACCAATAAGCTTAGTGATTTCCCTTTCGATTCATAAAACAAGTTCATGAATGTACTTCCTTTAAACAAATGTAAACATTGTTTCCTAGGATGAAATCGTCACCTTTACCCATACACATAATCACAATAGCATTCATAAGATTATGTCGATGTCATATCTATGAAGTTCAAAAGATAAGCGTTATACTTCGTAGTCTAATTCCTTAATACTATGATCATATGATCATGTCTCACTACTAGAGTAAAGTAATCATTCACAGCTTCGTATTTATGTTTTCAATATAACACGACTTGAAAGATACGTTAGGAATGAAACAGTTCAAGTCAATATTACTAACCTCAAGAGGAAGGATGATGTCGTCGTTGTAGCTCGTTGCTTCGTCACATTCTTCAGGTCTTCGAGTAATACTTGTATGTCTCATATTCCTAGACTTTCTAGTCTAACCTATACGGAGTTGTCTCTAGTACATAATCAAGCGACTCTTAGATGAGTTTTGATTCACTAAAATATGACAACTAAACTTGACATACCAACGCTTGGTGGGTTCAACCGAGCTATGCTCTAACACAAACGATGAATCTCTTTCAAAGAATTATTTCTAATCACTAGGCCCGTAGTTGTCCCCAGGATTATTGAGTGACCTTCGAGGTGACGTGCCATGACGAAATTGGAACAGAGAGTGAGAGGGAGACAAGTAATAACAGAGGCGAAGAATCAATGTTAGGAAAATAATGAAGGCGAGAAGAATTTATACTAGGAACATTTATTACTGTAAAGAGAATGCTAGACGGATGAGGAGCAATCCAATCAATAGCAAGAATTGAACACGTGGAGGAAAAGCAACCTCACCGTTTATCGGGCACATTAAAAGAACTTAAATCGACCCAAGAAGGAAGGGATGTAACAAAGGAGGCTTTGGGAAAACTAAACCCGAAAAGGGAACAATCAGAATAGGAATCAATCGACAGAATGTCTGTACTAGGGGCTCCAAGAAGGCGAAGAGCAAGGACGGAGACTTAATCGGCTTTGAAGATCTACACCATGAACAACATGGAGCCAACAATAACAAGGGCTTCGGAAAAGGTTGAATCGAAGGAATGAAAGGAGATGTCAAAAATAAAGCTAAAGTGCAAACTGACTGTTGCCATAATCACAGATTTGGAAAACAGCCAAGGGGCTAATGAAAGCACTCGGATTCGGCAAGAGCCGAAGACACTAGAATGGGGGCTTCGGGTGGTGCCAAGCCGAAGCCACCATTGACGATGACATAGCACAGGCAGGTTGCCCTCAGAAGATGATTAGTGGTTGCCTAAATAAACCCCATTGTAATAGTACACGTGTACGACTAATGACAGAAGCATTACCAGAAAAGGTATTAGTGTACACGTGTACGATACCTTCATATCAGGCTTTTCCTATAAAAGGAGAGCTATCCCGATTCTAGGAACCATACCCATCCCCAAATTTGGATGGGATATACCCAAAGGTAATGAAGTTTCAAACGATTTGTGGAAATTATAAGGCACCTTCAAGTTGACACCTTAATAAAACTGTGTATGTCATGATTTTATGTAGTTGCACGAATGTGGAATCATCGAGGGGCTATGATATTCGCGATCAACACAAGGAACAGAGAAGCTGCGAAAACAGATTCAGACTCACCTTGTAGATGTGCTACGAAAAACCTAATTTTGTACGACGCATGCCATGCCATGCCGTCTTTTGGATTCATGAAATACACTCCACTCTTTTGTCTTTAATTTCTGAGGTGTCTCATCTTTGTTTTGTATTGTCGTAATGCTCAATTTTTTTTACAGGAATAATAAAATTCTACGCGTGGTAAATCATTTTATTCTATTAGAATGTGGTGAATTGGGAGCATTATAATTTTTTTGAGCACATTGGCAAGGACATGACAGTCGTGAACTCCATTTCTCATGTTCGGCAGTTTTTAACACCTCATTCGCTAAACCGGAGAATGATGTAGCTGTATCCTCCATTTCGGTTGTTTGAACATTGATACCCTAAAATAGCAAGCACAAGCAGCAAAGTATCTCAAAAACAAATGGGTAATAGGGGTAGAAGTTTTAGAATGTACTGGATTTTGTTACGTTATTATCATTTGAAATCCACCCTTGGGCTTCGCCATGTGAGTGAAGAATGTCACTTTAAGCATGTGAGAATAAGCATGTTAACAGATCCAACCTCTGTATAAGTATGCACACTGGTTTGATACTACTAGCATTCTATCAGTTTTCTACCCCTAAGCAAAAGAAGTTGTATATTTGGTACGTTGGTATCTTTATAGCTGTAGTTACAATACAAAGAAGTTTTCTATTTCAAAATTAGATCAACCATTAGCCAATACAACTAAACTAAAGCAATAAGACTGGATTAGGCAACCATGTGACAACTACTTTTATATGTTAGAGTAGAAGCAGGAGTGGTTAGTGCACAAGCTTTTGGGTTTTGATCCATTCAGCTGTATATTTGAAAGACTAGAAGAAAAAAAAAAAAAAAAAAAAACCCTCAACTTCCTCAAATTTTCATAAAGCTTGCTTTGGGCCTTTTTTAGCTTCGCTAGTTCCTGGGTCAAGAGAAAATGAGCTTGTGTCATTTGCCACAAGGGAAAGGTTGAGCTCCCCTCAACCAACGGTACCATAAATCACACTAGATGAAGTAAACTCGTATCTTTTCTTGATTTCATAAATTGAACCGTACCACCACTACCTCTCGCAGTAAATGATGTCACATTTATTGCTAGGTTAACACCTTTCTTACATAAGTAATCACTGTTATTCATTACAGTACTTAATTAATGACATTATAATTGATTGAAAAATTGAAATGTTTAAATCGAGGAAAACAAAAGATTGGTTATTACTCTACTGAACCCAAAGTTTGATTCCCTTTCTCTTTTTGGTAAGTCTTGTAAACTAGGGTAGGAAAGTCATGATGATAAAACCAGTCACGATGCGTGTTTCTGAGATAAAATTTAATTCAAAGCAACGTTTTGAGACACCAGCTGCAGAGTACAACATAGAGGGAAATAGACATATAGAGAGAGATCTTGAGTTTGCTTACGGTGTTTGTGGCAGTACGGAGACCATATCCCTTCTCGTTGATGTAAACAGCTGCCATTGATGTATGTCAGTTTTGACATTACAGAATTAGTATTTTATGAAGGATGAAATATGTCATTACAAAATTAGTATTTTATGCCCTAAATATATTAACCTTTCTTTTCTACGAATAATGGTGTTGCCTATCAGCTGGCTCTTCAGAAATTCATTCAGGTATGTGGTTTGCCTTCCTCTTATTGCGTCAATGACATTGCCTTCTATATATTCCTTGGCAGTCACTTATTTTGATGCAGTTAAGAAGCAAATCCCTGTCCAATTTACTTTATCTGCAAGAGATTCCATTCTGTGGCAATGTAACCAGATCAAACATGCTCAAGATTATCTTTTGGCCGTTCCTATCAGTGGGTTAGACCAATGCCTCGGGCCAAGACACTTCAGAGCAGTTGTTTGTTATCGCCTTGGTATCCCTTTGTCTGTGGAAGATGGCTTGTGCACTTGTTGTAATAGACCTATGAATATATAGGTGATCATGCACTTCACTGTGCCAATGATGTTGGCCTCAAGTTTCGTCATGACTTAGTTCGTGATGTTATTACGGATATTCGTTACAAAGCTGGTGTTCCTGCACGCAAAGAAGTCGCTTTGGGTTTCTCGTCAGTTGATAATAAGGATTTACATCCAGCAGACATCCTTGTCTTCAACTGGGAAAATGGTCAAGACGTTTGTATGGATGTTACAGGAGTCTCACCCTTCACTGGCGATGGAGTTCGTGCTTTCATCCCAGGTCAAGCCATTTCGAAAGCTATTTCGCGTAAGCGGTCTAAATACTTGAATGAATGTGTTGCGCATAGTTATGGTTTGGGGGTTTTAGCTTTCACTACTTTAGGGGAGCTAATCGAAGATACTGTTTGTTTCTTCAAGGGTCTGAAAATTTGCTTAGTTAGTAATGATGCTGGGAGTGGTCTTGGTAGTTTTATTTTTCATAGATTGGGTATTGCTATTCAAAAGGGTGTTGGTGCCCAGCTTGTTGCTTGGCTGCCAACTAAAAACCCTGGTGTGTAATTTCTTTTATATATTTTAAAATACAATAATAATAATAAAAAAAAAGAAAAAAAGAAATTTACCCTAAATAGAGATTCTAACGGTACTGATTGAGGATGAACAAACATCAACATAGTGTTGTGAATCGATCGAGATCCAAAGTTAGAAAATCGTATGCATTCTTTTGTATAACAACTTATGAAGAAACTAGTCTGATATTGTTGATGGTGGTTTTCGGTTCAAGGTCAAAATTGTGAAACCCTGTTTTTAATGCGTTGTCATCCTGCAAAGGAACATAAGCCATTTGAAAGTGTTGAGTGCATAAACCTCTTCGCTAACAGATGTATTGAGCAATTCAATATATTTGTATATATATATATATATATAAAATTCACTCAAATTGGTGCATGAAGCAACAATTAAAGATATTCTGTAAATTTTAACCTACTGCATTATTCACTAATGCATTGACCTGCCTAGTATTTTCCTATGCAATGTTCCCAGCCAAACTCTCAATATTGGCATGACATGACGATTAATGTTCACTCGCAGCGGAGTAGCATGAATCTCCCGAAGTGTCAGTATAGAGACCTGCATGAAAACATTCACATAGGCTACACCACCCTCTGACAAAGAGATAAGCGTGTTTACACACTTTTTAATTAAAAGTTAGCGAGATCGAACGCGTTTAAATTCCTTAAGGAAAATCTAGGCTGTCCATATCAGTCTTAAAAAACGATCACGGCCACATGATTTGGCCACACAATTCAACAGGCCTAGCCTACTCCTAGCGGAACTAGGCGATCATCATGATGACCACCGATGAGCCCACTAACATCCCGACCGATCGGATTCCATCTAGTACACCCGCAACACTTTTGAACGCTAACCCTAACATGGGTGATCGCGTTGTTGAAAGATGAGCTCAAACGAGCTAAGACCGGCAAAAACGGTCTCAAAAACATCACGACCTCCCAACTTGTCTAGCCTAGTTGGACGGCCTAAATCTTCTCTCAAATGATCAAAAGGGTACTGGCGTGTTCACCGGCGACCCAAGTACATTCTTGGTCAATCAACTTGCCCACGACAAACAAGAAACGTGTTGAATCGCTCGCCCAAAGAAGGGTGATCGCGCGATTTTTAAAACCCTAAAATTAAGTCAGCGGCGTTATGCAACTGTCGCAAATCGATCATGTCCGTCCATCTTCGCCAGCTTGGTCGAACAGCTTAGATCGAATTCTAGATGGACAACAGCGTGGCACTGTGATCACCGGCCACCCCTTTTCCATGAGGAGCGATCGGCCAAGCCATGGCTTGCTCATATGGACTTCGAACGATTACCCAAAAGAGGATGGTCGCGCTGCTTGCATAATCTAACGGCAGTACACAACTGCCGTAAATCATCTCGTCCATCCAACTTCGCTAGCCTAGTCGGATGGTTTAGATTAGAAGGCCAACAGGGTAACGCTGTGATCATCGGCCACCCCTCCTCCACAGGGAGCGATCGACCAAGTGGTAGCTCAACCATAGGATTCTCAAACGATCTCCCAAAGGTGGCCGGTCACGCTACCTTTTTTAAGACGTTAAATTCACGACCATTTTGAACGAACTCTAAAACAACGATGTTTCTTGCACATTGATTATTTCCAGCTGCTTGTTTAAAAGCGATGCTTTATATACATCGATTATAAGCGATGTTTTATAAATATCAATTTCACAAATAATTTTGTTATTTGACCTAAAAGCACTATGTGCTGCTTTTGGCGGTGATCGGATTCCATCTAGTACACCCGCAACACTTTTGAACGCTAACCCTAACATGGGTGATCGCGTTGTTGAAAGATGAGCTCAAACGAGCTAAGACCGGCAAAAATGGTCTCAAAAACATCACGACCTCCCAACTTGTCTAGCCTAGTTGGACGGCCTAAATCTTCTCTCAAATGATCAAAAGGGTACTGGCGTGTTCACCGGCAACCCAAGTACATTCTTGGTCAATCAACTTGCCCACGACAAACCAGAAACGTGTTGAATCGCTCGCCCAAAGAAGGGTGATCGCGAGATTTTTAAAACCCTAAAATTAAGTCAGCGGCGTTATGCAACTGTCGCAAATCGATCGTGTCCGTCCATCTTCGCCAGCTTGGTCGAACAACTTAGATCGAATTCTAGATGGACAACAGCGTGGCACTGTGATCACCGGCCACCCCTTTTCCATGAGGAGCGATCGGCCAAGCCATGGCTTGCTCATATGGACTTCGAACGATCACCCAAAAGAGGATGGTCGCGCTGCTTGCATAATCCAACGGCAGTACACAACTGCCGTAAATCATCTCGTCCATCCAACTTCGCTAGCCTAGTCGGATGGTTTAGATTAGAAGGCCAACAGGGTAACGCTGTGATCATCGGCCACCCCTCCTCCACAGGGAGCGATCGACCAAGTGGTAGCTCAACCATAGGGTTCTCAAACGATCTCCCAAAGGTGGCCGGTCACGCTACCTTTTTTAAGACGTTAAATTCACGACCATTTTGAACGAACTCTAAAACAACGATGTTTCTTGCACATTGATTATTTCCAGCTGCTTGTTTAAAAGCGATGCTTTATATACATCGATTATAAGCAATGTTTTATAAATATCAATTTCACAAATAATTTTATTATTTGACCTAAAAGCACTATGTGCTGCTTTTGGCGGCGAGTCTCACGACTTCACCCATTTATTCGAGACATCAAACGTGTCACAAACTAGGGGATGCTCACTGGGGTATTGGTCTAGCAGTTTATAGCGTGCGGCGTGCAACGCGCCCATTACGAGAAAGTGTTAGGAAAGGACGGACGGTTAATAGCAATGGGAGTAGTGGGTGAAAGTGTGCCCAGTTTTCCCTCGTAATGGGAACGTAGTGATCACCACTTTTTACACAAACCCACTTCTCCACTACTTAACTGCCTCCACTTCCTACTTGATCAGGGGTGCTCTCAATGACTTGTATAAATAGGTTCTCAACCTATTTGGAAAAGGGAGAAGTGTTATCAACACAAGTATCCAGAAAATACCAAGAACTGATAGCATACGTTCTACAAGCCAGTTCCACATTCTGATACAAGTCATAAAACAACCACACCTTCATAATTCAACATTCTGATCTCAAACACCTTCTTCACTTCCCTCCCTAAGATCAACCCTTCTCCTTCACTTTGTGACCGAATTAAATCTGGAACAGTCATTTCTTGGTTTAGGCCAGAGTCTTACAGATTGATCTCTCGAATCTAAAAGTACTCTTGTGCAGTACATTTATTTAGGGTTTGATTTCTTTTCTCATCAACACACCCAATTTACCAAAAACAGCAGAATCAGTTTTTACCCCAAAAAAACTGGCGACCACAGTGGGAGATTAATCTCTCGGTTGCAAGATCAATTTTCAATTTCATTTCAATTTTCTCAAATTCAAGATGGTAGATCTTATGTCTGGGTCAGTTACCAATCCTGATGCTACTAGCGCTGATAACATTCCTGGTGTCAATATCCCTGCTGTTAACACCAATGTACCGCCTGCCAGCATAGTCAACGCATCGCATGGTGTTACATCCTCTAGCACTAACACCAGCAGCGCCGGAAGCATCCCCTCTGGCGTGACGCCTCCTATTACCAGAGCCAGAGCCGCTGCTACTCCTAATATTTCTTCGAGCATGACGCCTCCAATCACCAGGGCTGCTACCATTCCTCCATCAGGACGAGATACTGGAGGAGCCATAGGAAACCCACCTCCTATTACCATTGCCGATTTAATGGAGAGACGGGAAATTCTTACTAAAGCTCAGACGGACGTGGCTACAACTCAGAAGGAGGTACTCACTTTTCTCAAGACGCTAACGGAAAGATTACCACCAGAACCGTGTCGACCCAAAATGGAGCAGACAAGGAACACTTTCATGACACCTGGCACGAGTACTTCAGTAGGGCGTATCTTTATGGATGAAGAAGTTCGTGTAGCTCCTGAACGACCAACAGAAAGGAATCAACAGTCCAACTTTATCACACGAGAGGACTTGGAACGACTTCTCCAGAATCGAGTCAGAGAAAATCCAGCCACCATTCATCAACATCAACCTCCTTATCCTCCTGACGTGCAAAGAGTTCCCCTTCTAAGAGGATATTCTTCTCCCCAGTTCTCTCTTTACGACGGTACTGGTAACGCTCGTGAACACATCTCTCGTTTTTTTGGAATCACTAGGAGAGCATGAATACAACCACGTCCTCTACCTGAAAGAATTATCAAAATCACTCACTAGAAGGGCATACACCTGGTACAACAACATCGCACCAAACAACATAGGTAATTGGTGTGAAATGGTTACCGCTTTCCACAAGAAATATTTCTTTGTGTCTGAGAAAATCACTTTATCAGAATTGGGAAGGATGTTTCAGTGAAACAATGAACATCCAAATGATTATGTCAAGAGATTCAGGATTCAAGCACTAGATTGTCATGATCCAAATGTAACTGAGCATCCATTGGTGGAGTTGTGCATTAATGGCATGGTACCCATCTATCGCGCTTTACTAGAGAACCTGCGTTTCCAAACATTTTCTGAACTTCATGAAGCTGCTAAGCGTTCGGCCACAACAGCACCGACATTGCTGGAGAGGACCCGCCAGAAATGAAGATGCACATGAGACTCGAGGAAGCAGACGTCTCACCAACAAACAATACAATGCTGGACCCTATGTAAGTGTAGTGGGTGAAGGAGGAAAGAGAAAAGCTCCAGCGGCGGAACAACAACCCAAACGTGTGGTACTAGCGCATCAGGTAGCTCCACCACGGAAGGTCGCGACTAAGGCGCCTACACAACAACAAGAAACTGGAGATGCTGCTCCAAACTTCCCGTTCCCAATAGAGGAAGTAATTGAGCTCATGGAAGCATGGATTCAGGATGATGCCATCAAACTACCTCCTATCAGACACCCACTAACTGAGGAAGAGATAGCAAATCCCAAATATTGCCGTTACCACAGGTTCGTTAATCATCCCACCAATGAATGCAACAAGCTGAAGCGCATTTTCAAGGAAAAATAGATGTGGGAGAACTTCAATTAGGCACTGAGGGAGTTCACAAAGACCCTCTCCCAGTCAGAAACTGTACACTTTCTGGGGACTCTGCTCACAAGACCGTGCAATCTATGATGGAGCGTGTACGTGAAATTCTTTATTTCTCCAAGGCACAACGTTAAGATATATTTGCATCTCTCAATCGTATTGTGTCAGGCAAGCGGCTGTTTTCAGTCAGAGAAGCTACTCCTAAACCCCAATCTCTCTTAGGAGGCGCTGTTGGAAAATACAACTGGGACTGCTGACCACTGCCCACCTGAAGGGTGTCGAGTTTGACAGCACGTTGATTGACGCAACCTATGACTTCAACGTTGTCACCATCAAGACTCTGAAAGCCGCAAAGATCCCAAAAAAGAAGCCGTTCACTGTCCAACCATGATCAAAAACTCGGAAGGGGAGTCTAGAGACGCTTATGGGTACATCAATCTCGAAATAAAGGTGGGAGATGCTCTAACGTACGCCAAATGTCATATTATCAAAGAATGCCCAAATTATGATATGGTTCTGGGGCGCTCGTGGGTGCATAGCAACAAAGCAAAGCTGGGAGTATGTCCCTTACCAGTATCTATACCCGAAAGGATTTCCAACAATCCATCCAACCCTGAGGATTATTTGCTGCCGTATCAACAACTTGCCAATGTGACCCAATTGCCTGGAGAGACCCCGGTGATGTACATTCGTTGATTCCGAACCCAAGTAAGTCTTATTGAACAACCCTTTCTGCAATCAGTCACTCCTCCTTCCGTCAAGGGCCGGGGACTTGACCCGATCGTCAACCCAGCTGTCACTAGGAGATGTGAATGGGGTGTTGGGCCTTTCAAATATTTTATTAACAATTTAGAAGATGTCACAGTCAAAGAGGGGAATATGTAAAGGAAAAAGAAAGAACAAGATATTCAAGGGAAATCATCAAGCAGCAACATATTCTTGTTGGAAGGCACCGTATGCCGAAGAGCAGCCTGCTTCAACATTGAGACGGTTTCTCAATCACCACCTCTTTTCACCAATTTTGAAAATCATTTCACGGACCGGGAAGCAATGAATCTGAAGGTGGCGCACGTACCCAGTGACACTCCCAATTCACAATTGCTTCTTCAGAAATCACGTTGCACGTGTCATCAATTGAAGATAAGGCCTCTCTCATCCGTTTAGCCCACAATATGTGACTTATTGGGTCTCTAGATTCGTGGAAAAGCTCCCATTCTTCTACATACCTAGCCGGCACACCACAAATCTTCAAGAAACGTGTAATCTGCAAGAGGAATATCAAACAGAAGGTTGGCCGAGCCATAATTGTTATTTTTCCCTACTCTAAATTGCTGTTACTAGCGTTACATGTGTGGAAATAATATTGTGGAAGAGGTACCTCTTCCCATGAGAAGAAAACACAGACTTGCTAGCCATTACTATTTGTGTGCTGTCTTCCTATCCGCTATGCCGTATCAATAGAATGGGAAGAGATCATATTGCAAAATCGCGTTTTAGGAATGAATATCATGAACACAGGCTACCGAAGAGCACTACATCTAAAGTTTCAAGATATTGCGAGATCTTTCTAAGAATTTGGATTTCTTAGTCGGGAGATTTCATTCATTCATCCAACTGGAAACATAAAATCATGAAAGCAGCATGAATGAAGGATTATTATTTGATGAATCCCTAGCTCCAGCCGCATGAAACGAAAGACTACTAAACATCAAAGAAGTATCATCAACGCCAGGGTCAATGGCGCATTTACTGGAACCCTCTCCAGAAGCCGCTTCAACATCCTCTTCGGAAGCTGCACCAACATTCATTTCGGAGCCCGCTTCAACCTCTTCTCCAGATGACACTCCTCCTATACACTCTTCGGAAGTTGCCCCGACATCCTTTTCAGAAACTGCTTCAACAGCCTTTTGAGGGTATTCTGGTTCGTCCACGTCAGAGTCGAGGATCATGACACCGTCATGAATAGGATGTTCATGTTTATCCAGGAGTTCACGTTCGCCCGGGAGCTGCTCATGCTCCACCCTCCGGCACTTTATCCAGGCAGCAAACCTTTAAGTCCCAGCACTTGTTGGCTGAGATGCTTCATCGCGCCTCCATTTTTCCTCCATGCCAACCGAAACCAGGAAAACTTGGACACGCTCTCAGTCGATGCTCAGATGTACAAGGGACTTGGAATGCAGTTTGAGATACCAACCAACCGTCTGCCTGATCTACCTGGGGCCAACCGACATCATGCTAGGGGAACGCTCATCTGGACGCCTCGTGCCATGTTCCAAGGACAAGCCGACCTACCTCTCCTGGTAACATCTGTCTACTTTTCCTCATAAGTTTTATCTTTATTTGTCACCATCTAGTGCTTACCCCGCAACAATGTCACTATTACGTACTAAGCAGGGGACTTAATGTTGATGGTGGTTTTCGGTTCAGGGTCAAAATTGTGAAACCCTGTTTTTAATGCGCTGTCATCCTGCAAAGGAACATAAGCCATTTGAAAGTGATGAGTGCATAAACCTCTTCGCTCACAGATGTATTGAGCAATTCAATATATTTGTATATATATATATAATTCACTCAGAATGGTGCATGAAGCAACAATCCCAGATATTCTGTAATTTTAACATACTGCATTATTCACTAATGCATTGAACTGCCTAGTATTTTCTTATGCATGTTCCCAGCCGAACTCTCAATATTGGCATGACATGACGATTAATGTTCGCTCGCAGCGGAGTAGCATGAATCTCCCGAAGTGTCAGTATTGAGACCTGCATGAAAACACTCACATAGGCTACACCACCCTCTGACAAAGAGATCAGCGTGTTTACACACTTTTTAATTAAAAGTTAGCGCGATCGAAAGCGTTTAAATTCCTTAAGGAAAATCTAGGCTGTCCATATCAGTCTTAAAAAACGATCACGGCCACACGACTTGGCCACACAATTCAACAGGCCTAGCCTACTCCTAGCGGAACTAGGCGATCATCATGATGACCACCGGCGGGCCCACTAACATCCCGACCGATCGGATTCCATCTAGTACACCCGCAACGCTAACCCTAACATGGGTGATCGCGCTGTTGAAAGATGAGCTCAAACGAGCTAAGACCGGCAAAAACGGTCTCAAAAACATCACGACCGCCCAACTTGTCTAGCCTAGTTGGACGGCCTAGATCTTCCCTCAAATGATCAAAAGGGTACTGGCGTGTTCACCGGCGACCCAACTACATTCTTGGTCAATTGACTTGCCCACGACAAACCAGAAACGTGTTGAACTGCTCGACCAAAGAAGGGTGATCGAGCGATTTTTATAACCCTAAAATTAAGTCAGCGGCGTTATGCAACTGTCGCAAATCGATCGTGTCCGTCCATCTTCGCCAACTTGGTTGAACAGCTTAGATCGGATTCTAGATGGACAACAACGTGGCACTGTGATCACCGGCCACCTCTCTTCCATGAGGAGTGATCGGCCAAGCCCTGGCTTGCTCATATGGCCTTCGAACGATCACCCAAAAGAGGATGGTCGCGCTGCTTGCATAATCCAACGGCAGTACACAACTGCCGCAAATCATCTCGTCCATCCAACTTCGCTAGCCTAGTCGGATGGTTTAGATTTATTTTTAGGAGGCCAACAGGGTAACGCTGTGATCATCGGCCACCCCTCCTCCACAGGGAGCGATTGACCAAGTGGTAGCTCACCCATAGGGTTCTCAAACGATCGCCCAAAGGTGGCCGGTCACGCTACCTTTTTTAAGACGTTCAATTCGCGACTAATTTGAACGAACTCTAAAACAACGATGTTTCTTGCACATCGATTATTTTCAGCTGCTTGTTTAAAAGCGATGCTTTATATACATCGATTATAAGCGATGTTTTATAAATATCAATTTCACAAATAATTTTATTATTTGACCTAAAAGCACTATGTGCTGCTTTTGGCGGCGAGTCTCACGACTTTACCCATTTACTCGAGATATCAAACGTGTCACAAACTGGGGGATGCTCACTGGGGTATTGGTCTGGCGGTTTACAGTGTGCGGCGTGCAACGCGCCCATTATGAGAAAGTGTTAGGAATGGACGGACGGTTAACAGCAATGGGAGTAGTGGGTGAAAGTGTGCCCAGTTTTCCCTCGTAATGGGAACGTGGTGATCACCACTTTTTACACAAACCCACTTCTTCACTACTTAACTGCCTCCACTTCCTACTTGATCAGGGGTGCTCTCAATGACTTGTATAAATAGGTTCTCAACCTATTTGGAAAAGGGAGAAGTGTTATCAACACAAGTATCCAGAAAACACCAAGAACTGATAGCTTACGTTTTGCAAGCCAGTTCCACATTCTGATACAAGTCATCAAACAACCACACCTTCATAATTCAACATTCTGATCTTAAACACCTTCTTCGCTTCCCTCCCTAAGATCAACCCTTCTCCTTCACTTTGCGACCGAATTGAATCTGGAACAACCATTTCTTGGTTTAGGCCAGAGTCTTACAGATTGATCTTTCGAATCTAAAAGTACTCTTGTGCGGTAAATTTGTTTGGGGTTTGAATTCGTTTCTCATCAACACACCCAAATTTACCAAAAATAGCAGAATCAGTTTTTACCCTAAAACAGATATCTAAACTTGTGAATATATAAACATATCTTCTTCTTTTCTTTCTTTTTTCTTTTTCTTTTACAGAGAAAAGAACCCAAAAATTAGAAGGTACCTATTTGTTACATACAAAACTACGATGCAACCTTTTAAATGAGAGCAAAAATCATGAGGCAGCAGGTTTTCAGAAAATAAAAAATCGCTAGCTAAGGTAACCAACAATTTATAGATCTAAGATGATCGGTAGTAGCTTCTTCTGATGGTCTTACATATGCACAAAGAAAAAGCAAGAACGATTTGCTTGTAGATTAAGCAGGTTTGAAATATATTTAGTACCCATATTTAAAAAAACTTAAGATCATCAGCAATATCAAATCACAAAGATAAACAAGATATTTGAAAAACTTAAGTTCATAAAACACAACAAAAAAATCTTTCTATTAAGAACAGAAATTAGAGATTATATACCTTATTTATATTTGAAATTAAAGAGAGGAGATGAAAGTTATATCCAATTCTTAAACTCCACTGTTAAAACTTAGCTTCTTCTTCTTCATCATCATGTTTCATATAAAGATATTAATACGGAGAAGCAGAAGATATTCTTAACACAAAAAGCAAATAAGTGAAAGAAATATGAAACAACAAAAAAAAAACGCCAATCACGATAGAGAGATATTGTTGGGAGAGAGTGAGAGATCCCATTTTTATATAGAATTTTGGGATTGCTATTGCCTTCCGTACTGTGACGTGAATTTTCCCACCTGCCCTAGTTAACTAAATACAGTAATTACTAACCATGTAGGTCTATATTTGTTGATGGAAAACTACTAACCATTTTGATTAATTGGAATCATATCTCCCTCCCTAGTGGTACGAGTATGCTAATTAAATTCTTTTGTATTGGTACAACATTATGAGCTCTTATTGATCGATTTCTTCTTTCCATCCATTGTCTTCTCTTATGTTTCTCTCTGTCTAGTCTAGAATACAAAATGCATCTGTTTGTGCGTAGGGTCTCTGAAACGGTTTGGTCAAAACTTGAATGGGATATTAATGGGCGCTTAATTTCCAAACCATAGTCATAAATTACCGTATCTATTACCACACGATCGACATACTATGGATTGAGAGGATTTTGTAAGGGAAAATCTCAGCCATCAGTTAGAAAATTGGATATATCTCAACCGTTGCGTGACACAACAAACACTCCTATTTCATATCAATTGCGTGACACAACAAACATATAATGGATTTCCCCTAAAAGTACATATAATACCCAATTGGAAGAAACCAATGCTAAGGGAAGGTCTGTACAAAATCTATTTTCTAGTAAGAATTTCACAATAAACCAAGGTGTTGGAACAAATTATTTGTAGAATTTAAAGTATCTAATACGACCACCCCTTCACACTAAATAGCAGTTTCAACTTAATAATTTAAATAAACCAAGTTTGACAGTATTTGAAAATCCACAGGCTGATGCAGTATTTGTTAGAATCCATTAGAGATGTACATGATCCGCCCGTACCCGCTAAATCCGTGGGTTTTTAATCCGAACCCGCCCATTATGGGTGCGGGGTTGGTTATGAAAATAAAAACCCGTTGTTTGTGGGTGCGAGGTTGGTATTAGCTAAAACCCGCCCGAAAAAACCCGCAAAATATATATCATTGATAAAACTAATCCTAGCCGTCCATTATTGAAACCCTAATACTAGTAGATAGGATAACTGGATAACCCTCATTCACTTTCTACACTCTTCCTCTCTGTTCGGCCTCTTCTTCCTCCTCAGTTCTTCTTCTTCAACTACGAAGCTACGACAATTACCTGTCTACTTCTTCACCAACAGTCCAACAACAACAACAACAACTTCGAATCTTCACCAACAATCGACAACAATCGAAAAATCAACAGATTCAACACTTAATCTTCATCTGTGAACTTCCTAGGTATGAAAATTTTGGGGTTTTTATTATTTTTTCTCTCACTTAATCAGTTAATGTTCATCTGTGAATTATTATTATACTGTTCTTATGTTTTGTTTTGATTTGATTTGTTTCAATTTGATTTTCTGGAATCAATCAGTGTATCAATATATGGATCCAATGATTTTGATATGAATGGTGTGTAAATTTTGTGATGTAGACGAGGAAGTTCAAAGTAGCCTTAGTTTCTTGCTTTTCTCTACAATAAGGTTGTCAATACATTTGGGTATATCATGAATTGTAGGTAGATTTTGAAATTAAATTTAAAGTATTGTAGTGTCACGGTAGGGGAATGTAAATTTGGATTTCATTGACATCTCGGTAAGGGAATGTAAATTTGGGAACCGAAGTTTGTGTTGTTGGTAGTAGAAAGCCCTCCCCAAGTCTGAAAATGTTTTGTTTTGTGTTTACCCTATTGCTCAAGACCATGTTTCTCATCTTGTAATTACTGTGGTACATCTTGTAAAAGACATACAGTTAGTTTCTACAGTTTCATCTAGAGAAAGTTCAGTTAGAGCTTAATTAGAAAGTCCTTGCTGTAACAGTCAAAGTCGATTGGTTATTTGGTTTTATCTGAATCTGTATTTGTCAGTAAAGATGTTAAAGGAATGTAACATAAATTTCAATTTGGTTGCAGATATGTTTAAAACGTCGGGATCAGAAGTCTTTGATCCTCGAGGATGATAGGAGGAGAGACTTGAAGATGATAGGAGAGAGACTTGGGGATGATAGGAGGAGAGACTTGAAGATGATAGAAGAGAGACTTGAAGATGATATAAGAGACATGAGTCACTTATTGTTGGTCTGCAAACTTTTATTGTTTAAATTTTAATCTTAACTTTGAACTAGTAGTAGTGTTTAAACTTGTTTTTATTGGAAGTAGTTGTACACTAGTACTTGTTTAAGCTTAACAATGAAGATTATGTTTATGGTTTGGTTTGTTAAGTAATTAAGAACTTAAGTAAGAAGTAAGTTTAAACTTTAAAACATGTGTGTGTGATGATCATTGAACTACAGGTGAAAAACTTGCAGAAAATATTGAACTGTAACTTGAAGCGGGTATAAACCTGAACCCGACCGACCCGTAGCGGGCGGGTCAAAAAACACGCCCGGTGCTTGTGGGTGCGGTGTTGGTTATGAAAATAAAAACCTGTTGCTTGTGGGTGTGGGGTTGGTATTAGCTAAAACCCGACCCGCCCGACCCATGTGCATCTCTAGAATCCATATCTTACCGCCTATTTTGCATTATTCTATGGATATTTTGGGGTTTGAACCAAGGTAAGTTTATACTGGTTGATCAACAACAAACAAAACTGTGAAGTATTCAAGGGAAATAGGGGAATATATGCGCCAGGGTGGTTCACATCGGATCCACCAATGAACTTAGATATAATTTTTGGACATGTAAACCAAATTAAAGTCAGATGGGAGGAGTTGAAAAAAAAATATATACTGGCATGGTGCCGCTGTGTTTGGAGAAATGAATCTCTTTTTTTCTACGACATTCAAGTATTGCAAAAGAAGCAGGAAATACTTTTAACGAGAAATGAATCAAATGAAACAGAGGTACGAACCTAAAAGCTTGGACTATCACCGGGTTAAACACAAATAAACTTTAATTGACAATGGGGACAAAGATTATAATTATATTCTGATCAAAACAAAACAAAAAAAAGATTATAATTATATAGAGGCCATTCGCCAACAGATAAGTGTGAGTGTGCCTTTAAACACAAACAAAGTATATTTGACACTGAGTATGATCTAGAATTATGTTATACACGGACCTGGCATTTATTACAGTGTACACAAACAAATAATTATATAGATATAAAATTCTATTAAGTGGTGTTGTACTAAGAAATATTACATGTCATTTGAAGGATTGGTATAAAGTACCAAGACCACAGGATTTGTTAACATTAATTGATACATGGGCGCTACAATCGTCTAAAGGCACTACCTCAAACATTTCTATAATATCCGGTAAGTCGATATTAGGGTACACTTTGGTGGCATTTGTGGATGATAAAGTAAATTTCCCGGCAATAATGGCAACATGGGTTGTTATACTATTTATCCATCCTGGACCATAGGATTTGTCAACATTAATTGATACATAATAATCGTATAAAGGCACTACCTCAAACAATTAAACTAACCTTTCTCGGTATGTCGATGTTGGGGTACACTTTGGTGGCATTTGTGGATGATAAAGTAAATTTTCCCGGCAATAATGGCAACATGGGTTGCTGTGATTGTTTTCCATGGGTTTCAATTCTTAAAATTCTAGAAAACTTAAAGTTCAATGCATAAGAGGATACCTTGAAAATTCTTCACACAGGTAAAGCATACGCAAACCAATACCAAGCATGGGTGGAGGTAGCATCAATTGGTAATTTACCATCCTGATTAGCAGCATAACCCTAAAGAGCAATTTTCAATGTGGACCCCCTATCCCAGTAAATTAGAGCCTCGTTAGATACATCCATCTGGATATTGAAAGCGCGATGCCCTGGCAGAAAACAAACTTAACTGGTAAGTATCTGTACCTGAGACTTTCAATGGTGAGTAATCGCTTTCGGTAAGGTTGCCCATCAGGCCTCTGAAGCACCTATATTTTGGTGGTGGTTTTTCAAAAACCAACTACATCTTTATTGAGAATGTTTAAAAAATATGAAATCAAAATGGTTAATAACTTCAAAAATAGCTTTTAGCAACACAGTTTGTTAACCTGTAAGGTGCATGTTGTGAAGCTTAGATTGGAAGTCCTCAAACTCAAAGAAATATAAATTATACGGAATAATGGAGACAGAATAAGCATAAAGGGCAACAACGACGGTGTTCCACCTAAAGAATCCCCTCTTTTCGTAATTTGGTGGCCTAAACTTGGGCTTGGCATTGGGTAAATATAATTTCTCCATAAAGTACAAACCACCCTCTCCAATCCGCTTATCGAAACTTCCAGATAATTTTTTTAAGAATGATGGAATGTAACTCCTCTCCTTGTAATGGGATCTGTTAGTACTTCAAAATATCAACAGGGAAACAATATTAGAAGAGAACCAAAAGGCATGCGGGATTACAAACGTGAGTAGTACCTGCTCGTTAATAATAACCATATCCACACCGGCACATAGAGTCCAACTATTCCAATTTCCTAGTTACTCAGAATAATAACAACGCTTGATTTGCCTTCGTCGAGGTCCCGTAAGCTATTGAGGTGTCATGTGTCCGCTCTGTGGTCGATGATCCTACCTTCCGCGGTCTACATGTCAGTTGGGATGCCATTTCGAGTGTTTTATTTTGTTGCTATGCACACTATACAAAACAAAAACAAATTAGAACTACTTAAATGGATGGTATCTGGGTACACTATCAATTAACATTACATATACGAATTTTGGCTAACAGTGATACATTTATCAGAGATAGCACTTCTGTCCATAGAGTCAGATCGCTACAAACACAGACTTATTAGGTCTTTAAATGTGTTGGCCTGCTCTGATACAAATTGAAAAAGCGGGGGTATAACAACCACACCCAATATTTCGCTTAGCAATCTGTATGGACTAACTCCAATACACTTTTAAGAGAATCAACTAGACAGTCAGACTCAATGTTAAGAAAAATATATCAAAGAGTTATATCTCTGTTTCACAATGTAATCAGCAAATCCGCGAGCCTGATTATTATGTGAAACAACTTGAACGGTACCAAAGACCAATGTTCAAGTGTCAATCAATTTAAATCAACGAACAAGGTTGGATTATCTAATTGATTGAACTTACGCACAACCTGTGATATTTCAATTATATAAACAAATATAACGCAGAAAAGAAATAACACAGACACCAGAAATTTTGTTTACGAGGAAACCGCAAATGCAGAAAAACCCAGGGACCTAATCCATATTTGAACACCACACTGTATTAAGCCGCTACAGACACTATCCTACTCCAAGTTAACTTCGGAATGGAATGTAGTTGAGACATAACCAATCTCACACTAATCAAGGTACAGTTGCGCGCCTTACGTCTCTGAATCCCAGCAGGACTCTACGCACTTGATTTGCTTAGCTGATCTCACCCACAACTAAGAGTTGATACGACCCAAATTCGAAGACTTGATAAACAAATCTATCTTACACATAAAAGTCTATTGTATAGATAAATATGTCTCCCACAGATAAACCTATGAGTTTTGTTCCGTCTTTTGATAAATCAAGGTGAACAGGAACCAATTGATATACCGGACTTATATCCCGAAAAACAGCCTAGTAATATCAATCACCTCACAATAATCTTAATCGTATTGTAGCGAAACAATATATTGTGGAATCACAAACGATGAGACGAAGATGTTTGTGACTACTTTTTATCTTGCCTATCGGAGATTAAATCTCGAGAAAATCTTAGAGAAGATAGTACTCAATCACGATAGAAAACAGCAAGATCAGAACACGCAACTAAAGAGAAAATAGTTGGGTCTGGCTTCACAATCCCAATGAAGTCTTCAAGTCGTTAACCTACAGGGTTTCGTGAAAAACTTAAGGTTAAAGGAGAATCGACTATAGTCAAAACTAGTATCACACATGAGGTGTGGGGATCAGGTTTCCCAGTTGCTAGAGTTATCCTTTATATAGTTTTCAAATCAGGGTTTGCAATCAATGTTACCTTGGTAACAAAGCATTCAATATTCACCGTTAGATGAAAACCTGATTAGACTCAAGCTAATATCTTTCAACCGTTAGATCGAACTTAGCTTGTTACACAAAAATGAGAAGTGACTTCATTTAGATATGGATAACCGTACCTAAACGTGTGCACCTTGTTGGCTCAACAATAGTTAACCGAAGGTAGCCATATGAACACTTTCATATCAACCATATTCATCTTAACCATAACTAGTTCAAATGACTCAAATGAAACTAGTTCTAGAGTTGTTCAATTGTTTATATTCTCATAGAAGTATACAAGACACAATTGAAATAAAATCGATTTTGATTCACACGACTCAAGTCATGAACATTATAGCCACGGTTTGCAAAAGATTGCATTCCTTATTATATAAATGTATTAGTTCATGAACAAACTGATTTTAGAACATTATCCACTAGGTATGAAAACAGGTACGCATACCTTAGTGGCTGGGTTCGCAAGTACGCGAACTGGTATGCATACCTTCCAACCTCAGCAGAAATTGCCGGACCTGAACCTCACGCCAGTACGCGTACCGGTATGCGTACAAGGGTCCCGGACTTTCACTAAACCAACCAGTACGCATACGGGTATGCATACCATGGTTCCCGGACTTGGATTACATATATGCAAGTACGCATACTATGCTTATATCCAATTGTTCTAAACTCTCATTTCAACCATTGAAACATTCTTGGAAGACGACAATAGCTGCCTCACACAAACTATTAGCTTCAAAGCAATTTTTAAGTGATCGAATTATCAATAAGAAACATTCCGAGTCTACATCAAATGACTGTCTCACACAAATCATGTAAGATGTTACAAGGCGATTTTCACATGATCATCTTTTGACTTTCGTCAAGAATATAAGATGAACTTGGTTAAAGTGAAAGCTTACCAATACATATTTCAAGAAATATGTAAGCGAGTTAAACTCAGCTCGAAATATCAAATGTGTATAATTGAAGTCTATATAGCTATACGACTTTTGTCTCAAATAGGAGATAAAGTAGATATACTTTTAAGTGATAGATGAGTTCAAGTCTCCACATACCTTTTGTTGATAAAGTTCCATAAGCTCTCCTTAGTAGTTCTTCGCCTTCAATCGATGAACGCCGTGAAGTCTAATGCTCAACTACACTTTCTATCCTAATCTGAGACTTAGCTATAAGTAGACTAGAAATCAAGACTTATAGTTTTGGCAACTAAACTTGACAACAAGCTTGAGATAGCAATGCTTGCGAGTTCGACCGAGCAGTACTCTAACAGAAATTATCCACCCAAAGGTCGTTTGGTGCTCTTTCAAGATTTTAATAAAACGGTCTTCTTGTACCGGTGTGAGGTTCTTCGCAATAATCACCGGAAGCTCATCTTCATCTCCCAAGAAAGAATATTTCAAATGGTTCAAAAGTGTCTTTAATTTTAGTTTAGGTGCCTCCACAATAAATGGTACAAGTAATTCATCATTCACAATTCCTTGGATATTTCAACATCCAAATTGGACAAGCCATGGACGTACAATTGAATGTTCTTTTGTACACCAAGTTCATCCTCATGACTTTATTCCACTATTTGTTGTGCTAATGAACCAATCACATCAATGGAGCAAACGAAGTATACATCACTTGGGTAGCGCTTGGCTTCAAATATATTGAAGTGTATTATCTCCTTGTCAAATTCCATAGTGAGCGTACCACTATCAACATCAATGTTCGTCTTTGCGGTCTTCATAAACGGCCTCCCAAGAAGTAGCGAAGCAAGCAAACGATTCTCATTATTGTACATATCCACCACATATAAAATTGAATGTAATAATCTTCATCGATATTTCTATAAGTTGGAAGAAAAAATTATTGCAACTGAATTGAAGCAAGAATTGATTCTCAACATAAGAGTTTTTAAGACAAAGAAAGTGTGTGTGTCTCTCGAGAAAAATTCCTAGAATGATTTAGTTGATGCTCTTGATAAGATCAAAATTGCTAGAAGAAGAAAATATGAGTTTAAAAGAAAGCTTGAAGCTCAGTAGTGGCTCAGAAAAATTAACCTCGACCAAGGAGTATATATAAATCATCGTGATACAAGAAGATTGGGCTATGAAAGATAGACACTCCTAGTACTTGTAAGGTAAAAATTTTCAAGGTTCTTCTCAACCAAAGGCTTCCACTGATGTCAAAATTAAAATACCTCAACCGTCAGTTAATGATGGAAAGAGTAAATTCTACAAAGGGGGGAAATTATCATTTGGTCCTTTTTTAGGTGGTCCCAAGACTATTTGGTCCAAGGGGAAAAGGCGTTTCTTCTTTGGTCCATAATTATTCGAAAATATGAAATGGACAAAAATACCCTTCCTTGTTAATTCCTACTTATTTTCTTGTAGCAGTTCATTCTGTTTGATGAACTATTAGGCTTTTTGTAGATTTCATGAAAACTCTACGCTTCATTATATTTTATGAACTTCATTACACTTCATTATATTCTAGATAAATTTTGTTATAAAGAAAAAAAAAATCAGAGTTCAATTTTTCAAATGAACACACAACAAAAACTCCACTATTATGAATAAAACCAAGAGATCATTCTTTCAAATGAACACCTAATAAAATCCTATATGAAAACAGAGTTCATTCTTTCAAAAGAACACCTAATAAAACACATATGAAAACACAGTTCATTCTTTCAAATGAACACCTAATAAAACCTATATGATAACAGAGTTCATTCTTTCAAATGAACACACAACAAAAACTCCACTATTATGTGATGAGTGTTAACTATTGCATAATTCTATATCTTTTTATTGGTATTTATCTCATCTTTTG